>CM065358.1:730000-1075000 GCA_033032245.1 Poecilia picta | reverse complement strand
AATAAATACAAATATATTACTATTCTATGACTGTTGTACAGTCAGAGTAGTAAAACTGCACAAACGTAAGTTTATGAAAACTTCATGGTCATCAGTCAGGAGGCTGGACGGGTTCTGGTTCTGGTGTGTTGGGTCTTCACAGCTCCCTAAAACGACTCTGATCCAGGCTGGTCAGCTGTTTCCTCCAAGTGCTGCTTTGAACCAGCGGTATTTTTGTAGCTCTCCTTGCCGAGTCGTAGAGGGAGCTGGGAGCTCTCAGCTCTCCTCTCTCTCCTGTCCTCTCTCCTCTCTCTCAGCTCTCCTCTCCTCTTCTCTCTCTCCTGTCCTCTCTCCTCTCCTCTCTCTCCTGTCCTCTCTCCTCTCAGCTCTCTCTCTCTCCTCTCTCAGCTCTCCTCTCCTCTCTCTCCTCTCCTCTCTCTCCTCTCTCAGCTCTCCTCTCCTCTTCTCTCTCTCCTGTCCTCTCTCCTCTCCTCTCTCAGCTCTCCTCTCCTCTCAGCTCTCCTCTCCTCTCTCTCCTCTCCTCTTCTCTCTCTCCTGTCCTCTCTCCTCTCCTCTCTCAGCTCTCCTCTCCTCTCTCTCAGCTCTCCTCTCCTCTTCTCTCTCTCCTGTCCTCTCTCCTCTCAGCTCTCTCCTCTCCTCTTTCAGCTCTCCTCTCCTCTCTCACTTCCTCTCTCTCCTCTCTCTCAGCTCTCCTCTCCTCTCTCAGCTCTCTCTCCTCTCAGCTCTCCTCTCAGCTCTCCTCTCCTCTCTCAGCTCTCCTCTCCTCTCCTCTCAGCTCTCTCCTCTCCTCTTTCAGCTCTCCTCTCCTCTCTCTCCTCTCAGCTCTCCTCTCCTCTCTCAGCTCTCCTCTCTCAGCTCTCCTCTCCTCTCTCAGCTCTCCTCTCCTCTCAGCTCTCCTCTCCTCTCTCAGCTCTCCTCTCCTCTCCTCTCTCTCCTCTCCTCTCAGCTCTCCTCTCCTCTCTCTCAGCTCTCCTCTCCTCTTCTCTCTCTCCTGTCCTCTCTCCTCTCCTCTCTCAGCTCTCCTCTCCTCTCTCAGCTCTCCTCTCCTCTCTCAGCTCTCCTCTCCTCTCTCCCCATGAGGCTCCCGGTGGCTCAGAATAAGAGACAAGCGGCGGCTGGTGCGGCAGCAGCGAGGCAGACAGAGAACAACCGGGTCCGAGTCTGGATGCAGGAAGACGGGAGACTTGAGGAAACGCTCAGTTGTCCAGCCGATCGGAGTAACAGTGAGATTGTCCAGCAGCCACAGCGTCACCTGACCGTAACTTCAGCACTGCTCCGTTTTACAATGACATGTTCGATCACATTAAAGTGTTTGGCTCGCTGGTTGTTCTTGCATATTTTAAAACTCGGAAGGGCGAAGAGGCCCTTAACTGTGAGCTAACAACAAGCTAATGGCAGCTAAACGCATCGAAGTTAGCGTCTGATTCGGCCCTTTAATGAACTGGCCGAACTAGAGACTAAACCTGAACGGATTTACTCTGAACAGTTTATTCCCAAAACAATTTGTGATTTCTGTAAAGCTATTTGTTTAAACAACACACACACACACACACACACACACACACACACACCACACACACAAAGCGTGGCTGTGATGTTTATTTGGCCTGTACACAAAATGTCCTAAACTGAATCATTCTACAATAATCAATCCAATTTGTGGTTGGTCAAACCTTTGTCCACCTTATCAATGCTCACCCTTACTAGAAATATTATATGCTAATAACGTAGATTAAATACATAATATGTCATAAATGACCTTGTTACAAAAACAGAATAATGTCAAAAACCTTAATGTGTTTAATCTGTAACTGCTTTAGAATCACTAGTATGTGATCACCCTAATTATTTTAAAAGGTAAAATACAAGTGATCACATGATCACATATAAAGAAGGTAATAGTGGCAAATCCGTAGCTCCAATTAGGACACTGACTTCAACGTGGTTGCAGATCTGAACAGCTGCCGAGACAAAGAGGCTAGAAAATGGACGCCTGGCCTGAACTCAGCAATCAACTCGACAAATGATCCGCTTTCTCGTGCTGAAAAAATACAACTACACATGGAATAGATTTGATCGTTTGTACAATTATAACATCCATGGGCGTTTTACCATATTTCGCCAGATCTTTTAAAAACGATAGAGGGAGACAAACACCATTCCACGAGTTGCCGAGATCCAGAGCCCCATCGTGACACCTAGAGGCCGGTTAAAGATCCTGCAAACTCCCCCCCTGTCTGAAAAGTAGTGCTACTCTACCTGTTTCTGAGTGTTTCTCCTCCCTGTGGCCCCTGGAAGCAGAGAGGCAGCGCTAAAAAGTTTAACCAGGTCGAAATAAACTACAGGCTTCTTCGCAGTTAGTTTTAATTCCTCGCCCGCTTTGGCAGAGTAGCTTCTGCCACAAAATGGCAGTTGAGCGCTCAGTGCGCCTGTGCGGCCGCTGGGGGTGGTGTCGGAACTGATGCAGCACCCTGATTGGCCAGGAGGGGCGCAACGTTAAAACACATTGAAGCTCATTTCAGGTTTTCTTCCTGACAGGAGTTACGCTCTCAGAAAAAAAATCCAGTTTTTAGCTTAGAATTTATGAAGACACAGATATACATTTTAAGAGACAACGTAAAGAAAAAATCCAATAAATATCACTTTATACTGTGGATTGATTTGACTTTATTACTATATATTTGTTACCATCTCTGTCATATCCCTTATTTTTACAGTAGCAATTCAAAGGTTAGACTTCCTTATTGAAATAAGAAACTGGACAGACTTTTGATTGCAGTTGCACCCAAATATCTGAACTAACTTAGATCGGTCTCTAATCCATCACATCCGGATGCCTCAAAAAGTTACAATATTAGCAACTGTGTTTTAGGAACTTAAGTCAAGGAATTTACCTAAAATAAATTTAATCCTTACAGAGTGTTAAGATCATATTTCAGCTTCTTTGGTTGATTCCAGGAAAGAAAAGACTTCCTCACCCCCAGTCCAAAAACATGACTGTTAGGTTTACTGATGCTCTCCCTAAATCATGGGATTTTAAACCCAGGCCTCCGGGTTTAAAATCCCAGACAACCAGACATTTCCCTGGTTGAACATATTTGAATCAAATGACTGAATTACAGGCAACTTCTTCAAAGTCCTTTAATGACCTCATTATATGACCCAGATGTGTTGAAGCAGAGACACATTTGACAGCAGCAGGACACCGGCCCTTGATGCCTGGAGTTGGTATGGTGTGTGCATGGTTTATGGGCTGGTGACCTGTTCAGGATGTATGCTGCTCCTACATGGGCTTTTCATTTACTTTTTGTAAATGACAACCCCAAAGTCTGGTTAGAATATCACTTAAGAGCAATAGAAAATATTTCTAATGTAGAAATGTGGCCCAACTAAAACATACAGACATGATAACCAAGTACTGTCTTTTCTGAAATTACAGCATCAATGCAGAATGGCATGGATGAAACCAGCTGGGGTTCAGATGAAGAGTTCTCACAGCTCAAGTTATTTTAATAGTAGCCTTCAGGTCACTTGCATTGTTAGTTCCTCTTCCTCTTGACAACAGTCCATGGTTTTTAGGCCAAGCCACCTTGCTGATGTTGCCATGGTGATTAACATGGTATTGGTACATTTGGAAGTGAGTGGGGGAGACGGTCTGGGGGAGGTAGAGTCCTACTGGAAAATGAATCAGTATCTTACATTTTTTAAACAGCTTTATTTCTGTTCATTTTCAAATGCATGACAAACAATTATATTTGGTACATTGTTAAGAAACAGACAAACACAATAGCAAAACCTCAAAATAACCTGACAACTATTCAACACAACTGGTCGTGCCTATTAAAGTGTCAATAAATCAGTCATTATTTATTCTTTCTTTGTCCTCCTCCACCCCCACCCATCCTCCTCAACCTCCTCCACCCCTACGTCTCACTTACAGGAGACTACAGGTCCAACTAATATGATTACACAACCATGTTACTGACAGCTTATGTTTGAACTAATCCAAACAGTATCTTAAATTTGCCAGCTAAATGTTTGTCAGAAAAAAACATGAAGCGCTCACGTTTCAAGATGCAGGAGTACCTGACAAAACTCAGTGGTCCAGCCCCAGCAGATGACATGGTGCCACAAATTTAAGTTTGATTTCCATCCAGCCAGAGATATACAGGACAAACAGCCATGCATAAACACACACTCACTCACATATGCATTCATGAAGGAACACACTCAAACCTAAGGGAAGTTACAGAGGCCATTTAGCCTAGCAGTCACGTGGGGAGGAGGTTGGAGTACCCAGAGAGAACCCTGTGGACAAGGAGAAAACACAAAGTCCAGAAAGACCCCAGGCCAGGATTTGAACTTACAACCTTCTTACTGCAAGACGACAATGCTACCTACTGCATCAGCCTGCAACCCCATGATTTTATTTTCATATTTTAATTAGTTAAAGCATAAAATCACTGTCACATAAAAATAGAGAATAGTGTAATATTTTGACACCTTCCACAACTCAGCATACACAAAAGTAATTGTTTCATCCTGTGATGTCACTGCCCATAAATGGTAGAGGTGATTATTATCTTTAGTCAAAACATTCAGAGGAATATGAACAAGTAGGTTTTCATTTGCTGTTAA
The DNA here is from genome assembly GCA_033032245.1 of Poecilia picta. Classification (NCBI taxonomy): domain Eukaryota; kingdom Metazoa; phylum Chordata; class Actinopteri; order Cyprinodontiformes; family Poeciliidae; genus Poecilia; species Poecilia picta. The sequence goes on along the minus strand of CM065358.1, from coordinate 1,070,362 downwards.
TCACACCAAATTCAATGTTCTCCTTACAAATTTTTGACCATTAAAAAGAAACCAACTCATTTCCCATTTGAAAACAAAATTCATTTTTATTTGCATTTTTTTCTACTGGCTGAGAGATTACTGCTTCTGATGAGAAACTAATTGCTAAAGCATTTCTGAAGCCTAAACAGTGTCCAGTTGCCAGCAGGATTAGCTGACAGTTTTGTTCAGTGACCCAACTGTATACTATAATCAATTTGATTTATTTTCTATACATTTTATAAATCAAATGATCATATGCTGCTTTATTGAAGTAAAAATCCCCAAGGGGAGATAAACAACTTGTTTATTTCAGTCTGTTTTACAGTATTTGGGTGGTAGACATATTTCATTTTGAGATGTGTGAGGACCCTTCAACTTTACTGACCATAAGCTGTAGGATTGTTCCAGTACATTTTTCCCACAGAGAGACTCTGACTTTTAGGAAGACATGGAAGCAACACACAGCACTCTTCTGATTCAGTTGTTAACAAAACTATGGTGGCAACAATAATGAGCAATTTGCACACAAAAAAATGTGGGACACTCTTTCATGTTATTTATTGCAGTAATGATAAAAAGGGGAGAAAAAAGAGATTGAAAATAAATTGTAACATCTTTTGGCAACAGATTGTAGGTCAGCATCAATACACCAAGTACTTTAAGTAGCAAAAGTGAACAGGTGAACAGTACAAAACAACTGTATTTATCATGTTTTGAAATAATTTATTGATGACTTCATGGAAGCAGTTTTACTGTGTGAATATATTCAGTTATGAACTTGATGAAAGTACGCATAAAATTAGGGAATTATATAATCTATAAATGTTTTCATGTTATCAGAACCATTTCAGCAGAAACAAAACAGGCAAAGTGAGAACAGTGTTTTCTTATATAATTTATCAAAAATATTAATATACTTTACAGTGCAGTGAAAAGGCAGAGTGATGCTACTACTAGATTGACAAAACAAATTGCACTTAGGATAGATAAGCAGTTGACTGAGTTGACTGGTGCTCCACAGTTTGGCATTTTCAGTGAGTCTGTTGTTACAAAGTTCATCAAGATGCAATAAGCTGTGTGGCCCAATCCAGTTCATATACATCCAGTCTGACAGTGTGAGACAGTTACAAAAGAAAACAATCATTACTCTGCAACTTACAGTAATTTGTCAACATTCAGAATGGAAAGAAATCCCAGCTTCCAAAATAAAAAGAAGAAACAATTCCTTATCATTTACTGAGAACAAGAAAAATATCTACAAATACTTAAATAAAAACACCTCACAGGAAAGAAGCACCCGTATATTTTTGCAGTTATTCTGATTAAATGTCATTCATTACTCATGTCATGACTGGCATGTATTTCTTTATTTGCTTAATTTAATGAACCCACTTTAGAAAATATCAGAATTTATAAATGACAGATTTATAAATGATAAAAGCTAAATATATAATTTTCACACAAAACTTTAAAAGGGTTTGTAAAACACTGGTGTGGACCAGTAATACAGCTTTGGTCTGATTCAGTAGGCTCCTTCATTATAATTATTCCTATAACAGTTAGCTAACAGGAAGCGATATAGAAGCTTTTCCTTGATGTCCCGCCCTGTTTGTAGATGGCAGTAATCTGGGACAGTTACTATTCAGTAGACCATTTACAGGAAATTGGTCAAATAAAGCTCATCTCAAATCAAAAACATGTATGGACAGAACAATAAACTTCAATATAAACTTCTATTTTAGCTTCATTTAAAAAACATAATTTAAAACTTTATGGCACTTGTTTAAAATATCCTCTACTTTGCAACAGCAGAAACTACTGCATTCTCTCCTTCAATCTGTTTCAAATTTAGCAACATTCAACTCAAAGGCCTCCTTGGCAGAATGAGTTATTTTTATTACAATTCTGAAAAGGAGAAAAATTCACATCATTATAAGTCACACACCACATGTCTGGATGAAAACACATTATACATCAGTTTATTAGATGGGCAAACCTGAAGCTGGATGATGTTAACCAGTCAAATGAAAATGGGTCACAAATAGTGGTTGGGTGAGTCACATAAAAAAAATCTAGTCATAAAGAGAGTAGAAGAAGATGGATATGAAGAAAGGAATATAAAAATGGTGAAGAAGAGGAGTTGGATCAAAAGGGGCCATAGTGACAGGTGACTGTGAAGGAGAGGTTAAAAGAGGCATGAAGAGGATGTGTGTGATCATAGGTATGGATGAAGTATGGATGGGCTAGGATGATGAGGATGGTATGTGTGAATAAGAGACTGTGATGAAGAAAAGCTCAAAAAGGATGATGATGAAGAAAACGAAAGGGGTCAAATGGGGTCATGAAGAAAGATGAGGTGGAGGAGTGGAAACAAAAGCAGATAAGTGAGATAAAAATATTCATAAACAGAACAAAGAATTGTGGAGGAGAGCGGGGGTGACAACTGATGACGTAACCTGAGCTTGGTTAACTCACCGGTTTCATTTTAAACATTCTGCCTTAGGCCTCTATTGACCTGTGAATATTTGAAATATTTTATATGTGCAAATAAAAAGCATAATTGAATTGTATTTGTTTAATCATCTGCATCTTAAGAATTAAATAAATATATTTATGGCCATTATAGTGGGTCACCCACTGGTCCCCACTCTGTGCAGGTGTTGTTTTACTCCTCAGTCCTACTGAACAAGATATGGCTGCTGATGGTGAGTCAGTCTACTGCCTGATGACAGATGTCAGTCAGATCTCAAACACTAACTGTGACTCAGACATTCTGATGTTGCACATGCCAGTTGGTATACATTTCTAAAATGCTGCACTAAAGCTTTCTACCAATACTAATAATCTTTTCCTGAGAAGTTATAGCAAAAATTAAGGCAACCCCACAAGAAACAGTATAAAAAGTATTTTTCAATAACTGCTTTAATACCCAGTAATTATTTTGTGTGTAATTTCCCTCAGAAATGGCTGTAGTCTGACTTTAACACCACCAGCAGTGGAATGAAGGTCTGCTGTTTTCTGCAGACTACAGCAGTTCTGTTTCAAATGTTGATTCCAGATAGCAGATGATGCAGGTTCCATGGAGAAGGCATAAGAGTAGAGCCAGTTCCTGTCATGGTTACGTTCTATCTGTAGGCATCAGTCAAAAATCTGCAGCCTTTTGTGGCCACAACTGGTTTCCTACAGATGTGGATCGTTAGGTGACAAGAGGAGCAGCAACAACTTACTGAATGGAGCCTTTACTGGACCAGTACAAAGTGATATAAGAACAGTTAATACAGCGTTTTGGGAGTGTTTGCTCTTCAGCCAGTGTTGGAACTGTCTGTTTCAGTAACACTTTATAAAAGTTCCTCATACTGCATAATAATGAATGTTGAACTTTATTCTTTGTTAATTTAACTCGTACTTCAGAAATGTCATAATTTGTGGCAAATTTGTTTGAAGTACTCCTATCCATAGATGATTGCTAAATAAAGGTTTAAGTTACGACTGGTCTTCCACTTTAGCAGATGGACACAGTGGATACTGTGGCGCCATGTTGTTGGTGTGCTGTGTCTGGTCAGAAGGCTGTGCTGGCCATGCTTCCTGGAGCAAAGAGTCTCGGCAAGCTGTCCTGAGATATCTCCACGTGTCTGTAGGCCATCTTTCCTTCCTCACCTGTTTCACACAATAAATAACATACAACAATGAACAGCAAAGAAAATAAATTATGTCGTAATTATTGTGTTATCCTTATGAGGATTTCCTGTTAAAGTTAAAAGATGGCAAACAAAAGCTTTGCTGAAAGATGCAGACATGTGTAGGAACTCTGGCAAACTGGCAAATTCTTCTTATGTAAAACTTCAACAGGTATTTTCAAGTTTTTTTCCACCTTAACTATGAGGTGGAAACGAGCTTTTATATCTCATTTCCAATGAGATATAAAAGCTCATTGCAAATTCTAAGACTTATTTGATTTGATCCAGTATTGAGATTCAGAAATCTTGAAACCTGTCATCCATTAAAGAGACTCACCATCATTTGATATCATGGGAGAGAGAAAACAGTTCTCAGAAAAGGGACATCAGCTAATTTTTTTAAGTTAGCTACTCTTTCTTTATGATTGTAGATAACTCAAATCCTTCTTGCGCTCAGCAGTTCATCTTTCCCTGATGTTTATCTATAGAGTTGACAAGCCTTTTGAGGCAATCCTGTAGGAACTAAAGAACTTTCTTCCAGGGTATATAATAGTTCAAATTACCCAGTGTCAGCAGTGCTTGTTTGGCAGCATCTCGGACATCTTCCTTGTCTGTCTGACAAATATACACCAGCTGCTCAATGCTTTCTTTGGCCTGGAGGGAAAAAGAGAGAAAAGGATGACTGGGATGAAAAGCGGTGATAATGGAGGATGAGTGGAATGAGTGGGGACAGTGAGGTTTAAAGTTCAAGAGAAAAGCCTGTTTCACAAAATACTTCAAGCCAGGACTTAGACAGCTGCCAGATCAATCGATTGATCGATCCATCCATCCATCCATCCATCCATCCATCCATCCATCCATCCACCCATTTTCTTCCTCTTATCCAGGTCGGGTCGTGGGGCAGCAGCTTCAGAAGGGAGGCCCAGACTTCCCTCTCCCCAGCCACGTCTTCCAGCTCCTCCATGAACCCCAAGGCGTTCCCAGGCCAGCCGAGAGACATAGTCCCTCCAGGGTGTCCTGGGTCTCTCCTCCTCCAGGTGGGACGTGAACACCTCACCAGGGAGGCGTCCAGGAGGCATCTGACCAGATGTCCAAGCCTCAACTGGCTCCTCTGGATGTGGAGGAGCAGCAGCTCTACTCTGAGTCCCTCCCTGATGACCCAGCTTCTCACCCTGTCTCTAAGGGAGAGCCACCCTGCGGAGGAAACCCATTTCGGCCGCTTGTATCCGTGATCTCATCTACGTTGCCACCATAGATTAGGATGGTAACGTAGATCAACCGGTAAATCGAGAGCTTGGCTTTTTGACTCAGCTCTCTCTGCACCACGACGGACCGGTACGGTCGGATGGACGGTCGTCTTTGTGTCATTCTGAAAAGCAGGTTGACTTCAACTTGCTACAAGTTGAGGTTCACTTCAGTGAACCCGGCTGGATCCATAAGAACTCATCGCCATAGTGAGCATACTCAAATGATTTATGAATGGCAGGAGGCACAAGAGAGACAATCATCTCTGAAGCTTTATGACGGAAATGTTTTGTGAAAAAGGCAAATGTGTGTTGCAGGAGTGAGGCAGCTATTAGTAAGCTTGCTAGGTGCAGCTGACCTTTGAACTTGACCTAAGCCTTCAGTGCTGTGGAAAAGTACTTATCCACCCATCATATTTAAATTAGGGGTGGGATGGGAAAAACCTCCCAAAAAACATCTAATTTATTGTGATCTGTAATTAATCAATAGCAGTTGATCACATATTATCAAATCAAATACCAAATATTTGGCACAATAAGAAAAGTTTTAAAATTCAAAGCATTTTTGTTCGTAACTAAAGCAATAAATAGACATAAAAGCTGGAAGATGATGAGGAATTTGTAACTCGACTTTGTAATTGAGATGTTCTGGTTAGTCCATCCATCCAGATCCAGATACAGTTATATTCAGGATGACTCTTTGTAGGAAAACCACAGGCCTTACACTAGATATGACAGGGTTGATGTTGCACAAAATGTGCTTTATTTCATCATGTTTAGATCCAGGTAAGTTGTATTGTCTGATAGTTGAGCTAGGGCAACAGTGGTAGGAGTTTGCCTGGCAATTTATGGGTTGCTGGTTCGAACCCCGCTCCAACTAACTCTATTGTGTCGCTGGGAAAGATACTCCACCCACTTCAACTGCTAGTGGGGGTCAAAGGGAGTGGAGCTGGTGCATGGCAGCTGCTCTACAGGTCCTTCTAAAAAAATTAGCATATTGTGATAAAGTTAATTATTTTCCATAATGTAATGATAAAAATTAAACTGTCATATATTTTAGATTCATTGCACACCAACTGAAATATTTCAGGTCTTTAATTGTTAATACTGATGATTTTGGCAAACAGCTCATGAAAACCCCAAATTCCTATCTCAAACAATTAGCATATTTCTTCTGACCAATAATAGAAAAGTGTTTTAATATCAAAAAAGTCAACCATTCAAATAATTATGTTCAGTTATGCACTCAATACTTGGTCAGGAATCCTTTTGCAGCCTCCAATATGGCATGGAGGTAATCAGCCTGTGGCTCTGCTGAGGCGTTATGGAGCCCAGGATGTTTTGTTAGTGGCCTTAAGTTCATCCAGAGTATCGGGTCTGGTGTCTCTCAACTTTCTCTTCATAATATCCCACAGATTCTCTATGGGGTTCAGGTCAGGAGAGTTGACAGGCCTATTGAGCCCAGTAACATCATGGTCAGTAAACCATTTACCAGTAGTTTTGGCTCTGTGAGCAGCTACCAGGTGGTGCTGAAAAATGAAATCTTCTTCTCCATAAAGTTTTTCAGCAGATGGAAGCATGAAGGGCTCCAAAACCTCCTGATAGCTGTTCCATTGACCCTGCCCTTGATAAAACACAGTGGACCAACACCAGCAGCTGACGTGGCTTCCCAGACCATCACTGACTCTGGGTACTTGGCACTGGACTTCTGGCCTTTTGACATTTCCTTCCCCCCAGTCTTCCTCCAGACTCTGGCACCTTGATTTCTGAATGACATGCAAAATTTGCCTTCATCCGAAAAAAGTACTTTGGACCACTGAGCAACAGTCCAGTGCTGCTTCTTTGTAGCTCAGGTCAGGCGCTTCTGTTTCTGGTTCAAAAGTGTCTTGACCTTTGACTTGGGGAATGTGGCATCTGTAGCCCATTTCCTGCACACGCCTGTGGACGGTGGCTCTGGATGTTTCTACTCCAGACTCAGTCCACTGCTTCCCCCAAGGTCTGGAATCGGCTCTTCTCCACTATCTTCCTCAGGGTCTGGTCACCTCGTCTCGTTGTGCAGCGTTTTCTGCCACATTTCTCCTTCCCACTTAGGTGCCTTGATACTCTGGGAACAGCCTGTTCGTTCAGAAATGTCTTTCTGTGTCTCACCCTCTTGCTTGAGGGTGTCAATGATGGCCTTCTGGACAGCAGTCAGGTCAGCAGTCTGACCCATGATGGCGGTTTTGACTAATGAACCAGGCTGGGAGTTTTTAAAAGCCTCAGGAATCTTTTGCAGGTGTTTAGCATGATATGCTAACTTTTTGAGACACAGATTTTGGGTTTTCATGCCCTGCATGCCAAAATCATCAGTATTAAAACAATTAAAGACCTGAAATATTTCAGTTGGTGTGCAATGAATCTAAAATATATGACAGTTTAATTTTTATCATTACATTATGGAAAATAATGAACTTTATCACAATATGCTATTTCTTTAGAAGGACCTGTATATAAGGTGCTATAAGAGTACAAAGCCATTTGCCATTCAACTTGATTAGAGTTCCTGAGTATTTTGAGATTCTGCAATATAAACAGAGATTTATTTCCTTCGTTCTGACTACTGCTAATTATTGACAGAAGCAGTGGAGTAGAGTCTTTTGGTTAGAAACAAAGACTTCTACATAGCAGGGTCACGGTGCTTGTACCTTGAGACATGCCAAAGCTTTACATCCACACACTCTGGTGTCTATGTTTTCATCTTCCAGCAGCTCCAAGCAGTGCACCAAAGCCTGAGGACAGAAAGCACAAAAGTGAGAGTTCAGTTTGGGCAATACTGTCTACAGTATGTATTCATATAGACCCATTAGAGTTTGTGGTATATTTCTGCCAAATGTTGACCTTATCTTTAAGTGTGAAAAGAAGTAAAAACTAGATGTCCTTCCATTATCTGCCATTAATTATTAACTATTATTTCAAAACAAACACAAAATGATTTGAGTTAACATTTAAAATGGTCTTCTGCATCATTTAGTGGTTAGAATGGTTGCCGTCTCTCTGACAAATGTGGTCATGAAGATTCAGATGTCATAAAGTAAATACACTAAAATCATTAGAGCTGTATTCTCCCACTTCAGTTACAGACCATCCATCCATCCATCCATCCATCCATCCATCCATCCATCCATCCATCCATCCATCCATTTTTTCAGAAACTAGTTGACCTTCCATCCATCCATCCATCCATCCATCCATCCATCCATCCATCACCTGTTCTCTCTGTGTGGGCTGAGCAGTCAGGCCTCTCAGTAAAGAGCTGGCAGATGTTGACACTTTGGCTTGTGGATCTTTCAATAAGTTGGCAACAGCTTGTAGCTCTCCTCTCCTCAGGTTGCGCTCAAGAGGTCGTCTCAAAGTATTTATAATCACATCCAGGTCAGTGGATCTGAGGCTCTGCACCAGGAACACTGTGGAAAGTGTTATACAATTTTACTGTGAAATGTTATTCTAATATAGAACGTAACTTTGTCAATGTGTTTGACAAAGTTACTGGTTCCTCTGAACAAGAGCTCAGAAAATAGCAGGCAGATACTTTATTTTATGAGCTTTAGGTAAGTAGGTGTTATCTCAACATAACATCCAGTTTCACTGCTATGCAGATGACACCCAACTCTATGTTTCAACCAAACCTAGTTCCATGCTTCCATTTTCCTCCCTCACTGACTGTCTTCTTGAAATAAAACAATGGTTTACTCTTAACTTCCTCAAATTAAATTCCAGTAAATCTGAACTTCTCTTAATTGTTACTAATTCAATGCTAAGTAAACTTGATAATTTTTCCATTTCACTCCTCCATTTTCCCTCCCCTCAGGTTAAGAGTCTGAGTGTCCTCCTCTCTTTTGCCTCCCATGTCAATAATGTAACTCGGTCAGCTTATTTTCATCTCCAAAATATTCTCCGTCTCCGTCCTTCTCTGACTCAGCATTCCGCTGCTGTTCTGGTCCACAGTTTGGTCACATCTCGTTTAGACTATTGTAATTCTCTACTTTTTGGTCTGCCACAGAAAACTCTATATAAATTACAATTGGTTCAAAATTCAGCTGCTCGTATCGTTACACAGACCCTTTAATTCATCACATCACACCTATTTTACAACAGCTCCATTGGCTTCCAATCACATATCGCATCAACTATAAAATACTTCTTCTAACTTTTAAAGAAGTTCACAACCTCATACCTTCATATCTCTCGGACCTCCTTCACATCGCCACACCCACCTGTCCCCCCTGCTCATCTTGTCACCATGGGAACAGAGCATTCAGCCGCTCTGCTCCCAAACTGAACTCACTCCCACCTGATCTCCGTAACATCGAGTCTTTGCAATATTTTAAGTCCAAACTCAAAACCCATTTGTTTGAACTAGCATACAGCCTTTAATTATCTTTGTACTGTCTTATTAATCTTGTTTGTGTTTTTTGTGTTTTATTATCAGTATGTATTTTATAATTTGCTTGCTTTTATGTCAAGGAGACCTTGGGTGTCCAGAAAGGTGCCTACAAATAAAATGTATTATTATTATTATTATTATTATTATTATTATTATTATTATTATTATTATTATTATTATTATCTCAGTTTACTGTGGCAAGAATTAACTTGCCTCAGCCCAAGACAAATGTCTTCTTACCACACATCTAGAGAAGAACAATAGCATAAAGTAAACACTGTTTTCAGAAACTAGTTGACCTTTCAGATTCAGATTTCACATAGCATCACTATACTTTCAATGAAGCTGCTCTTATTAACTTATCGTTTGTTTGTCAGTAAGTATGCATGTGTGTGTGTGTGTGTATGTGTGTGTGCATACCTTCTTCTGCTAGCTCAGAGATGTGTGTCTCCATGTCCGTGATCCCGTTAGACTCCAAGTAACTCCACAGCTGAAACACTGTGATAATTCCTTTGCCTGTGTTGCCTCGTCGTGGTAACCTCTGATCCAAAATTTGCTCAACGAGGCACAAGAACACTAACCCACCCCCAAAAAAACAGCTTTTAGCACAGTAAGAACAAGCACAGAGACACTGAAACAGACTTTTCTGCATGCATTATGTTGTACCTGCATCTGCCCCTCCATGAGGCATGCTGGAGTATGATGTAGACAGAGTGGAGAGAAAGTTCTCAACAGAGACACAGTACACAGTGCCGCGCTCTGCACTCTGCTCCCAGAGGGACAGGGCACCGAAGCAGTGGCCCAGCTCTGGTATCACTGGAACAGAGGAAGCAGGACAGCAGTGGGTCAGCTGGCCAATTTGATACAATAAGGAACCATTAGGAACTCAGGCTAGTCCTCTGGAAGTTCTGGTTAGATGATGTATATGTAACCAGATGCAAAAATATTTGTTCTTCATGTTGAGAGCATGTATTCACTGAAAAAAGAAAGTACACCCTCTTTCAAATCGAAGGTTTAAGACCTGGTCTTTCCCAGCGGTCTTCAGGTAGAGCACCATAGACAACAGATTCTAGCAATTATTCAGTCAACAAAGATAAAGCAAAAAATGTAAAAAAAAGAAAAAGGCAGGTACAAACTTCTTACACCCATGACTCAAAATCTTGTAGAACCACTTTTAGCAGCAGAACCGTCAGCAGTTGTTCTCTGACTGACTTTAACAGTCACTCGGATCATTGCAGACAGATTTCAACTCACCCTTATTTTCACTGTTGCTTCAGCGCTTTAAGGTTTGTAAATACTGTACTTCAGTGAATTTTAATATATGATTGAATGCTTTATTATCAAAGCTTGTCTGTGAGAAAACAAAGTGAAATTTGTTTTTGTGTTTGCTAGATATCTGTGCCTTCCAGTCATTTTTGCATCAAGGAAAAAATAGACCAGTTGGAAATTGTGGTTGGAGGTCACTAAGCAACTTTTACCTGCTTTAGAGGGAATTGACTTCCCTGGTTGATTATCTTCAACCTTAGAATGAATAACAGCCTAAATTCTAATTGATGGTTTATCACTAAATCATTTTCCCCCCACCTGTCGGAGATGTTCTAGCCTATGGCAGGGGGCGTTCAGAGGACGGCAGGGGGCGCTGGGAGGCCTTAGGGGGCGTTTGGTCGAAGGTCAACTTTACACCTTAATGCACAACAATACCAGTTTAGACTTTGAGCAACTTGGTAAAACTGTATTGTGTAACATTAAATCATGCTTGGCTGCAACATGGCGGCTCTTCTTCTATTCAGTGTTTAGCTTCTGTTAGCTTCTTGTTAGCTCCTCTCCTGCTACTGGTAGCTAAAATCACGATACCTTCACTGTGTCTCCCTCTGAAAAATGAACCTATTAAAATAAATAAATCCCTCCATGGTGACACCAGATAGAGATCGTTCATTTTATAGCGTTAACACCGGAGCTGTAAGTGGTTCGGTATGAAACGGGGTGATAGAACAACACAGGACTTTTACATTTCAATAATCAGAAAGCAGAAATGCCTTTTCCCCATTGATGCGCTTCCCGACCGACCTGCACCATATGCGGTAAAAGGAAAAGAAAAAAAAACGCGCACATTGCGCAAAACGGAGCGACGAACTAGATGTGAATTATGGCATAAAAACAGAGAATCTGACGCTGAACAATGAAAAAATCAACACATGATGTGAAACACATGATGATTAGACGGAGCAGCAGGTGATGAGTTCAGCGTCAATAAATGATAAAATAAATGTAGCAACAGGAGAGAAACTAAAGTGGACATAGCAATAAACCAAGAGAGGATAATATTAATCAAATGAAACTAAATGGAAATTAATGAAGAACAAAATGCAAGAATAAACTAAGGTAAATACAGAGGAATAAACTGGTATGGCAAGACCTTTTGATCAATAATTAATACAGAGACTGTATGGCAAGAATAAACAGACACTATTTCCAGTTAAAAGGTAAAATAATATTGTTGAAGTGTCATGGGTTTGTTGAGACCACATCTAGTACTGAGAATAAATATATCTAACAGACCATAACAGTGAAGAACTGATCACTTATTTATGTTTTTAATTAGATTTGATATTTTTATTTCTTCAATATTATTTTTCATGTCAGTATTAATGTCATGAGGCTGAGACTCCATGACACTTTCAATTTGACTCATTAGGATTTGATTAAGAACCAGATTTGTTCTTTGTAATTTTTGTCCAGTAAAACTATTAATCTATAAATCAATAGGTCTATATAAAGATATAATCCATGTTTCTGTCTCATATTTGTATGGCATTAAAAGGCCTGAAACTTTTGTTTTTCCACTGAAAGCTCTGGTTTGCACAATAAATGCCATGTGGGTGAAGTTTTATGGATGATGCTCTGATGTCCCATTGTCCTGAAGGCAGCACAGAGCTGCACCACCAGAAACTGACAAACACTGAAGAGAAGAAGAGCTATGATTAATGTAGTTACAGTTCTATCCATGTCTTAATGTTGCAGAGCTCAGTCGTTTTGCAAATAGTTCAAAGTTTAAACTGGCATGTTGAACATCTTTTATCTGGTCATTTTGTGGAATATTTAACAACTAGAAAATGACAAAGAATAAGAATATTTTTTCCACTCTGATTGGCTGCTGTTAGGCCGACTGTTGTGATTGGTGTTTTTCTGTATAGTTATTTTGAGATTTTCTGTGTTTAGTCCTGTTTCCCTGAGTCTCTGTCCTGTCCTCCCTGTTTATTGATCCCAGCTGTGTCTAGTTTCTTGATTACCCTCCCTGTGTATTTAAGTCCACCTGTTGTCTTTGTCTGTTGTCGGATCCTCCTTGTGTTTACGGTTGTCAGTCTGTTTCCCTGTACCTCCGTTCTCTGGACTTTTGTCATTAAATATAATTTACATCATGACTACCTGGGTTCAACGGCGTCTCTCTCACCACTTTCAACCGCACATCATGACATCGACCAATTTTAACTTGAATGTTCATTGCATTTTTTGTAGACGGCGTCATTATTTTTATATTATTATATGTATTATTTTTGATGATAAATACAGAAACACACATAAAATCAAAACATCTACAATAGTGATAGTAATAATAAAATAATAGTCAGTGTAAAGTAGCCTGCAAATTCTTTGGTGGGGGGGGGGGTGAGGGACCTGGATACACTGGTCTAGCCATTCTAGCAATGGTTCTCTTTGGGGATAGAGGTCCTGGAACAATTACAGGATCAGGAAATAAGCATATAAACTGACCATCAATTAACAACTTCAATCTTTAAGATGATTAAACAAAAAAAAAAAAATCCATTGTTAAAACTGTTTGTGTGTTACTGTATTTCAGATTTGGATTTGTCAGTTAGCAAATTAGCAGCTGGAAAAATGGACTCAACTCATAGATATCAGTAGTTTGCCTCAGGTTTGAGGCAGATCACGTGGCATGAAGTTGCTGTGTGGAACTTTAAAATTAAACCAGGTTCAGATGCTATAACCCATAAGGTCGCACCATAACTTACCTTCAGCAGGCTGCCTGGGCCGGTTGGGGTTGTCCTTGATGATTCGAAGGATGATTTCAAAGACACGTGTCTCTCTCAGCAGTTTGTCTAAGGCGTACATCTCTCCACAGCGCAAGGGACCAAACGTGCCAAGACGCTAAATATACAGTGCACCAAGACACCAAGCCAAACAGGTATTACATTATCTTAGAAGCAAAACCCTCTGGAGTGTTTGAACTGAATCTATTTTTACTAACACAGTGACTATTGAGCATGCGTGATCACCTTTATGTTCTAAAATAACAAATTCAAACATAAACAGTTCAGCCCCAGAAGGAATGATCTGATCTGACCGGCATGACATGGCCTGATCAGAGTGGAGATGGAGGTACAGACACTTATCCAGTTTAAACAGGAACATGACCTCAAGTTAAGGACACACCAGTGGGTATAGAGTTTGATAGTGGTCCCATTATCCGATAGCATGAGGCAGGGCGAAACTTGACAGTACCTGGCCACATACAAACCCACAAGAAAACTCATATCAAACTGCTGTTTTATGCATTTATGATTTTTATTCACCATTTTGACTGAGTCCAACACTTAGAGCACAAGGGCTGCAACACCGTCGCTGCACCCATTGGGCCACTACTTAAACCTTTTAGTGTCTATTCTACAGTTAGCAGTTCCTTGAAGATCCTTATAAACATCTGAGGTATTTGTTCCATCCAATAGAAGAGCAAGTCAGCATCGGGCCGGGGGGGCAGGGCCAATGACAGGGGCCATGTGAATTTATGTTTTCGCATCCACCTGAATGATGTGCAGTTGCGCCACTGAGGAGGGGACACGGCGCAACCCGAAGTCCAGCGGACATTGGAGATGATATGTGGAAACATTAATATTTAACATTTTGTGCAAAGAATATAGAAATAACAAGGGGAGGAGTTGGAGCCAAATTGCTATTGCAGTTGATAAACCGGTAAGTTTTCAGCTGTTCATCGTTTACATGACATAAACAGGTTATAATGATGTTGATTCAGTCAGGACTTTACTCTGAAGCATTGATTAATGCCTGGTTTTAAAATTAGTTAACTGGACTTGTGGCTGGACAAACACACGCACGATGGAACCCGATCGAACCGTTATACCTGGGATTTATGTTGCTAATGTGTCTCTCAGGTTTTGAAAATGGGCCGACAACTAGTGTCCTGTGCGCTGGACATTAGACTAAGGAAATGAAGAAGGGAGGGTCAGTGGAGAGAACCGGAGCTGAGACTTTTTTCATTCAGTGTCATCAAGAGAAAGAATAAAAAGGCAGGAAGAGACGATAAAGCCGATAATTAAAATGAGGTCAATAATTTATCGTGCAATTAATTGATTTGTTTATCGCAACAGGCTTGTCTACAGGAACACTGTTTCTAGAGCAAAGCCCTGAACATCTAAATACAGTAAAAATGAAATGTGAAAGATCAAGAACACATACCAAAAGCTGTGTCGTGCAGTTCTTCAGATGGATCACCAGGGAGGAGTCCAGAGTGGCACAGCCGGTGGTGAGAGGTGAATGGAGGAGAGGAGGACTGTCCCAGCCCCCATGCTCTTGTCTATATGAACAGAAAGCACAGAACATTCTAAGTGAGATTGTTAGTACTAAAGAGATATAGTTTATCATAGGTCAGATCTCATATGTTGAGTATTTTTGCGCTTCTTGGTTAAGCTCAATGGTACAATAAAGATAAGAAGACCTAACAAAACAAAGTAATTGACACATGAATACACCTTTGGTTAGTTTTCAACCAATGTTCCAGAGAGTTTTTAAAGCTGGAGTAGGTCCCACATGTCCTGATATAAATTGACAAACCACCGTTCTGGTGTGTCATTAGGGAAAGAATTGAGTCAAGAAGGTAAGAGCTCTCGATGCACCAGAACATCTACTTTCTGGCTCTGGTCAGGAGTTATGGATTCTGATCCAAAGAAGAGATCCTGGACACAACGGGCTGAAACAGTCCTTATGGAGGGACCCAGAGTCGAGCTGTTGCTCATCCTCACTGAAACAAGTCAGTTGAGGTGTTTTGGAGATCTGATCAGGATGGCTCCTTTAGAGGATTTCCAGAGACGTCCTACTGAAAGCAGACGCCTTTGGAGCCTGAAAATGTATTTGAGCTTTCTCAATGAGTGGTGCAGGTAAGAAGGATGTCTGGATTTCACACCTATACTTATTAAAATCACCATCCAATGTATGGAGGTTCAAAATACTAGTAATCTAATATATCAGCTACCCTGTGACTCATGCTGCCATGCTGGACAATAGAAAAAAGCCAAATGGAGCCTGAACAGGAAGAAGGTGCTCTTGGAGGAAGGTTTTATATTGCTTTAATTACTGCACTGTTCTGGGACAGTCATAAGCTACATTTGTAACTCTGGCATTATTTCTTCCAGACAATTTTGGAGATATCCCAAATAACAGGAAAACTGTAAACAAATTGTTTGCATCAACCTTCTGCTGCCCACGCATGTTTGTCTTGGACAGAGGCCCTTGTTTTAAGAAGGCAGCTGTCCAAATGTCTTAACTTCACAATGCATCCAGAACAATTCATACCAACATGCATTTGTGCTTGACATCTTTTTGCAAATAAATTCTGATATCAACATATTGCCTTTTATGCTGTCACTTCAGACACACTATCTCCTGCAGTTCTATTGTTAAACACTAGGTGGAGCTACAAAGAGTTAAATGCAACTCTGATATAAACAATAGTTTCAGGAGATTTTTTTCAATCTTATAATTTGCAGAAAATAATCCTACTGTGGTTATATTCAGCTGTGCACTTGGTTGCAAAATTAGCATGGTTTCATTTAATTATTCTTGTCCAAGACTCCATCTGCCAGGACAGCAAAGGTGACCTTAAACTGAATATCAGGAAACTCTGTAGAAACAACACAAATCCTGAAGCTTTTATTGAAGTCCTTGCAGATTCTGCAAGGACCTGAAGTCTCATTCTGAAGTTCTAGATCACAAGAGTCAAACTCAAGGCCTGGGCCACAAAAGTGACCTGCCATAATTTATGTGAAAGGATGTTCAATATTTATTTTTAATAAATACTCATTGAATGTAGAGACAGACATTTATTAACGTTTTAATAGTTTGTTAATGGGTAGTTTTATTCATACATTCTTCCACAACCAGCTGCTTTAGAACACCTGTGATCTTGATGTGGCCTGAAATGAAAGTGAATTTGACACTCATGTTCAGATGATCCAAAACATTGTTCTTTCACTGCAACATTCTTAGCAGCGATTTTCTTGCAACTGGGGCACTTTTAATGCAAAGGGATCATGGCTGAACTCTTTTCTTCTTTAGTTATGACCATTATTAATACACAAAGACAGAAAATTCATCTACATAACTGCATCTTTTATATCACACTGCTACAAAGATTTGGCACTGAAATGTTTTTCCTTAGGAAGGAGTCAGTAGTATGGAACTGATGATAAGGACGTCATAAGCTCAGTTCAGTACCAGGAACTGAACAGAGCTCAATAATGTAGAACTAATATGAAGAGTCTGCAAACTGAAGACAGAATTTACTAAACATTTCCAAAGTACTTCTAGAATAAACTGCTTTCATGTTTAAACTAATCCCATACCTGCTTCAGTTATTAAATACCTGAGATCCACTAGGTGGCAGACTGATTCTGCCATAACATTATGCATCACCCAGCGTAATCAGAGTTGTTGTCACATTGTGATGTGTTTACTGACCTGCCATTCCTCATCTTCTCTTCCTCTTCCTCACAGTAAGACAGAAAGTCAAAGCTGCCCAAAGCTGATTCTACTGAAAGGCTGGCCAAGCTGGCTGAACGGCTGTGACTGCTCCCCTACACCACACAACACACACACACACACACACACACACACACACACACACACACACACACACACACACACACACACACACACACACACACACACACACACACACACACACACACCACACACACACACACACACACAGAATCATGACACAAGCTTCCATGTTTCAGTTAGTTTATCAACAACACAGCTTCTGATTTTAATTTAACATAGTCACTTGAGTAATAATTAACAATACAGAAATCCCAGACAAAATGTGTGATAGAATTGACAAATGCTCATTTATTTTAAAACATGAAGCAAAGCAAAAGGAAAAGGTATGGTTTCTGGAAGCCTCTTTAGTTCGCTTTAGATGATGCTGTGTTTATAAGGGAAATGCATTAGTGAAGTGATCCACAGTCCTGGTTCTGTTGGACCTCAGTGCAGCTTTTGACACTATTGGTCATGATTTAGTATTGAAGCGATTGGAGAGTTGGGTAGGACTCTATGATCCAAGTCTTCACTGATTCTAATCTTACCAAAGGAACAAAGATTTCTTTGTGTCAACAGGTAACTTCTCATCAGTGCTGAGCGAAGCCACATGTGGGGTAACAGAAGGTTGAGCATGTATTTAACATGTACATGCTCCCTCTTACTCAGGTTATAAGTATTAAGATTAGCTACCATGACAACATAGACGGTACACAGCTCTATATTATGATGTCACCAGGTGACACTGAACCATTTAAGCACTGAACAGATGCTTAGAACAGATAAATGTGTGCCATAATTTTCTCCAGCTGAACAGAAACAAAACCTAGAGGAAAAATCTAAAGTCAGCATGCAGCTTCAGTCATCTGCACTGCACTGCATCTCCAGATCCAGAACCAGACATGGAGAAGCAGCATTCAGCTTCTACGCACCAGGAATCTGAAACAAACTTCCAGAAAATTGCTGAAATACTGAGTTCCTTTAAATCAAGGCTTAAAATCCACCTACTTAGAGTTGTTTTAGAACCATAACTGGAATTTGATCAATATATTTGATGTATATTTGCATAGTGTATAAAACTATATATAAAGCTGTATTGCATACAAATCTAACCACTCTACTGAGGATCTCCCCTGCTCTTCATCTGAGCCTGGTACACCTGGAGAATAGAAACACCCAGATGTACAGATGCTTCTTTTGGACTTCAGCTCAGCATTCAATACGATCATCCCCCAGGACTTGGTATGCAAACCTGGGCTTCAAATACTCCACTGTACAACTGGCTGCTGAACTTCCTCACAGACAGAACTCAGTCTGTCCATGTGGGTAATAACACCTCCAAGCTCATTTCTTTAAATACTGTCTTGAGTCCCCTGCTGTTTACCCTGATGACCCATGGCTGTCGTCCCAGGTTTCCACCAACCACATCATGAAATATGCAGACGACACAACAATTATGGGACTCATTCAGGACGACAATGAAGTGAACTACAGAAAAGAGGTACAACATCTTGTGGACTGGTGCAGAATAAACAACCTGCTCCTGAACGTCGACAAAACAAAGGAGATCATTGCTGACTTCAGGAGGTCTCAACCCAACCACACACCATTCCTCATCAACAACAGAGCAGTGGAAATCATCAGCAGCACTAAGTTCCTGGGGGTCACATTACAGGCAACCTCAGCTGGACACCTCACATCACTTCACTGGTGAAAAAAGGACAGCAGCGCCTGCACTTTCTGAGACGAATGAGAAGAGCTGCTCTCCTGCCTCCCACCCTCTCCACCTTCTACAGAGGAACCATTGAGAGCCTGCTGACCAGCCGTATCTCCATCTGGTCTGGGAGCTGCAAGGCCTCAGGTTGGAAGTCTCTGCAAAGAGAGGTGAAGACAGCAGAGAGGATCATTGGGGCTCCACTCCCCCCTATCCAGAGCATTGCACACAGAGGCTGCTTAGCCAGAGCAAACCAGATCTTCTCTGATTCCACCCATCCTCTCCATGGTCTGTTCATCTGCTTGGCATCTGCTTGGCAACCAAATCCCATCATGAAGACTGTCTGAACTGTTTGAAAATAGTAATTATTATTTGCATATTATTTAATTAAAAGCACACTTGTGTTTTTGTGTGTGCTCCGGTGGCCAAACAATGACATTTCATTGCCAATTTTACTTATGTTTCTTTGTGCAATGACAATAAAATAAGTCTAAGTCTAATAGTTTAGACTTAAACTAAATTGGTGGCATTTGACAAAATGTAATGTCTATTTATGGCTTCATAATCGATTACCATGTTTTTTATGGTGTAAAGCACTTTGGACCGCCTTGTTGCTGAAATGTGCCATACAAATAAACCTGACTGAACAGTATAATTCATTATAAGGATTGCCCTGAAAAACTGATAAAACGTCTCTGCAACAACAACTACAGTATATGCTTGTGTGGCAACATTTCAGCTACTCTATACTCCAGACTACTCTGTTGTTCAAAATTGTAATTTCTACTCAAATGTGAAATAAATAGTTTAAGATGAAGAATTTTGTTCTATTTATAAAATGCTAAACGTATCATTTTGTATACTAGTGTTTTCAGCACCTCATTAGATAAGCATTAAATGTCAACACATGGACTATTCAAACTTGGACTGGAATAAGTTACTGTACAATAATTACAGATTTTTCTAAATAAAATTTTTCATTTGTGCTGCAAAAATCTTCGGTCTCAACATCTCCTGAGATTGTATTATTATAAATAACTATCGACTTTTGTTATAAATCAATGCCCAACTCAGACATGACAGTGGTTTAAAGCTGATAAACATTGTTGCCAGTTCAGCTGCTCTAAATTTTGAGTTGGAATTGTTTTAAGATTGTAACACACTGTTGTGAATGCAGTACTTAAGTTTTAACCACCACATTGGATCATGGTGGCATTGACATCTGAAGACACTGGAGGGACTGGACCTCTTCCATCTTAAACTATCATCACCCTCCTCCTTAACCCTTTGCAGTTCACCTAAAGAGCCAGCAGGTCTGCAGATGATGCTATCACTTTGGCCTCTTATTTCATTTTACAATATCTGGACTCCCCAGGAGAACAACCCAGGATCCTGTTGATGGACTTCAGCTCTGCATTCAATACAATCTGGCCAGATCTGCTCTAAGTCAAGCTCAGCTCAGTGTTCCCTGACTCCATCTGCAGGTGGATCACCAACTTCCTGTCAGATTGGAGGCTGTACATGCGGGTGGGGAAGGACATCTCAGAGACTCGGTTCCCCTCAGAACTGTGAACTTTCACCTCTCCACTGTATACCAACTGCTGCACCTCCAGCCATCAGTCTATGAAACAAATCAAGCTTGCAGAAAACACCACCCTCATCCGGCTTTTCTTGGACAGAGATGAGTCTGATTACAGGACGGAGGTGGATCAACTGGTGGCCAGGTGCAGCAGTGACAACCTGGAGCTCAGTGTCCAGAAGACATTGAGCTCAATGGACCTTTCCGTCTCCATTGTGAACTCCTTCTGCTCCAGTTCTGATGATCAGCTTCCACCATAACGTCAATGGGAGCAGTAAAAAGGTCCCAGTAAAAAAAGAATTGATCAAAGGAATGCCATAAATAAAATGAAAGCTAATTTTAAATTTTAATTTAGTGAGTTATGACCAATCCTGCTTGCCATCAGTGACTCTGTTCTATTTCTTTATTCATGTTCTCCTTTTAAACATTTTAACAAGAAACCAAGAGCAGTAAAAGTCATGTGTAGATTTTTAAATAAAGGGAATTGAAATTAGATGAAAAAACAGGACATTTTGCTGCATACAGTTCTCACCTACAGTATCCTATTCATCTCTACAGACATGTTTTCCATGCTTACCTTCATAGTTACCTGCAGGAGCCTCAGGTTTTGTTCAAGTGTTTGCAACTCAGGAAACTGTCCTCTATAATCATCCAGGGAGGAAAGAAGAATTTCCAGGGCATCCTCCAGCTCACTGTCCACCACACTGTCACTTCCTCCAGGTAACCAGCTTGCTCCCACACATGGCCTGTCCTCTTCCACCAGCACTTTTTGAGCTCTGTAGGTCCCATTTCTGCTGGTTGTGGATGGGTGTGTGTACTCTAAGTCAGGATAAAATCTGTTTAGCTCATCCCTGTCAGCCTGGGGAAAAAAGGATTCTTCATGTGGAAGAATGAGGGGGCCAGGAATGTGACTGACATCTGGGATTTCCTCTACAACACAGAGGCTTGGTGGAATGTCAGTGTGCATGAGGGAGGGGCTTGCTGGCTCAGATCTTCTACAGGGGATCTCTATGTCACTTATAGAGATCCCAGACATCAGAGAGGCTACATCTCCTGAATCACCAACTGATGAATCCACAAACCCATCGGTGCTACTCTCACTGATGTGACTCAGAGATCGAGCGTAAGACTGCCCATGTCCTGGGCTGGGGCTGATGGTTCCCACCAAATCCAGGTCCTCAGGAAGGCCATTCGTTACTGGTTCCTCTTTCATCATTCTGCAAAGTAGTTACTATGTCAGTTTTTATTATTATTCAAAGATCGCATCACATTACCTAAATGACTGGTTTATGTAAGTTCAAGTACAAGTAATAAACATACTAACAAACAACAACAAAGAAAAACACCAAACATGCCTTGGGCTGTCGGCTTCATACGGGAATTGGATGCTGGAAGCCTTTAAAGTGGAACTGCCACTGGGAATCTCAGTTGGAGGAGAAGAATAGTGAACCTCAGGCTGTGGAGACGAAAAGGATGCAGGTTCGGTTCCTGAGGTCCTTAACACACCCTGGAGCAACAAACAGACATGTGATTACCAGTCAAATGTTAATACCAGTTCTTCTTAGAAATGGGCTGTTGGTCAGAATTGGTCCTGCGGGTTACCAGCCAGTTGGAAACTTTTTCTGGTCAGTCAACACATAACTAAACAGCAGCACTTAACAATAATGCTCCACAGTGCATACATCCAAGTTAAGTTAGCAATTTTCACTATTGGAGATTCAGAGGAATCACAGAAATGTAAGAAGCTATTCTAAAAGAACCAGTAGTCTATTATCTGATAATTGTCTGCTATTTATTTAGATGGGACGAGAATAAGAGAGAGCAAGACCTCCAGCAGCTACCAGGAAGGCTAAATAGATTACAGTAGTTAGGATTCTGGCTATAGTGGCAACATGTTGGGAATCTTAGAGTTCAGAAGCTGAACTCTAAGATTCCCAACAACATCAATAATTATTACTTATTGATGTTTACAATAAGTAATAAATAATAGTAACTACTTATCACTAATGTAATACAGCTTTGTAGCCAATCAATCAATCAATCAATCAATCAAATCAATCAATCAATCAATCAATCAATCAATCAATCAATCAATCAATCAATCAATCAATCAATCAATCAAATTTTATTTGTATAGCATATTTCAGCAGCAGGGTATTTCAAAGTGCTTTACATCATTTAACACATAAACTGAGTCATGCAACATTGAATAAACAATCAAAAACATTACATTTCCTGCTGAGTCAAAGTTCTGCCCTACAAATCGGCAGGAAAAAAAAAAATCCCGGGTTCTCCAACCTGCACCCCTTTTCAACAATAGGGGGGGGGGGGACTCTGCCTAACGCAATAGTTAATTGTTTTATTAGGATCTTGAGTTGTTTTTGTCTTTGTTCATATGTTTTCAATAAATTTTCATTATTTCCTCAATGCCTCTGCCACTCTGCATTTGAGTCCTTTATAATTAAGACACCGTGACAATTTTTCCCTTTGTTATTAAGTAAGATTGAAACATCTCTCCTTCTAATAGAAATAACTAACAACTTATTAGGCAGGAAAGTTAGGAAAACATAAGCTGTACGTCTGTATTCTCACATTACAGTTCTTATAATAAGCCAAATTCAGCTAAAACCTCCATCAACAGGTCAAAGCTCCAGATAAACCAGAGATTAGCAATCCGCATGCCTTAAATCTGATTGGTTATTTGGTATTTCTTCCTGCTTTTCTCAGTTATAGTTAGTTTTGTCATAGAAAACAGAATTAAAATAGTGCAGTACATTTCACTATATTACAAAGCAACTTTTAAACCAATCAAAACTAAATTAATTAATGATAATAATGAATTCTTTAGTAAAAGAAATGTTAAAACTACTACTGCTGTGAAAGCTAACCACAAGCATGACCTGGAAAACTTCAATAAAAATCTTGGGTGTGTTACCGTGAGAGGTGGTGAGCTGGTTTCCACCGGCACAGACGACTGACGGCCGGAGGAGTCATCAGATGAGTCAGAGGTTGACCAGGGTGGCTCTTGTACTTCCCCATCTGGACTGTCATCAGGGATCTGAAAGAGAAGAGCAGAGTTGGAAAGCTGGTCTGGTGTGTGCAGCTTCTTCTGCATAGTTGGACTGAGTAGTTCTGCAGAGATGGAGCACATGTCCTCACCTTTATCAACCATCTAATACTAGGTTTATATTTCTGTTTAAATTCTTCTTGTCGCGTACAATTCTCTCAATGTTCAGTAAAAATCTCTTCATTCACTGGAGGAGATCATTTTTATTTTCGTTCTTGTTGACTCAGTGTAACAAGCAGCCCTAAGCACTTGAATTGCCTTGTTGCTGAAAATGTGCTATATAAATAAAATGACCTTACCTTACCTTACCTCTGGAGCTGGATGTTCTATCCATTTGTCATCTCTTCATAAAGTGCTGAACAATCATAACTGCAGTTACTGGCAGTTTCAGTCTATACTACTAGTGTCTGCTCTGAGGGTGGACTTTCTAAAGACTTACTGCACTGAGTGTTTCTGGTGAATTGTCCCGACAGGGGCAGCTCTGGGTAAGTGTTCCCCTGAAGATGTCCATGAGAGGCCAGTGCTGCTGCCTTGGTGGACACCGTGGCAGAGACTGCACATCCAAGAGGCAGCAGGTGGAGCAAAGAGTGTTGGAACAGTTAGGATTCAGCTGCTGTTTATTCACAGCAACTTGTGTCTGAACCATGGAGTCTTACTTCTGCTGCAAAAATGATTTAACTAACAATCATGTTGGTGCTTCTTTAACCTCTTTAAAGCAGCAGTATTATGTATTTTCCAGCCACATAGCAACATTTCTTATATCCAAATCAAGTAACTATGCTACCTTCAGTTGTTATAAAAATGTGGAATATATCAAATGTATTCAGCACTTTTGTCTAATTAAACATCTTGGAATTGGGCCTCTGTCTTTTTGAGAAACTCTGCTCTTTCTGAAACTCCACCTTCAGGAAGTCATCACAACATGGCTCTGCTATCAATGCTTTAGGACGTTTGTGTAGATGAAATGAGGACCAAAACCAAACCAAATAGAGATTTAAGCCCCAGGATGTTGTTAAAATGTTATTTTTATTATTTCTCATAATTTTCTATAAACTGTTGCAGATTTTGAGACTAACGATTTTAAAAAGGGAAAAACCTACAGGGAAAGGTTGACTGCGTACGAGGGGTGTCCCTGGTTGTCTCAGGATGTTTGATGAAACTGTTGGCGTTTTGTTGACAATAGCGTCATCTTTATCAAATGGACTGAGGAGAACATCGTGAGAATTAGAGAGACAAACGAAACACATAAAACCAAGAAGACGACCAAAGAGATTAATAACTGAATTAAATTAATTACTGATTACATCAGTAGTTTTTTTTCACTTTTTCAACTTACTTCCAGGTGACTTCAAGGCTAAGTTTAAGAGTGCCAAGATCATTTATATCCACAGCTACCACCTGGGTGAGTGGAGCAAACAGGTCTTTCATTTCACAGGAAACATTCCCTACGACCACGTGATTGGCTAAGCTCTTCAGTTCTGTCACCTAGGAAACAAAAGAAATGATTCAGGGTTAACCATTCAGGTCTAGATGTAGATACTGTAAGACGAGAGCAGCTAATTCCACTGCTACCCAGAGTTGCAACATTAATTTCTGGCCACCAACCTTCACAGAGAGGAACTCGTTAATGAGAGGGAGAAACACCGTCTCTTCACTGTCCCACACCTGCTTGGCGTTGATTTCTATCCTCCCCCGTAGTTTCCAGCGCTGACGGCCATACTTTATAAAGATCTAAAGGCAAACACAGAAACATTCCAGATGTCACATAGAAGCAGACTTTATTTTAGCCAGTCACCCTGTCTACTTTTAAGACTTGGCTTACAAGCTTTCCTTTTTGATTAGGTTTATAGTTAAACTGGCTTAAATTATCCAGAGCTCTCTTTGTAGTTATGCTTATGTTTATATCCAGCTCTTTCTACCATCAACTTTGAGCTATCATAGAAAGTTCTCCTGACCCTTGAGAAGTTTTTTACTCTTTGTCTCCCTTTTGTGGAACAAGGTATCTGGTTATCCTGAGCCTGGTTCTGGTGCAGTTTTTTCTCCCCACTGTTGCTCCAAGCTTGCTCTAATTTTATAACAAACTGAACTCTTTTTACTGACTAACTTTTTATGAAAGAATGTATTGTCACCCAAATGGATAGGATTGAATTGTGTAAACTGAATTTGAACTTAACTATATTAAGTAGAATATTGTGGGATTTCTTGGTCTGTATTGGACTGCAGATGGGTTTGGATTGTTTTGTCCTGTAAAGTTACTCCAGTTATTCATTAACTGAATAAAACAAAACTGAATGTTTTTCCTGTCATTCAATCAAATGGTTTTATGTTTCCTTAAACACTTGCTACATCTGGGAAAACATAAGAACTAATTTATACCCACAACAGAGATAACAGAAGAAATACAAAAAAGGCAGAGCTGATGTTCTGATGAAATGACAAACCTTGGATCAAATGTTTCAAAGCATTGTAAAGAGGTTCCCATCATTTCAGAAGTGGAATCCATATCATGCACATATTTCTAAACTGGTCTAAAACCCCCAAGCAGAAACCAAACCAAAGCATCCAGTGTCTTCCATGTTTACACACCCACTGGAAGTATTAAGGCTGGTTGGTGGAAATGAAGAGAAATTCTATGTGTCTCAGGGTCATGTGACTGCACTGATTATAATGTCAGCTGAAACGCATGTCAGGAAACGCTGCTGGCCTCCTGCCAGAGAGGTCAGACAGCCCGGCAGAGCTGGATGCAGTGACTCCATGCTCTCCTGTACTAGACCGACTCCAGGACCTGCTCCATCAACTCTGGGCCAAGTTGACTTACTGTGAAAGGTTGGACTGCTGGCTGGTCAACGTGGTGCAGGTGGTCCAAAGGTCCTTATACTGTCTTTGGATGTGTTTTTTTCTTCTTAACATACTGTTCCAAGGTGCTGTTTCAGGTGTGGTTAGACACACTGATGCAGGAAGTGACATCACACTGTGGCATCAGGATCTCCTCTGCCACTCCTAGAGGCTAACACCTCCTGCCACAGCGGTTCCAGAAGCAGCTCTAATGTTTAGCCAGTGGTGCTGCCATACAGAGGTCAGCCATGATGTAGCACAGATGAGACTCACTGCTGGACTTGAGGTGAAGCTATTTGTCGTCAGCCACTATGAAGATTTTTACAAGCACACATAGTCTCCATGTGATGTCTAGTTTGAACCGTTCCTTTGGCTTAGATGTAATGTCAGTGAATAAATCTATACACTGTCATGATCCGTGTTTCTGTGTTTGTTTTTGAGTTTTCTCTGTGTGGTCCTGTTCCCTGTGAGTCTCTGTCTCTGCTCTTCCCCATTGTTTCCCAGCTGTGTCTCGTTCCCTTGATTACCCCTGTGTGTATTTAGTCCCACCTGTTGTCTGTGTTCCTTGTCGGGTCCTTGTCTATCTTGTCTAAGTTTGTTCTTTTACACGTCTGCTGTTAGTTCGTCTGCCGGCACAATTGTACTGTGAAGTCCTGTGTCGGCATCTGCTCGTTTTGTCAGTCTTGTAATCAGTTGCTACCTGCATGTTAGCTGTGCGCTAGTCTGTCTGCTGTGCTGCCTGTCCTAGACTGTTCTGAGCATTATAATCATTAAATTCATCATAATCTTCACCATAACCTGGGTCTCTGCATCAATCCTCACCACCAACCCACACACCCTCCTGACATACATATAAAGAAGAACCTAAACATGTTTTCTAATTCTATTCTATCTGCATGTAAGCAATATCATGTCAACTACAGAATAAATGTTTGCAAAGAATGTTTCTGATTAAACTAAAAAAACAGCAGTAACCCTAAAGAGCCAAGCTGTTTACCACCTGCCCTGTTCACAACACAGAACTAAAGGAAAAGGCTTTCCGTGTACAGGAAAACCACCCATTAAGACTCAGCAGGAATAACACTAGGCAGACTTCCAACAACAGTAAGTTTCCAGAAACAGTCAATGAATTTTGGCTTCATCTAAAACAAAAACGTCCACACCGCTGGTCCTTCCTCAAAAACTCAGCAAAATAAATCATTTCTTACACCCCCAAAACATTACCAGCTAAAATTAGAGAAATATTCCTTTTTTCCTTGCAGTGATATAACTATTATTCTGTTTGTCTTCCCCAGTTTAAACATAAAGTTATTTAGCTGAAACAGACAAAGGTGCAGACTAACCTCATACTGATCCCCTGCACACAACCTGGCAAATCCTGCAAGACCTGAAAAGCAAGAAGACATAGAACTTGAAAGAAATTCCCAGAACCCAAAGCATATCTATGAATTAGCGTCATCATTAAAAAAAGAATATCACCTGAAGATTTCTACACAAACTCTGTGAGCCCCAACCACACACCCAGAGTCATTAAATAGCATTCATCTGAATGAATGAAAGCACAGCCATTAGGGCCACTTCAGGTTTCTGCAATGCCTTCATCAGTAATAAGCACTCTAGTAACTCATATAGCAGAGGTGCATGTATGTGGCATATAAGTTTTCCTATTGTTGTGATGCTCTTGAGGTAAAGGATTTTGACATGTTTAAGAAGATCTGGCTTAGCTGGAGCTCAAAGTTCCTATGCTACAGAAGCTGCTCAAGTCCAGTCCTGCAACTGTTAGATGCATCCTTACTCCATCAGACAGAATCAGCTCTGAACAGGTCTGGTAATGAGAAATTCATTTAATTCAGGTGTGTTGGAGCAGGGAAGCATCTGAAAGCTGTAGGATGGTCGCTCTGGAGGATCCGTGTACTACAGTATCAGATCTGCAGGAAGGTCATGTTGCAGTGTTATTTACCTGAGTGGACCAGAGAAATGAAGGTAGGTATGCAACAGCGTGGTGAAGATTTTATTACCTTTCAATCTGATGTGGAATTCTCCAAGCTGGTTCTCAAAGTCATTTTCCATCACACACATAATCTGCAGAGAGAATGCATAACTCACTTCTGCACTATTTGAACAGTACAACATATACCTTTAAAGTATCATCATTCATAATATAGGTCATATCTGACTCCTCACATGCAATAAACTCAGTTTATCTTACCTCTGTGCATTCCTTGTATCCTTTAGAAGCCTCTCCCAGACTTTCCTTAGCCTCCTTGCTTCCTGGGTTGGCTGTGTATGCCTTCATTATCTTGTGGGCTCCATCTCTCAGTTTCCTGTGCAGGCAGTAGGTTTCATAAAACTCCTCAACCTGAGAAGAGAATACCCAAATCTCAGAAGAGAAGCTCTGTTCAAAAACATTAACAATCAAGAGGCTTTGAAGAGCAAGAGATTCATTCAGTGTTGCTCATTTTGGGAATTTATAACTGGTAGAACTGTGTGTATATAGACATGTGATCACAAATAAAAGATACATGTAGTATCTAATCACACATGAGAACATATTTTTGGCAATGTGCAAGAGGACCAGCCAAGAAAAGAGATGATGAGTTAAAAAAACCAGGATTCATATATGGACTCCAGATGCATTAGCAGCCATACTGCCACTGTGACCTGAATGCGCCTATATCAGGAAGACACGCATGTGATAGTGTAAACTTTGAGGAGAGAGTGTGTTGGCCAGAACCCTATAAACAGGGTGCTGTCCAATGATTGGGGGGGGGGGACTTCACTGTGATTGGGCCAAGACTTAGGCTGCAATATTGTAATAAAGCTTTACTGTTCAACCAAAGTCTGCAGCATGTAGTCTTTTTCCTGCAACATCATCACACCACCATCAAGAGGAGCCTGACTAGAAAAAACACACACTCAGCATTTGTAAGACATGATCTAAAAAGGAAACACTGTAATTTCAACTTATGATGACAATTGATGCAATGTTACAAGAAAAAAACGTGTAGATTCACTGATAAAACCAGTTACCCAAGTTAAAGGAATATCTAGATCTATAGAGATGGGAAAACCACAGTCCTGGTTCTGTTGGACCTCAGTGCAGCTGTCGACACTGTTGACCGTGAAATTTTATTGAATCGACTGGAGACTTGGGTCGGACTCTGGTCCAGTGCTCCACTGGTTTGAATCCTACATAAAGAACAGGGACTTCTTTGTTTCAATCGGAAACGTCTCATCAGAGAGGTCAAAGGTCACATGTGGGGTACCCCAAGGTTCAATCCTAGGACCCCTTCTCTTCAATATTTATATGCTCCCACAGGGTCAGGTTATAACAGGAAATAAGATCAGCTACCATAACTACATGGATGATACACAGCTCTACATCACGATGTCACCAGGTGACTCTGAACCCATCCAATCACTGAATAGATGCTTAGAACAGTTAAATGTATGGATGTGCCAAAACTTTCTCCAGCTGAACAGAAACCAAACTGAAGTTATTATCTTTGGACCGAAAGAGGAACGAACCAGAGTCAATGCGCAGCTTCAGTTACTACAACTGAAAACCAGCGATCAGCCCGAAACCTGGGAGTAGTGATGGACTCTGACCTGAACATTCAGAGTCACATCAAATCAGTCACAAAGTCGGCTTTCTATCATCTGAAGAACATCTCCAGGATTAGAGGACTAATGTCTCAGCGAGATCTAGAGAAGCTCATCCATGCGTTTATCTTTAGCTGCATTGATTACTGCAACAGCGTCTTCACAGGTCTGACTAATAAATCAAACAGCTGCGGCTGATCCAGAAGCTGCTGCTGCTGTTCTCACTAAAACCAGGAAGATAGAGCACATAACACCAGTTTTAAAGTCTCTACACTGGCTCCCTGTAGCTCAAAGGATAGACTTTAAAATACTGTTGTTAGTTTATAAATCCCCCTCAGATCTTCTGGTTCTGGTTCTGCTCTGCAACCAGAACCAGAACCAAATGAGGAGAAGCAGCATTCAGTTTCTATGCACCACAAATTTGGAACAAACTTCCAGCAAACTGTAAAACAGCTGAAACACTGAGTGCTTTTTAAATCTCGACTAAAAATCCACCTGTTTAGAGCTGAATTTGAAGCGTAATCAATTATGAATTTAATGATGACACTTGACTTAATGTAATGTTTTAATTGTTGATTCTATGTTACATGACTTTGTGTTTTTTTATGACGTAAAGCACTTTGAAATGCCTTGCTGCTTAAATGCGCGATACAAATAAAATTTGATTGATTGATTGAGACACATTTGGTCCACCAAAGAAAAGTGATAGTTTGTGACTGTCACAGCTGGAAGAACTGTCATAGAAATGTCTTTTATTTTCTTTCCCCTTTTATATTAGGTTGTAGACATGCAGCTGTATGTCACAGTGTCTCCTATATGAGACAAAAGTGACACTGCTGCTTATTTGGTCTAATGCAAGGCCTCCTCTGTGTCTGCAGAGCTCCAACTGCAGGCTGAATCGTTTCTGTCCCCATCACCGATCTCCATTCAGACCCAATCACATTCAAACTTCTTCTAGGTGCTTAACTTGGTGATGAAACATGCTTGTCAGTAAATACCATTTGCTGACAAAATGGTATTAACTTAATACCACATTAATTAATAGGTGGTATTAATTTACCACCTATTATCTGTGCTTCTGGTTAGTGTGCAATAGTACACTAGCCAGAAGCATTTAGTTTAACATTTCGTTCCAACTATAACACCTTCAAAAGGAGCTTTAATCTGAGACTAATCAGACTGGATTAACAAAGAATATCCAATCAACAAAGGATGGGTTTGTGGCTCTTACCTTACTGAGATGAAACTCCAGCTTTGTGATGTACCGCTCAATCACCTTAACTTGCTGTCAGGGAAAAAGCAAAGGAAAATTCATACCACTTCACTGACTGAACCATTTTATCGCCATATTGCACAATGCAGTGTAGAAACAGGGGAAGAAAGTATTGTTAGCTCACCTTGTCTAATTCATAAAGGAAACCCTAAAGAAAAGAATAAAACATCAAGTCATCAGAGTTGTATTTAAAGACATGAAAAGTGAATTGTCTGTTTGTGTGCAGAATGATCAGAACATACCAGTCTGGAGTTTCTCTTAGACACTCTAATCTGTCTATTGATGTTTTCCAGATCCATTTGGTAAACATGCAGGTAAGACCTTTAACACACACAATCCATCAGAATGAAAATAAACTCTAGTACAGAAACGTTTATTGAAATGTGCTTGGCGTTTAATTTGATGGGAACAAGCTTCATGAAAATCAGCTGATTGGTGCCCCTGTTAAAACATAGAGCCTTTATTGCAGCACTGAAAATGTTAAAGTAATCCAAATTCTGACTTAAAAGCATTTACTCTGTGGGAAGAAAAGCTCAAGATGCAACTCTTTTTTTTAAACAAAACTCTCTGTGACAACTATTGGTATCTTTGATGTTAGTACTTTGTTCAACCCCATATTCCAATAAGTCAAACTCCTGACTCCTCCCTGTTTCTCTGTCCTCCAGCTCCCACGTTCAGCTCAGCCATTTATTTCTCTGTTGATTTAATGATGTTCTGGATAAAGTGCTGCAGAGAAACTGCTTGATGAAGAAACATATTAAGGTTTCTGAAAGAGTTTTATTTAAAATGTTCTGGTTTTTCAAAAGGTTTAATTCAGCCATTCTAACAAGGTTCATGTGGCGTTTTAGCAGTAACAGGCCCGCAGCATCACAGATATTCTCTCATGCTGAACAGTGGGAACGGCAAAGCCATCCAACATCTTTGTTTCCAAAAAGATCCATCTTGTGATGGAAAAACAGAACAGGTTGTTTGTGGTAATCACTCCTTTAAACAAGTTCACATTCAGATAGAATCTAATGGTTGCTGTGAAGACTTTGGTTAAAGTCCTACTCTCTGTGTGTTGCAGTCAGCGAAATCTAGATTCTCATCTAGGCTCACAGTTTGTGGCTAAAATAAATGTGTGTGTGACATTATATAGGTCAGTGGTTCTTAACCTTCTTTGAGGTACGAACCCACCAGTTTCATATGCACATTCACTGAACCTTTCTGTAGTGATAAATAAAATATGATTCCCCCCCAAATTCAAGACATAGGGGTGACCCAACTAGAGTCTAGTTGGGTCACCTCAATATCACTAATGCAACAGAGTTCCAAATGTACTTTTTTTAAATTATAATTTCTAATTAATTTTATATTGAGAATTTGTGAATTTTATCCTATTCAGTTATTTTTATTTGTTGTTTTTGCCTGCGGAGTCGCCTTTCTGTACTCTGCCTCGTTTGTGTCTCCTGGGCTTCCGTAGGTCAGTCCAGCCCTCATAGCTTCTCTGCTTCTACGCTGCTGTGGGTAAGTCAGAGGAAAGTTCACTGCTGCCACATACATTTGTTTTCTGTATGGATGTTGTTGTTTATGTTGAAGTTCTACCATATAATGTTTATTGTTCTTTGTTAATGTGTTATTTTGCAGTCTTGACCATCATTGTGGGGTTTTATAACCAGTTTTATTATTTTCTTTTTTGTTTATTTTAGCGCGAACAGTCAGTGCTAATCCAGCACAGTTCGGTTGAACATCGTTTTTATTCTCACATTTAGGCTGGAGTGCAGGGAGAGTTGAAGAGGAGGTTGATTTGTTTTTTATTCTTCTCCCCCAGAATAAAAGATTTCATTGAAACCTGATCGAATTACTTCTGGAGACTCATTGATCCCATCATTTACACAAAGTCTTCTTAAAGACTAGAATAGGTCTTCAAAATATAGTCAGTGTTTTCAGCAAAGTTGAGCTGATTGTCCAGGAACGACCCAAGGAATTTAAAATTTACCAGAGTTTCAACAGGTTGGCCATTGAGAGAAACTGGAACCACTTTAAGGTTTAGATCTACATTCTTAAGAGAATGAAAAATTATAATAAATAATAAAGACTTTGTGGTATTCAGATGTAGTAATGTAATTACCACCCCCACACCACTAGAGGCAGTACCAACCCCGAAAAGATGAGACTAAAGAGCAGATTTAGCTACAAAAAGCTACAGAATTTGGTAAAAACTGTGAGCTTTGCTGAAGTAATTAAAGACACAAGTTTAAATCCATGATGAGAGTGGAGCTCCTCCAATCAGGGCTCCTCCGCAGCTCTGATTGGCTAAGCAATGTAACGTGATCCTCTGATTATTATTACAGAGACACAGGAAGCAAACTGAATACAAAAAACTCTAAAACTAAATACACAGAAGCACAATCATGACACTCTGTACATTATTATTACTCCCAATCAAATCAAAATATTACTTTAAACCTAAATCTGTCACATAAAGGAACAATTTGGGGCTTCATTGTATGTGAAGAAAAAAAGCAACTGATTTCTAAATTTTAATAAGGGTCTCTATGTTTACAGTAAGGGGGAACATGTAATGAGTTGCCACTGATTTTGTTAAAAATTATATTTTATCAACATGAGATTGAAAGGTGGAATTTGTTTATATTTTGTAAAGTGATGTGATGCTCCTGAAGATAAAACCACAAGATTTTAAATATTTTTCTAAGTCTTTAACATGTATGCTGACAGGCAGGTTGGCAGGTTGATACGTCTACAGGAGCAGTTACTCACTGGAGGCCTTTTTTCAGGGCATTGTAGACCTCATCCAGTCGCTCTGGTTGAGGAACCTTTGGTGGTGGGTTGACTTTGGTAGACATAGTGAAGAGTCCACTCGCTCGGCTGGACTTCCTGCTGATACCAGGAGTGCTGAACACCGAGAAGTTCCTGTAGCATTAGAAAAACACAACTGATGAATGTCCTCATCTTTAAATCCATCAGCTAGTATCAGTAACATGCCATTATAAATTCGTATGCAGATTAAATATCACTGATATTTTTATAACATACTTGTAAAAATATACAAGTATATGCCAAGTATACAAGTGGATGTCAACAGAATCCCATCTTAATGATAAGAAAACATCTTTTGATCTTGTCATAAACATTATCATGTCTTGGAATAACAAGATGTGTGTGTGGCCTTGTATTTGAATACTGTGCAGGTGTGTGTGTACCTGTAAGGCTTCTCCTGGGTGTTGACTCCAGTGAAGCTCTGGCTCCTAGTGATGGACCTGGATGTGATGCGTCTGACTGGACGGACAGACAGAGACATGGTGGACAGAGTTCGCGATGGACTCCCTGCATTAAACAGACAAAACACAAAAACAGTTACACACCATTCTCATTTGCTATCAGTTCTTTGCATTCACCTCGTGAAGAGTTTTAATACATTCAAACATGACTTAAATGCATTACCCTTTTTAATACAATGAACTGAGATTGTTGCATAAATATATAAAAAATACAGAAATAATATAAAACACTAAGTGTAAAGTAAAAAAGGCAAGGCAATTTTTTTGTATACCACATTTCAGCAACAAGGAAATTCAAAGTGTCCCTTGTCTCTTTGCTCTCGTGTGCTGCCTGGACTTTGTGCTCATCTGTGATCTACACTAAAACCATCATTTTGCACATCAATCCACACCAGTAACTAACTCTCAATTCATGACACATTATGAAAACTACAAAGGACCGTGCAGCACTAAAACGTGCAAAAGAACGGTTCTTGGCAGACATCATAAACAAAATCATTAACAATGGTTGATTTGCAACAGTTAGCAGGATGAACCTCCTGAACTGCAATCAAATATGGAGTGCAATGAATTTGCCAACTGTTTAGCAGAGAAATGTAAAAAAAAAATACAGGGTTAATCTGCACATCCACACTTATCCCAGTATCAATGCTATGTCCAAGCATAGCAAATGCAGAAAAAATGACTCAATTTCAACTACATAACCAAGAAATTAGAAATTAATTAATCTCAAGTTCCTCCTGTCTGGATGTCCTACCCACAACTTTCTTTAAAAAAGTTCTGCCTGCCATAACATCTGATCTGATTCAAATAGTAAACTCGTGACTCTCATCAGGTGTTTTCCCCAGGCTTTAAAAACATCAGTTATTAAAAAAGAACAATCTGGACAAAATCACTACTGCAGAATTACAAGCCGATGTCCAACTTCCCATTCATCAACAAAATTCTTGAAAAATCTTTTTAAACAGTTAAATAGCTTTCTAACTATAACCAACCACTTTGACGTCTTTCAGTCTTGTTTCCATGGTTACCACAGACTGCCCTAATCAAAGTGTTCAGTGACATTCATATAAACACAGACTGTGGAAGAACCACAGTGCTGGTTCTGTTGGAACTGAGTGCTGATCATGACATATTACTTGATCCACTGGAGAGTTGGGTCAGACTCTCCAGTCCAGAACTCAACTGATTCGAATCTTACATAAGAAAAGGATTTCTTTATTTCGATTGGAAAATTCTCATCGAAAAGGACAGAAGTCACATGTGGGGAACCCCAAGGCTCAATTCCCGGACCCCTCTTATTTAATATATGCTCCCACTGGCTCAGGTTATAGCAGTAAATAGGATTAGCTGCCAAAGCAATGCAGGTGATACACAACTCTACATTACGATGTCACCAGATGACTCCAAACCCATTCAAGGTTTCTAAGCATTTGACATTCTAACAGTTGCTAAGAACAGATAAATGTGTGGATGTCCCACAACTTTATCCAGCTGAACAGAAAGAAAACTAGAGTTATTGTCTTTGGACCTAAAGAGGAGTCATCTAGAGCACAGGTGTCAAACTCGAGTCCTGGAGGGCCACTGCCCTGAAACCTTTAGATGTGGCTCTGCTGCATCACCTGAATAGAATAATTAGGTCATTAGCAAGGCTCTGGAGAAATGATCTACACAAGAAGGAAATAATTAAGCCATTTCATTCCAGTGTTTTGTACCTGTGGCACATCTAAAGACTGCAGGACAGTGGTCCTTGAGGACTGGAGTTTGACACCCCTGATCTAGAGTCAATGCAGAGTTTCAGTTATTACAGCTGGAAACTAGAGATCAGGCTGAAATCTGGGAGTAGTGATGGACTCTGACCTGAACCTTCTATCACCTGAAGAACATTTCCAGGATTAGAGGACTAATGTCCCAGCTCGATATAGAACTGTATGTTGGTTTCGCACGCTATTATTTCCAAATTATGCTGCCTGTTTGTGCACCTTCAGATTTCAGTAACTTTTATCCTTTTTAACAGAAACATACTGTGGGCAGCTGGTGGACCTACTTACCGGTTTTCTGGAGGAAGCCCTGCAGAGCCTTCTTTCCAATTTTTGCTCTGCTTCCTACATAGTATACTAAAATTGGACTTCTTATGCTTTTATCTTACACAGCTTATCGCATGCATCCCCCCAAAATGTCTTGGTTGTAATGTGGCAAAATGTGAAAAGGTTCAAGAGGTATGAGTACTTCTGAGGCACCGCATGGTATCATATGTTGTTGTACATAAACACAACTGATTAGAAAACAATGTAGAATGTCTTCATATGATGACCTAAAGGAACCTTGGAAGGTTCAATTAGATTTTTGCTTACATTTCGTCTAGCTGGTAATCCATAATGTATTTTTGTTGATGTTCTACCATGGTTGAAACTCTTCATGTGAACATTGTTCCGTTTTTAATCGTTAAGTCAGCAAATATTTTTTCTCAGAGCAAGCACTGTTTTCTGACCTTGTCCTTTCCAGTATCCGGTGTCCTGTTCTCTTAAAGTGCTCAGAGGTCCTTTACACGCTGTCTAACAGCACAGGAAACGTCAAAATTCTACAGGAAGTTAGATGTTACTGCTTCCTTTGACAGGAAACCTAACATAGGAAGATAGCCCAAAAGGCTGACAAGAAAAGGTCAGCTCTGCTCTGCTCAAACTAAAGGACAAACCTGCTTTATAGCAGGACCATAATGTTCATCTGATCCTTTTACAAAAGAAGTTTGCATTAAGAAGACAAGCAGAACAAACTTTTTACGTAATCCTAACATATACACAGCAATGCATGCTGCACTTCCCAACTTGGAAATAATATTACATGTTTTAGATGGACTAAATTATTTGTTGACTATTTTAACTACCAAAGTGACAGAGGAGGAGTGGAAGTTTAGCGAGGTGAACACATTTAAGTGGAATGAACCCGAACCAGCAAGAAGTGTTGATAGAAGCTGGTCACAGCAGGTTCACCAGGCTCTTCCCTCCTTTTTCTGCTCATAGTCATGTGTCATAAAAACTGTTTGCCTGCTGTATGAGCATATTAGAATAAAAAGTTAGGTCAGAGTTTGGCTTTACTTCAGTTAATAATCAGTTAATAATCAAATCCCATCAACTTCATTAAGAGCTGAGTAAAGTCATCGCAGATGAAATATGTTACAGACTGCAGAGTTATGTACCTGATCAGTTCTATCCATTGTTAACAGATTCCAGTCACAGCTCCTGATGATCCCACATCACCACTGGATGTGCCTCACTGAAGGCCTCTGAGCTCATGGAGCATGTGACACTACAGCTTTTGTTTGAACAGACTG
Source organism: Poecilia picta (assembly GCA_033032245.1). Classification (NCBI taxonomy): domain Eukaryota; kingdom Metazoa; phylum Chordata; class Actinopteri; order Cyprinodontiformes; family Poeciliidae; genus Poecilia; species Poecilia picta. The sequence goes on along the minus strand of CM065358.1, from coordinate 1,032,463 downwards.
ACCTTTCTCTCCCAGACCTTTCTGGATAACCATTCCTCCCCTCTGATCACACACACATATACACACCTTCCTACCCCTCACGGTGTTAACCAGCACAATAATGACCCACCCAGGTCTACGGTTTCCATCCACTTAGCCGACTGTGTCTATCCAAAGTTGTTGTTTTTGAACAAAAAACACAAAAGCCTTTTCCAACCTCTGCTTTCTTTTAGTGACAGCTATCTTGTTCTATATAGACCCTCTCTGATTGATCATCAGATCTTCTGAACAAGTTGTTTAAAATAAGCAGCTGTTTGTAGCTTTGAATCTCAGAATTAAACCGAAAGAATAGCTGTAAAACTTAGCCAATTCTGGTACAACTCCCCCACACCCTCCAAAAAATACTGCATGACCCAGTGAAAAAAACCCTGGAGAGCTTTCATCAAATGACCAAACCTACTGGCTGAAAAAAGGAACACTTCACGTCACTGCCTTTAGGAGAAGGAAATCCCAGGGGGAGTAACATCCTGTGAGGGCAGGGCCCGGAAAAAGATTAGTTCAGTTCGGTTCTGGCTAAACTGAGTCACAGAGACGAACCCTGCAGCATTTTCAGAAAATGGAACAACCAGATTAGAAAATACACTAAGAGTAAGCTTTGTTTGTGTGTCAGTACATCAAACAGATCATTTCATTGTTTAATGATCAAACAAATAACTAAAATATAAATACAGTTTTCATAAAGAAAATGTTTCAAAAATACACTGGTAAAAAATACTGTGATAAAAAATCATCTATCTAAGGACATGGAGAAAGTGTGGATTGGGTTCATTTAATAGCATGTGGAAAAAAAGGACAAAGAAAGAAAAATCCCAACATGAGCAGAGTAGCAGCTACTTAGTGAAGTGAGGATATCAAGGTCTACCCCAACACTCCAGACCCAGATCAGGCCGTCCAGGAGGCCCTGAGGCTGGAAGCTGCACAATGAAGGCTGCAAAAATCTACAGGAAACACAAAAGTTGCTATTGTATACAGTAACATCTGTTGGAAGGTCCAAAGCCAAAACAAGGCACCATAATTTAGGACTGAAATGAAAAGTTTGGATTTCAAATTCAGACTGACAAACAGGTGACAGAGAAGCAGCTGGATGTTCTGGTGGTTGATCAGTTACCAGGGAGGAAAACAATGATGTGACAAACGTAGCCAACAAGTCAAGAAATACCATCATCATCAAACACCAGAAATCAAACCTTTGTCCACTCTGAGGGCCGACTTCGATGGAGTGAGTGACTAAAGTTCAGATCCTTAAACTTGATTCTTTTTATACTTGTACAGAAGCTACCCTAGAATCGGCTCAGTCGTTCTGCTGCCAAAATTTAATAAGCTCTTTAATCAGAATGAAAATTATTTCATTATCAACATCATTATTATGATAGCTCCAATTCCACAGGACACAATTACAAGTCTGGGACTGATCTGTCATGAGGACATCTGAGTCTAAAGCCGACTTCTCCTGAACAACAAAATGAGGTTGAGACGTTGCACCGTGTCCCTCGTCCTTCCTGCAGTCAGTAGTTTTAGATCCCGTCTTGACAGAGTTTATAAATGGACTAAAATCTCTTACTACTCTGTACATGTCAGTGTTGTTACTGGATGAATCATATCTGACTGTTGTGGTGAGATTACCACAATCTGTAATATCTGGATCTGAACAGAACCAGGCTGTGACTATGTGCTGGCAGTGACACAGTCATTTACAGCCATTTGACCAGAGTGGGACAACCTAGTCAATTCAGTCAATAAAATGTCTTCTTATTGTCCCATGAGAAGACATTTCAGGCCTCTGAATAATTAGCATTTCAGCTTTTTGGAAGAACTCACTTCATAAGATCCAGACCTGTGAGCCATCAACCTGAAGCCGTCCTTCAGACACAGTTAGACATTTCAGACAGTCTCAGTGAGCTGGTCATACCTCCATATCCACTGTACATGGTAGTTGTGTTGCTGGATACCAATGTCTCTCTGTAATGGCTCCACCTGTTTCCTGATCAAGCGCCAGTTCCTCTCTGCTACCACTGACCCTTATGCCTCAACTTCTTCTCTAATTTTACTTTCCTTTTTTGGTTTCTTCTTCCCTCGTCTTGGTATCTGCTGATCTTTAAGTATTGGTCAGTAAACAAGTGTTGTATCTTTCACTTCTTTGCAGTCAATCCCAGCTTTTTTTTCATTTCATCTTGTCCCATGGCCTCAGTGCTAGTTGTTAATCCGTCTCCTTCTCCTACTGATCGCCTTTCTCTCTCTGGCACGCTGATAGAAGGAGGGAGGAGGGGCTGGAGACAGGAAAAAGCAAAGCAGTCCTCCCTTCTCTTCTCCCCTTCTGACATCACTCTTTTCCTGTCCCTCCCCTCTCAACTGGATGTATTGTTTTCAATATAATGACAAATTCCCTTATATTTCTGTTTTTGATAGAAATGCTAAAATACACTGTGGACACAAAGCAGAATAGAATGAAAGATAAATATAATAAACACTTCTGGACAGAGCTTTGTAAAATCTAAAATGCTAATTTACAAATATGCATTTAAAAAAAATTAGACAATAACAGTAACTATTTTTGTGTAGGTAGATGTTGTTGAAATTGGGTTCAGTGCAGAGCTGCTTAAAGATGAGTTGAGGGTTTGACATCCAACATTTGTTGTGAGTAAAGAGTTTAAAAGAAATAACAGAAAATATGTTGAAATAAAGAGCTGTATTTTCCTTTATGTGGTGGACTGGATGGTGGCCCACAGAATGGTCAGTTCTTATCTAACGGGATGGACACTGGTTGTGTGCTTTATGGACAACACACAGTAGCTCTTCAAATCAAGGTAGAAATGGTCATTCAGGATAAACACTTAGAGTTGGGTCTCCATTTGCTTTGTGGCATCTGATCTGGGGCTGGGTTTATTCAGCTAAAATCACAACAAAAGTGAGTTTTGTTGTGATTTGGTGAAATGGAAAGAAAATGATACATAGTTCTCAGAGTGTTTAACAATCACAAATCTGAAAAGTGTGGCATGTATTTCTATTCAGTCCACCTGAATCAACACTTTGAAAACTATCCTCCACTTTAATTGCAGCTATGTATTTTGTGGTATGTTTCTACCAGTTCTTTTCCTCTAGAAACATTTTTTGTAAAATATCTAATAAATATAAACTACTTGTAAGTAACAGTCTCTAGAACGGTATTAAACATACTTTTATCTAAGCCCTCTATTAAAAACATAGGTCCACCAATATAAAATTCAAGCTAATATTGATATCTAATATTAATATTGCGGTAATGGCTGATAATTCATACTTTATGAACTTATAAAATGACCACACTGTGGACATTGCTTTTCTGCTTATACACTCCACAGCCCTACTCTGCCTCACTATCACTGTCTCATCATCAACATGCAAATTTCACACAGCCTGCAATCAAACCGACTACCGTCCAGTGATGAGGCAACAAGTCATGTGATTTTTAAACATTAAATATAGATTCAGCTTGAGAAGTAAAATTATGGAGAAACATTTGTGTTTGACAACAGTTGCCAACCTTAAAAGTTTGCACCTTATCACCTCCCCATGTTTCGTCTCCTCTTTTCTCTCTATAAAAGGCAGAGGTTAATAAGCATCAGTCATCTTATCTCATCTCACCAAGCATCAATGTGTTTAATAACAAAAACAAAATGATGTTAATATAGATCTGTTAGGCTTTCCTTTGACTCTGTCATCAGGAAGAGTTAAACGTTTGGTAGAGTTTGTATGGAGGCACAAAACATAAATAATTATCTTTAGTTTAATCAAGCAAAGGTTTGAAATGTAAAAACCTTTGCTTGATTAAACTAAAGATAATTATTTCTCTTTCTAAGTTTTGAACAGAAAAAATGTTTTGAATATAATAAGGTCACTTGAGATTGTTTTTAACTAATGAAACAAGAAAGAGTAATTGATTTAATTAAATAAATAATACCCCAGTACTATCTACGGACATACAATAGATTAAATTTTTGTGAAAAACAAACAATTTTTTATTATTTTTCTGTACACATTTTTATGCAATGCTAGGAGCCTCTGTAAAGGGCCCATAAAGCCAAATCAGGTTGTGGGGCCCCAGGTTGCAGACCCCTGATCCATTCAATCACTTTATTTATTCTAGAGGAGAACAAAAAGCTTGATACTGAGCTGGCAGATTGTCCCTGCCTTACTAAGCCCTACATGACTGGCTCTGTGCGAGTGAGCATGTGTTGTGTCTGTTTGTGGACCCCTATGAAATGGGGACTTTCCAGTTAATCTCCAGCTGGCCAGTAAGCAGCTTAGCTGCCACTGGAGTGCTCTAGGCTACTTACTAACATGTAGTCACTATAACACGGTCAGATAGAGTCACACACCACCTGAAGTAAAGTAGAAAATGAAACATGGTTACCATGTTTCATTTTCTACTTCAGTACTGGTATTCAGTAATAAACAATGTACTCATTGCAAAGAGCTCAAACTGACAGGTTGTATTCAGCATAATTTTATATGTGGAACTGTAAGTGGAAGTCACTGTACAGTGACTGGTTCTTGGCCCTATGCTGAGCAGATAGTCATAACCTGCAGGTGAAGCTGCTCCATGTGAAACAGGAACACAAATCAGAAGCTGTAGTAAGGAGTTTAATCTGCTCAGAACAACATCTATAAGTAACAAAACTGTAAAACAAAATCTTACTGCAAAGTCTTTTATAAGTTTTTATAATAGTGAAAGGTCACTCTGTCCTGCAGGGTCCCTGTACTGTAAAAAAAGTCCATAAATTTCATGGTAAAAAAAATGGTAAAATACAGCAGTTTCTGACCGTAAAATCCAAAACATTTTATTACTGTAGAAAATACATGAAATCACCGTCAGTCAACACTGTCAAATAAGTCTGTAAATTTACGTCAAAAAATGGTAAATTAGTTATGGTTGCTGATTGTAATGTAAAAAGCACTTAATTACTGTAGAAAATACATGGAATTACAATAACTCCATAAACATATATTGCAAGTGATTTTGAAATGTAGAAAACATTGTAAATGTATTGTAAAAATCTAAGTAGTTGTACAATTCATAAAAAAATATTGTAATACCACACTCAGCTAATTACCTTAAAATTAACAAAATTAATCAGCCAAAATTCCAAATTTTGCTGATGTTATTTTTAAAAAGATTTTGTTGACTTTAGTGGCCTTTATTTGAAAGTTGTTTGACAGGATATGAGAGAGGGGGCGACATGCAGCAAATGTTGCCAGGCCGGGAATCGAAACTGCAACCACTGGCATGAGGACTAAGGCCTCAATACATGAGTTGTGCTTCACACCTGCACCACCACAGTAGCCATTGCTGATGTTTATATCTATGATGTAAAACCATAAACCAGACTGCAAAAGTAATTTACATAGATTTGAAAGAGATGACAAAAAATTGTGATTATCAAACTTTATTGAGTTTTCACAAATCACAAAATATTCTATTAGAGCAGAATAATCTTGTCCAATTTTGAAGAGTCTAGAAGTTGTATATTTTTAATTAGAGCAGTTCTAATGTGATCCAGATGCCAAAAAATTGTGAAAATCAAACTTTATTGAGTTTTCACAAGTCAGGAAAATGTTTCCCAAATCACACACATGGTTCTAAATATTCTGCTATTAGAGCAGAATACTCTAGTTCAGATTTGAAGAGTCTAGGTACTGTCAGCATCTCTGTTTTCTGTGTAGTTATTTTGAGATTTTCTGTGTTTAGCCCTTTTTCCCTGTGAGTCTCTGTCCTGTCCTCCCTGTTGATTGATCCCAGCTGTGCCTAGTTTTCTGATTACCCCTCTCTTGTATTTAAGTCCACCTGTTGTCTTATCTGTCGTTGGTTCCTCACCGCCTGTTTCCCTGAGCCTCCGCTCTGAATTACATTCATTAAACCATCATCATCTCCCTACCTGAGTCTCTGCGTCTCTCCTCACCACCTCAACCCCAAACCATGACATGTAGTAGTTTTTTAATTAAAGCAGTTCTAATATGATCCAGATGCCAAAAAATAGTGATTATCAAACTTGTTTTCACAAATCAGAAAAATGTTTCTCAAATCACAAACATGGTTCTAAATATTCAGTTTGAAGAAGAGAATGACACAGTCCAAGTTTCACATGTCTAGGTGTAGTAGTTTTTAAACTAGAGTTGATTAAAGATGCGGAAGGTAATGAAAAATTAAATGGAATCGCCCTTTAGCTATTGGAAGATGGAATTGGAAACCGACTTCAGCTTCATAAAACAAAGCATGTGCTTGAATCCCACAATGCACCAGACTACATGTTCCAGTCATAACACTGGGAAGAAAAGGCAGGATTTATGAGACATCCATTAATAAAGTTATGTTTCTATATAGAGATATATTTTTCAGTTATTTTTTTAAGTTTAATTGAACCACGTAGTCTTCATTGAGATTAAGGAGCTGTCTATCATTACCAATGATTTAAACATGTACAAATGATAACATGCACAAAAACAAGTGCTAAACAAGTTTTAACACAGTGTTTCTCAACCTTTTTTGGCCCAGCGCCCCCCAGCCCTTGTCCAGGTCCCTCTCCGCCCCCACCAAAGAATTTTCAGGCTACGTTGCACTGACCATTATTTTATCCTTAATATTACTATCACTATTGTAGATGTTTTGATTTTTATTTTTGTTTCTGTATTTATCATCAAAAATAATACATATAATAATATAAAAATAATACCGGTATCAACAAAAAATGCAATGAACATTCAAGTTAAAATTGGTAGGCCGAACAGCAACCAATCAGAGTGGAAAAAATATTATTTTGTGCCATTTTCTAGTTGTTAAATATTCCACAAAATGACCAGATAAAAGATGTTCAACATGCCAGTTTAAACTTTGAACTATTTGCAAAACGACTGAGCTCTAAAACATTGAAACATGGATAGAACTGTAACTACATTAATCATAACTCTTCTTCTCTTCAGTGTTTGTCAGTTTCTGGTGGTGCAGCTCTGTGCTGCCTTCAGGACAATGGGACATCAGAGCATCATCCATAAAACTTCACCCACATGGCATTTATTGAGCAAACCAGAGCTTTCAGTGGAAAAACAAAAGTTTCAGGTCCTTTTAATGTCATAGAAATATGAGACAGAAACATAGATTATATCTTTATAAAATGTCAGTGTTATTTTAACACTGACATAAAAAATAATATTGAAGAAGTAAATATATCAAATCTAATTAAAAAACATAAATAAGTGATCAGTAAGATATATTTATTCTCAGTACTAGATGTGGTCTCAACAAACCCATGACACAAAAACAATATTATTTTACCTTTTATCTGGAAATAGTGTCTGTTTATTCTTGTCATACAGTCTCTGTATTAATTATTGATCAAAAGGTCTTGCCATACCAGTTTATTCTTCAATATTTACTTTAGTTTCTTAGTTTATTCTTGCATTTTGTTCTTCATTAATTTCCATTTAGTTTCATTTGATTAATATTATCCTCTCTTGGTTTATTGCTATGTCCACTTTAGTTTCTTTCCTGTTGCTACATTTATTTTATCATTTATTGACGCTGAACTCATCACCTGCTGCTCCGTCTAATCATCATGTGTTTCACATCATGTGTTGATTTTTTCATTGTTCAGCGTCAGATTCTCTGTTTTTATGCCATAATTCACATCTAGTTCGTCGCTCCGTTTTGCGCAATGTGCGCGTTTTTTTTTCTTTTCCTTTTACCGCATATGGTGCAGGTCGGTCGGGAAGCGCATCAATGGGGAAAAGGCATTTCTGCTTTCTGATTATTGAAATGTAAAAGCTCTGTGTTGTTCTATCAGCCCGTTTCATACCGAACCACTTACAGCTCCGGTGTTAACGCTATAAAATGAACGATCTCTATCTGGTGTCACCATGGAGGGATTTATTTATTTTAATAGGTTCATTTTTCAGAGGGAGACACAGTGAAGGTATCGTGATTTTAGCTACCAGTAGCAGGAGAGGAGCTAACAAGAAGCTAACAGAAGCTAAACACTGAATAGAAGAAGAGCCGCCATGTTGCAGCCAAGCATGATTTAATGTTACACAATACAGTTTTACCAAGTTGCTCAAAGTCTAAACTGGTATTGTTGTGCATTAAGGTGTAAAGTTGACCTTCGACCAAACGCCCCCTAAGGCCTCCCAGCGCCCCCTGCCGTCCTCTGAACGCCCACTGGGGGGCGGTACCCCATGTTGAGAACCGCTATTTAACACATGGATACATTTCACTCAATTAGTATGTGATTTTTTCATTTCTTTTGTAAGTTTTATATAAATCATATTGTAATATACATTACCAACTATCACAATATATGCTGTGATATAAATCGTGTGCCATATCACATATTCCTATTCTCTACACTTTAGACTGACATCTGTCATCTACAGAAATACTCAGATGACCCTGCAGCTGTCAGGTGAATCAGAGATGGACAAGAAGCTGACTGCAGCTTTGTGTCATGCTGTGTGAACAATCATCCATCCATCCATCCATTTTCTTGACACCCTTGTCCCTTGGTGGGGTCGGGAGGGTTGCTGGTGCCTCTCCAGCTAACGTTCCGGGCGAGAGGCGGGGTCAGGGGTCACCCTGGACAGGTCGCCACTCTGTCGCAGGGCAACACAGAGACACACAGGACAAACAACCATGGACACACACACACACACACACTCACACCTAGGGGCAATTTGGAGAGACCAATTAACCTAACAGTCATGTTTTTTTGGACTGTGTGAACAATCATGTGATTTCTATTATTTGATGTGATGTGTTTGTGAACAAACTCAGCTCGAACACAATGATCACAGACAGCATCAGATTGTAACCATGGTAACACAACAATCAAACTATCAATATGATTCTGTGCATTTTTACAAAGTAAACTTCCCAATTAATTCTTAAAGTATAATTATTTTATCATTTCTGTTGAAACCATTAAATCAAATTTAAATGACATTTGTTTATCGCCATATAGAGGCTTTTGACCTTCAGTAGACCTCTGAAAGATTCTCTTAGGCAGACCTGTGAAGACACAGTCACAGTAGTCAACTAAACTTAAATGCAAGGATATTTCTCAACATCTTGTTCATGACAAAATCTAATGAAGATAATTTCTCTTAACCTTACAATTCTAGATTTCAGAGGTGCTAACACTGAAAAATTATGGATTTAATTTTTTGATCTTTAAAGCAGTCTGCAGCCAAGGTGCTATGGAGATTAGGGTTTATTTAGTAAAATAGCAGCAAATTTGCTTATTTAATAACATGCTTCATAACCAGTGACCTTCTCTCCTCTGGTCTGTTAAATAACTACAGTCTCAGATCAGCACAGCCCTCCAGCTCTGTCAGCAGCAGAAACAGCAACTTTATACCTGTCGGGGAAAATAGAGACTATATTTGCTTTGAATTCCCCCCACATGATGACAATGGCATAGTATGATCTAATTAAATATTAGAATCTTCATTAATATGGATTGTTATGTTTTTGGACTGTGTTTTTCGATCTTATTCTGTGTCTGTTTTAAATTTTAAGCTCCTGTCCCTCCAAAGGTCTCTTCATGATTTCTACATAGATGGACAGACATGAACTATGTGCAGTGGAAGCTTTCTGTCGGTAGAACAGGCCTCACAGATAACAGCAGCTCTCCCTATGGGGGAGAGAAACGCCACAGAGGAGGAATTCTCTACAACATTCCAGACTCCTGGCCCTGGACCCGAGTCTGATAGAGCTTCTTCTATTACTAAACACTACAACAGGACACTGCTTGGCTTATCTATTGTAGCCTCAGTACATATCTTACTTCTGGTACTGCATTATGTTAATCGAGCCACAAAGAGAGACAATATGGTTATTTTCAAAGACAAAGACAAACAACAGTCTCTACAGCAGCACATATCAACATCTAAAAGTTCTAACTAGGATCTTCATTGCTCTTTTCCAATGAAGATCAAGCTATTACTACATAGTAATAGCTTTACCTGGTTCAACTCTACTCTAAGCAGTTTGGGTGGTTTTCCATTACAGCTTAGTTGAAGCTCTAGTGGATGAGGTCATTGTTACGTCCACCAAGGGCACAACATATTTGAGGACACGGGACAAGAATGAGGGTTTAACAAAAGATTTTATTCTTAAACTCTCTTGAACTTTGGTTTTTATTTTGTTCTGCTGCTTCTGATTTTCTGTGAAGAAAAGAGTTAAATGCTCTCAGTTTCCCGTGTTCCAAAAAAGAAAAACAAAACCCCAAAAGTATTAACAGAAAGTTGGACCTGGTGAGCTGATCAAACAGAACAAAACGGAACAGCAGGGGGCCGACGCTATACAGGGCCGTCGAAGCCCCTACTAGTACCAGACTAAAGCAAAAAAGAACCTAATGCAAAAGAAAGATCGAAACCAGGACAACCGGTCCCACCAGGCCAAAACCACAATGAAAAAAGCAAACAAACAAAAGCTAACAGAAATACATCACATGGCAGGCTAAACGTCACTGCGCACAGTGACTGGACGTGTGCGCACCGCGCCTGGTGGTGGTGGAGCGAGCGGAAGCGAGTGGAAAGGCGGAGCTCTCAACATGCCGAAGCCCAGCCTATTTGTAGGCAGACCAACAGCGCCACAAATTAACTTAATCAAATGACCAAAAATAAGAAATGATCCAAACTCCAAAATATATTAAGAAAAGGTCATTCAACTAAAGTCCATAAGAAAACAAAGAAATAGACAAAAATCATAATGTGCCCGAAGGACATAACAGTCATCACTTAATTGGGCACTCCCAGAATCTGAAAAGTAGCACAAGAGTGCTGGAGTTGCCTACTTTTCAAGAGTGGGCAACTCCAGGCCTTGAGGCTCAGTGTCCTTATGTTGAGATGTGTTTGCTTCAGCACTCCTGAGTCAAATGTTCAGGTCATTAGCATGACTCTGGAGAACTTGACTCCATACTGAGGAGGTAATTCAGCTGTTTGAGGAGTGTTGGACTGGGGAAGTGTAAACGGTGGAGGACACTGGCCCTGGAGAACTGGAGTTCCAGGCCCCTGCTCTAAATGAACCAACCAACCAAGGGCAACTCTACTACCTTCTCTTCAGGAACATGTAGATTGGAGTCTGTTAGTTATACACCAAAAGTTAATCAGCTTCACCTGTCATATCTTTACATATTAACTCACATAAATATTAGCTCACATAAAAACCACCTTTACAACCAAACATTTTTTGGTTGTCCACCATTAAGCTACTTACGCAACAACAAATTTTTCATCATGAAATTGCATAAATCTTAAAACTTTTCCATCTGTAAATACATCGACAACCAGAATTTTGATGCTGCTTCTTTGAAGCTTAGTAAAAATCAAAGATAGGAATGGTATTTGTGCTGTGTCTTAGAAATGTAGACATGAACCATGTATTATGTCCAAGTGCAGGGTGTTTCCATACAGGAATTTGGATTAAAACTCCAAATGCAGATCGTGGGGACATATCAGATTCATTTAATGGAAATGAATTAGTCTTCATTTCCATTTAGACTAAGGAAATGAAGAAGGGAGGGTCAGTGGAGAGAACCGGAGCTGAGCCTGTTTTCATTCAGTGTCATCAAGAGAAAGAATAAAAAGGCAAGAAGAGACAATAAAGCCGATAATTAAAATGAGGTCGATAGGTTTAATTTATCGTGCGATTAATTGATTTATTGTTTATCGCGACAGGCCCAGTCAGAACTGAGCTAAAAGAAACCACGAACTAGCGTCGGCCAGCTAAAGCCTCATCTTTCCTCATCATCTTAACAACCAGAATCATCTGCCTAAAAACATCAGAAGAAAATGCATGACTGCCAATGATGAACTGTAATTATGAGAAAAACAAAACAGGCAGAGGTGACTAAATGAATGAGGAAGAAGAGACCAGATGAGCAAGGTGTTTCCTGTTAGCCAATGCTCAGGCAGAGTGATTCAGATACGGAAAAACAGCTCTACTGAGAACAATGTGGTGGAACCAGCCTAACTGTCTATGAAAAAATTCTGGTCATTATGTAACTTTCCAAGTAGCACAGATCAGTATTTCCTGTAAGTACTTTTCAAATTAAAAGTCTTCCAAGGTGTCTCCCTCCTTGTTATATTTTCTTACATAAAACTACAGAGTTTTAGTACAGTAACATGCAAATGTGTTGAACTTGTCATATGTGTTGGGACAACCTGAAACTTAAACGTGTGTTATTGGGAACACAGCATAGAATCAGTGTCTACTTTACTGATCAGGTTTATGAACAAACTTTGGCTGGGAAATCAGTGATTCGATGTTTTTAACTGCACAGTCCATAATGGAGCAGTACATTATTAATGGAGGACTATTTAGAGGAGGTACCTTATTTTTGAAATATGGGCCATTTTTGCACCAAAAATGTGAATTTCAGACCTGTTATGATACAACAGCTTCAACATATGTTTAAATTCAAAGATGTACTTTAAAGTCTTGACTTCAGCTTCACTCTAAATACTGGAGACTTAACTCAAGCTCAAGCTGCAGACCCCGGCTCTGATGGATCATGGATAGATCATGAGAGGAGCACATGATCTATTAGCCAATGTCATTTTCAAACTTTGAACTCCTAATGCCATTTAAAAAAGCTAATGTCCATATTAGCTTTTGCTTCATTATAAAGACCAATCAACGTCTCTACAACTTAACACTGTGTTAAATGACAGGTCATTATAGGACAAAATAACTTCTCCCAAAATCTTCACCTCTTGCCCAACTACAAAAAGGGCTACTTCAGTTTGTCAAGATAAAATCACTTCCTGTTCAGTTCATTCCAAAATATATACATGATGTCTGTTTTCAACAGTACCTTAGCTAACTTGCACTCAAAAGGACATGCAGAACAGAGCAAGGACCAGAAAACTGCTAATGAGGCACTAACAGCTTTTATTTTATGCAAAATTCAATTTCTGAGCTGTTTAAACTGTGACAATCAGATAATGGCAGTGAGAAGAGATATTTGATCAGCAGTCCTAATCACAAAGGAGAATGAGTAAACAGAGAAATTATTAGAACAAACATGATCTAAAGATGATATATAAAGAGCAACTGAGTGTCTGCTATTCAACATAACATTATGTCGTTTCTTTCTACTGTCCTTCAACAACTGTTTTTCATACTTTCACAGATACTCCTGCATGTGTTACACTCGTTTGTCTTACAAGATGGCCAGTAGGTACTTTTTAATACTTCACTGCAACCACCATGTTCACTCATTACACTGATCTCCATTCATAATGTTAGAATTGATGAGGCACCATAGACTTGAAAGAAGAGACTTTAAACGTAAATTCAGGTTGACAATAACAATTTCCATATTATTTTGGTTAAGTGGCAGTGTAATGAAGAGATCTTATTACTGGGACTATTATTTTGATAGCACTTTAAGAGCACCTTTTGCTATTTATTAAAACTAGCACTTCAACTATCACTTTATTTAGCACTGCACTTTAAGCATAGATTTGCACATCAATAGCCATTTGTGCACAAGATGTTTCAACTATTTATTGAATATTTATTAAGTATTTTAATGATTAGCACGTAGCATTTTGTTCAGGATTCTACACAGCTGCTCCACACTGAGAGGTGAGGTGGTTGTCTGTGAAGGGAGGTAATCATTACTCAGAGCAAAGAAGGGCCACTGTTTAGTAAAACCTAAGCAAATGTTTAAAGTGTGAAGGTGCTGAGATAGAATAACTCACCTGTCTGTACTGTGTCCTCTCCACCATTTACAGGATCAGGGGGAGGCAAAGAGGAAAAGCAGGGGGCGGGAGGTTGGCTCGCTTGTTTTTGTGGTGTTTTCATAATGGTACTTATGGTGTAAGGATAAAACATAAAATATTTATAAAAAGTAAATAACAATGTGTATTTGTATTTGGAAAATGCATTTTATTCAAATTGGTGTAAATTGTAAATTGGTGAAGTCCGCTGTGAATTAAAGGTGGTTTGGTCTTTCACAGCTGAGCCTGTTTAAGGCTGCAGTCGAGTCTTTGGTCTAGAGGTGAATATACCTTTAATGCTTTACTCTGCCTCGACCTTCATCTGCACTGAAAATCCAGCTGCAAAATGCTGCCTTGTTAGAACCCTAACCTGGAACAAAAGACTGCATGCTAATTATCAAAATACTCAAAAAATATTAAATAGATAAAACATCTTATGTGCAAATGGTTATTGTTGTGCAAAATTATGCTTAAAGTGCAGTGGTAAATAAAGTGCAAAAGGTGCTCTTAAAGTAATGTACAAGTGACTTAATTAAAAACAGTCCCAGTAATGAAGACCTTCATTACAGGCAGCATTTGGTCACTTCTGTCCAGGAAACAAATCAAGGAAAAACTAAAAATTCTCAAGGAAGGACAAGCATGGCCAACGAAGGATCAAAATCCTCTTCAACTGATAAAAAGTGGAATAAAACATACTTCAAAAGCCAATATTGTCCTGTTCATTCATGATAGCTGAAAATGTTAACATAATTTTTTTTATCCAAAGCAGGAAACTCCTAAGATCTTCTCCACACTGAGACAGTTGCCAAAAAGTGAGTAAAAAGTCAAACTGTTACCAGCTCAATTCGGTGAGCTGCAGGAGTTAAGAAGAATGCTCAAATCTGAAAATATTGTTTTCAAAGATGTGTTTCTAGGTCAGTAAAGGATTTTGAAATATGTTTTCAACTATTCAGTCAAACAAGAAAAGGCTAAAAATAAATCCACTGACACTGAAGCTGCAAAACAGAATTTTCTCACTTAGAATCCTGAACACAGTCGAAAGCAACATCTATATTCTGGATGGGAGATAAAAAGGGATTAAAAATCATGCAGGTAGTAAAAATCTGTGATTACCTGAACTACTTTATACTGAAGACTCTTTCCAGACCAGGACATTCTTTCCCAGCAGCTGCTCTCACTCCCAGGCAACAAGCTACACATGTGAACTAACAGTGTCCTAAAGGTTTCACATGTACAACCAGCAAAAACGCCCAGCACAGAAGATGTGTACAATATAAAGCTGGTAACATCTTATATGTCAGCAAAATCCATGATTCAGGTTGAAATGCTTTTGGAAGGGGTCCTTTAATCTCACAACCTGCTGACTGGCTGAGCAAATATCACCTTAGTCAGACTGGTAAATATTTGTTAGAGAGAGAGAGAAAGAGAGAGAAAACTGGAAAACAAAGTGTTCCTACAGGCTGAGCGTTTGGTTCTGATCCTGATAAACAGCTAATCAGTTCACATGTAGCATGAAGCAGGGGTGGAAGTAGTTTTAAACTTTTGGGGGTACTATGACAAAAAAAATTAAATAAATAAAAATCATATATATATATATATATATATATATATATATATATATATATATATATATATATATATATATATATATATATATATATATATATATATACACATATCCCCACTATTGTGAACAGAAAAGTAGCAAGCATTTTACTTGCACACACATACACCTACTTAGACATGCTACTCTGTGTTACTGACATCGTGGAGATTCCTACACACGTCTACGTCCTGGAATAGCACCTGACCTAAACTCTTGCCTGAGCTGTTCTTGAAATCTGCCTTTGAAATACAATCATGAACTCATTTTATCCCTAAGGCTCCTGAATGACGCAAGCCAAGAACTTCTGGGTTCTGGATCTCAATAAAATTATGTATTAGTGCAGGTCTGGATCGCTCTTATGATTTTGTTTCTTATGTTTGGTAAAATAGTCACAGCATTAAATTGTCTGCGAAAATTAATAAAAATAAATATAATAAGTCACAGACTGTTCCTAGCACTGTGCAATAATTAATACATGAATAATCTTAATTAATTAATAGTAATTAAAAATAGTAGTGGATCAAAGGCTTCAGAACATTTATACCACAGTAGGTATGGAAAACCACAAAAGCAAAAATTAAGTCATATACAAATCTATTAATCTCTTCATGTTAAATAAATAAAAAGTATAACATTTTATTTAAATATTTATGCCAGCTTGAGTCATGCAGAGCTGAGCTGATCATTTCCATAGCAACGATCAGAAGCAAGGTGTTGCACCAGAAGTCCAATGAGCTCACTGATGAGGTCATAGATGACATTATGTACATCACAGTAGATAAAAGAAGTTCTAGTGCTTGAATACTGGAATCTCTAAGCATCAATCAGGATCCAGACATTTCTTGGAGCTTCAGAATTATGTATAGCAACAATTTTCGGTTTTGCAACGGCGCTTGTTGCCCTGATATTCCCGGTTGGTTGGGGCATTGGATATGCCGTGAATACTGGGATGAAGAAAGTGTGCGATCGTTTCTTTCCAGGGAAGGATTCCAACGAAGGATACGATCAGGATGAAGAGGACGATCTGTTTTGGAAAGGATTTCCATCCACTTCCAAAGAACAAACCGACCCGGCTGGGGAGGTTTGTTCTGAAAAGGCGTTGGATGTTGGGACCTCGGACTCCATCTTGTCCTCTGTACCAGACAGTACAGAGGATGACGGTACTGTCTCTGGACAATTTGACCCAGCTGGGGAGGTTTGTTCGGAGACAATGGTACAACGTGAGGGTGAGACTGCAGTCGCAGAAAAATCTGACCCGGCTGGGGAAGATTTGTCTGCAGCTGATCTCGCAGCCAAAGCTGTGGCTGAAGTGACAGCCAAAGCTTTGGTTTCGCTGGTCCCATCCTTGCAGGAGGGTCCTCTGAAGGCCACATTCACAGGGTCCTTCGAATGACAACGTTCCCCGGGTGGGGAACGTTGTCGTTCAGATGAAAACAGTGTTGCTCATTTGTCTAAAAAAACCATCTCTGAATGTAAAGATTTCCGTTGCTGGTCATGATATTGGTCATGAGACCAATAGCATGAGTCCACTGCTATTGGACTCATGACATCTTGGAGTAATGAGCAACAGCGTTATTTAGGGAGAACTGGCTACCTTTGTCCACCAGAATAACATGAGTTTGAGCTCAGATAAAGTAGGTTCCATACCACAGAGTCACACGTAGGAATCCCAGCAGCAAAGAACAATGACTTACTCCAACTTCTCAAAAATCTGAATAAGCTGGCATGTAAAGTATTTCAAACATGCGTTGAGGTCATTTTTTCTGTTGCAATATGTTGACATTTCAGAAAGCTTTTCCAGATTGTCAGGAAGTGTTGACTTTATGAGTCACTGAAAAGCTATGAAACACTTGCAAATTTAAAAAGGTGCTTTAGGCCAATGGGCTTTGTGCTATTGTGAGGTACAAATCAATTGCTTCAAAAGGTTTAATTAGTTAAGATATTCTGTTTGTGCATCTTTATATTGTTGTGTTAGAACCAGAGCTACAGTCATGAGTCCTACAATCCAACCATTTCTAAATAAATTAAACCTTATTATGGAAACCAAATATTTATATTTCACTTACAAGAAAGACCACTACAATCTTAATGTTTTCATAAATCAAATTACTAAAATAATATGATAGTATTTTTTGCTTCCTCAAGAATAAACAAAACGTGCAATATATCACCGAAGCAAACAATCTGAAACATAAACAGGAACTCATACATCTGCCTCATTAAAAGAAAGGCAAACAATTTTCTACATTTTCTGAGTTACTTTCATCTTTCTTGATCCTAAAACAGGGTTTGTTTGTTCTCAGCAATAAAAGAATAAGACAAATCACTCTTTCAAAATCACTTGTTTTGTTTAGTCAAAGTAAGTCAATAGGAGGGCCCAATCTGGTTTTGGATAAAGTTGCTGGATGTTTCTGGTCTTGTTTACGATAAAATGAAAATAAAAGCAGAAGCTTGAGTATTTAATGACAAACATGTTGTATAAACTGTCCATCTGCATCAACGGCGTGTACTGGCAGTCCATATTTCCACCATGAAGAGGACCTTCTGTCCACACTTGGCAAACCTAATTTTAGCCTGAGGTCATTCCTTGTTGATCATGACTGAAAGATCAACATCCTAAAAAACATTTGATAGAAATGAACTTCCTAAGATGACTGCATCCATCCTTAGAGAGGATGAGGAACTCTGTCATCCAAAGGGGTTGAGAGTTGAGTTGCTGCTCTTCTGTACTGAAATCCAGATGATCATCTGGTCAGGGTTGTGTTGTTTCCCTTTTAGGAATTGACAATGTTAAAGACAACATGGCATTGTTGCCATATTGTTGTTGAATATCCATCCATCCATCCATCCATCCATCCATCCATCCATTCATCCATCCATCTTCTTCCGCTTATCCGGGGTCGGGTCGTGGGGGTCGCAACCTAAGGCCCCGTTTACACGACAACAATTTAGGGTGAAAACTGAACAGTTTTGTTGTGTTTGTACGAAACGAACGAAACATTCGCCATTTTACACAAAAAAGGTGAATGTTTTCTCTGACAACGGCACAATTTGAAAGCAGGTTCCAGAGTGCGATGTTTCTAAAACGTACTGGTCTCCATTGTCTTCTAAACAGAATAAATGGATCTTTTCTGTCAGGGAATTCCCACCTCATACATAGTATGACGCAAAACTGCTTCGAACAATACACAGAAGAAGAAGAAACTACTAACAATTCTGGTGTTACTACAATTTGTGTTTCCCCTTCAGATACGGTTCCCTCAGCGTCTCTTGACCGCTCTGCACCGCACAGGTGGCAAAATTCACATGTGCTTGTTTAGCGATCATAACAAGCAGTCGTTTGTTCAGCACTCTTATCTAGAGAATTACGGACACCGCGAAAGCTCAAACAACATTTCCCCCAATATCTGGGGGATCAGTGCCTGATGGGGAAACACAAATCGACGTGCTTTCAAGTAGATCTTTTTATTTTTTTAACACATGCGCACTTAATTTCAAAGAACCAACTAGTGGCGTGGCAAGAGCATTATACCTTTTCAATGTGTACCGTGTGTAAACAAAGATTGTAATTAGAACGTCTTCATGTAAATGTGTTAATAGAAACTAAATAAAAATTCCATTTTCATTGGATCATTGTCATGTAAACGGGGCCTAAGAAGGGAGGCCCAGACTTCCCTCTCCCCAGACATTTGTTGCAGCTTCGCCGGGAGGATCCCAAGGCGTTCCCAGGCCAGCCAAGAAACATAGTCCCTCCAGCGTGTCCTGGGTCTCCCCTCCTCCCGGTGGGACGTGCCCAGAACACCTCACCAGGGAGGCGTCCAGGAGGCATCCTGACCAGATGCTCGAGCCTCAACTGGCTCCTCTTGACATGAAGGAGCAGCGGCTCTACTCTGAGTCCCTCACAGCTGACTGAGCTTCTCACCATATCTCTAAGGTAGAGTCCAGACACCCGGTTTTCTGCATAGAGTGGACAACTCCGCACCTCTCTTCACCCAAGAGTCAAAGACATGTGGCTGCAGATCCAATGAAATGACAACAAAGCCGATCATAGAACTATGGCCCAGGGTGTCCTGGTGCCAAACAGCAATTATGATTAATCCACATTTTGCTCACTCTTCCTCTTTCAATTTTCATGATGTCCCAACCACTGTCCCTGACCCTTAGAGTCTATAATAAGGATTGGTTTAAATGACAGAGAAAGTCCAGTTAACTTGAAAAATATGTTCCCCTGCTAGGACCCCTGCTGTTTGCTTACCAGGCAAACAGGTTGGTGGATGATTCAGTCAAGTTAAGACAGCAGTTCATGCAGTAGCACCTCGACCACCATGAGACTTGCACCAGGATCCTGGGTTGCTGGTGGTCTTCTACACCAGCAACCCAGACATCCTGAACCAGAAGCTCACAGTGTCAGCCTCCACCTGTCAGCAGATCACCAGCTTCCTGACTGAATGGCAGCAGAAGGTGTGGCTGGGCAGCATTTTCTGGCTCTCACAAAGGCTGAGTGCTCCCCCAATTCTTATTCTCCCTGTATCCAAATGGTCGGTCCTCGGCAGACCCTTCTGTCAAACTCCTTAAGTTTAAAGATGCAGCACTATTATTATTCTGATACAGGACATTATTAGTCTCAGTCTTAGTCACCTTCCCACCCCTCACCCTGGGTCCTTGCAGTGTGTGCAGTTAATTCATTTGAATGTATTTTACATAAATGACATTACTTCACGCCTTGCAGCAAGAAGGTTCTGGGTTCGATTCCCGGCCCCGGCCTTTCTGCATGGAGTTTGCATGTTCTCCCTGTGCATGGTGGGTTTTCTCCGGGTACTCCAGTTTCCTCCCACAGTCCAAAAACATGACTGTCAGGTTAATTGGTCTGTCTAAATTGCCCCTAGGTGTGAGTGTGTGTGCATGGTTGTTTGTCCTGTATGTGTCTCTGTGTTGCCCTGCGACAGACTGGCGACCTGTCCAGGGCGTACCCCGCCTCTCGCCCGGAACGCCAGCTGGAGATGGGCACCAGCACCTCCCGACCCCATTAAGGGACAAGGGTGTAGGAAAATGGATGGATGGATGGATGGACATTACTTCACATGTATCAAGTATTTCTTTTTACTCTCTAGTGTGTCACCACTGTCAGTTCTGTATCAACTCCGTCAGATGGATTTGATGTTGTTTTTTGTTTTAAATAATATTAATTTGTTTTTTGAGAAGCATTTATTTATAAAACTGAGAAGAACTATCAAAAATTAAATTAAACTATTAAAAATAATTTTATATTTATTTTTTTCAGATGGTGTTGACAAAGTTCTGGGTCAGGTCCATTAAAAATGTAATTTTCAAAAAGAAAAAGCTACAGCTGGGAGCCTGCACCTTAGCATCTTTATATTTCCAAAACATGAATTGTCATATCTGAATACATAAGCTTGAGGAATAATTACATTATTTCTTGGGAAAATGTTAACCCATTTGGTCCCTTATCTCAAGAATCACAGAGCCACATTCATACAGCCAGTTGGATCTGGAATGACTAGAATACCAGTGTGAGTAAACTGGTGTGTCACCATTCTGTAGGTTCCAGGAATGATGATTTAAAACTCGTGACACTCCAGATCTCATAATAGGTTATTATGCTGCCAGACTAACATTAAGGGACATCTCAAAAATTTGATTACTATGAACATTTGGATATATATTTAAATAAATAAACATCATTACTTGTATTAATAAGAATATTTAAGTTAAACAGAATTTCAAACTGAAGCACAGCGCTGTAAAACACCAGCTGTCCCTTGGGTGAGGATTTCTAGTGTTGCTGTCAGGTTAAACAGCCACATGATGGGCTGAGCTGCACCTGCAGGACTGGACCTGTTGGACATGCTCCCGGTTCGGGACAACAGGTGGAGCCGCTCCGTCCAGAAACAGACAGAACAGCAGATCCGGTCCGTCAGACCTGACGGACAGGCAGCGTTCATAGAAACACTGCATGGCAATGAAAAGTGGGACCTACATGTCTGCAGCGATGACCTGCGGTCCTCCGGTCCTGTCCTGATGTCCTGGATCTGTCCTGATGTCCTGGATCTGTCCTGATGTCCTGATGTCCTGATCTGTCCTGATGTCCTGATCTGTCCTGATGTCCTGGATCTTCTTTGATCTGTCCTGATGTCCTGGATCTGTCCTGATGTCCTGATCTGTCCTGATGTCCTGATCTGTCCTGATGTCCTGGATCTGTCCTGATGTCCTGGATCTGTCCTGATGTCCTGATGCTTCACGTCGCTCCTCTTCTTGTCTGCCGCTTTACAAGTATCACTGACTAAACACTCGTTTCCACGCAATTACCGCTGAATTTAAAACAAAGTAAAGAGCACACCAACATACCAACTTCCTTTAGGCTCTTTCAAAATAAAACAGCTTGAGGGTTGCTGGTTGCTCAGTTGTTCAAGGTGACGTCACTGTCCTGTAAAGCAAATATGAATCAGCTCCACCTAAAAACATCCTGGTCAGAGCTGGTCAGTTAGTTTGATCATTGAGATTCATTAGTGGAAAGGAAATAAAAAGAAACTTTGATTTAAAGTGGTCACTTAATAAATAAATAAATAAATAAATAAATAAATAAATAAAATAAATAAATAAATAATAGATTTTATTAAAAGCATCCTTGTAAGCTTGTTATGAAAATTTAGTTTTTTTATCTAGTTGAACTATTAAAGTATGAAATCCTGATCTAAATAAACTCCACGTTCTCCAGGCCGTTTCAACTCTTCTCTCTCTCTGCCAGTTTTGCATCTTCTACTAATGCCTGAAATGTCTGACTATTCCTCGATGCAAGTTAGCTGAAGCTCTGTCAGATTATTGATGGGAAGCATCTCTGAACAATAGATTTCAAGTCTTGCCATAACAGTTCAGTTGGGTTCAGACTTTGACTAGGCCATTCTAGCACATGAATATTGTTTGATGTAAAACATTCCACTGTAGTGTGTTTTTGGTTGTTGTCCTGCTGAAGGGAAGCATCCCACAGCATAAAGCTGCCACCATAACCCTTTGAATGTTTTGATGTTGTAATGTCTGAAAATAGGTTATATGTTTATGTCTCTGTAACACACCCAACCCGAGGCCTTCGTGCCTTGAGTGATGTAGTGTCTGGACACACAAAGGACCTTTTGAAATGATGAGGAAACAGATCACAGGACAAAAGACACTGATTTAAAAAAACAAGTTTATCAATGTATCCAGTCTTCCTGAAGGGACAAGGAGGACAATATGGCCAAGAATCTAAATGAGACATCAATGTGGAACATTAATGTGATGATATGCTTATGATGGAATGGAAAACATGTGATGGCAGAGCCATATAAATATATTTATTGACATCGTCTCAAAATTTTGACTAATATCAATCTTTAATTTTTGGGCTTGTTTAATCGCTATCCATCCATTTTTTTTTACACCCCTGTTCCTTAGTGGGTCAGGAGGGTTGCTGGTGCCTCTCCAGCTAACGTTCCGGGCGAGAGGCGGGGTCACCTGTCGCAGGGTAACACAGAGAGACACAGGACAAACAACCATGGTCACACACACAAACTGAGGGACAATTTGGAGAGGTCAATTAACCTGACAGTCATGTTTTTGGACTGTGGGAGGAAACCGGAGAACCCGGAGAAAACTCACCATGCACAGGGAGAACATGGAGACTCCATGCAGAAAGACTGGGACCGGGAATCAAACCCAGAACCTTCTTGCTGCGAGGCAACAGCTCTACCAACTGCACCACTGTGCAGCCCCCCTTGTTTAATCTGTATTATATATTTATTGCTTAATAAATGTATTTCCTTATTTAGGTCAGCTGTTTTACAGCGTTGTCCTTTATGCATCCCACAGATTCATATTATAAACAACCCAAAAACATAAACATGAATATCATCTTACCAGCTCCTGCTGTGTCCCCTAGATGACTGGTGGGAAATTGTAAGCAGGACTTTGTTAACAATGTGAGACTGAAGGATTCATACAGAAAACAGCATTTTCATGTTATTTCTGATACAGACGTCGAATCATGAGGTGAACTAGTTCTTCTAAAGGGGGGCCATATGAAATATATGAAATATATGTTGTTGTGCTTCGGTACAACAACAATAAAGCATTCATTCATTATCATTCATTCATTCATTCATTCATTCATTCTTAGATGACTTTTCCATTTTGTTATCTTCTTGTATGTTCCCTACTTTTATACTTTCAAAGTGACATTAGAATCATTTTAGAACCTAAAACCTGATAAAAACCAGATAATTAAACCCAACATTAATGATATCCCTGCAGATTCATGTTTAAAGAAAACTTTTTAATAAGATGTTTCTTGTAACTGGAAGCAGGGGCGTGGTACGGGGGGGACAGTTATGACAATTCAATGGGTCTTTGACGACAGGGGGCCCTCCAAGAATACAGAAATAAAAAAAAAAATGGGGGCCATGTCATTTAATGTTACTGTGTTTTTATTTAAATTTTTTAATTCTTTTGAATTGAGGCGATTCTGGTCCACCATCCGGCGTCTCAGGAGGGGGAAGCAGTGCAGCACCAACACTGTTTATAGTGGGGATGATGAGCTGCTGACCTCGACTCGAGACGTTGTGGGTCGGTGGGCGGAATACTTCGAAAACCTCCTCAATCCCACCAACATGCCTTCTGTTGAAGAAGCTGAGCCTGTGGACTCTGGGTTGGGCTCTCCAATCTCTGGGGACGAGGTCGCCGAGGGGTCAAGAAGCTCCTCGGTGGCCTCAGGGCCCCGGGGGTGGATGAGATCCGCCTGGAGTTCCTCAAGGCTCTGGATGTTGTAGGGTTGTGTTGGCTCACGCGACTCTGCATTATCGCATGGACATCGGGGGCAGTTCCTCTGGATTGGCAGACCGGGGTGGTGGTCCCCCTGTTTAAAAAGGGGGACCGGAGGGTGAGCTCCAATTACAGAGGGGTCACCCTCTTAAGCCTCCCTGGTAAGGTCTATTCAGGGGTCCTGGAGAGGAGGGTCTGTCGGACAGTCGAACCCCGGATTCAGGAAGAGCAGTGTGGTTCTGGTTCTGGTTCTGGAACACTGGACCAGCTCTACACCCTCAGCAGGTCCTGGAGGGTTCTGGGAGTTCGCCCAACCAGTCTACATGTGTTTTGTGGACTTGGAGAAGGCGTTGGACCGTGTCCCTCGGGGGGCCTTGTGGGGGGTTCTCCGGGAGTATGGGGTACCGGGCCCTTTGACACCGGTCATACAGGGACCTGACAGCCTGTATCAGAGTCTGGTCCGCATTGCCGGCAGTAAGTCGGGCTCGTTTCCGGTGAGAGTTGGACTCCGCCAAGGCTGCCCTTTGTCACCGATTCTGTTCAATACTTTCATGGACAGAATTTCTAGACCAGCCGAGGTGTTGAGGGGATCCGTTTTGGTGGCCTTAGAATCTCATCTCTGCTTTTTGCAGATGATGTGGTCCTGATGGCTTCATCAGATCGTGATCTGCAGCTCTCACTGGAGCGGTTTGCGGCCGGGATGAGGCTCAGTGCCTCCAAATCCGAGGCCATGGTCTTGAGCCGGAAAAGGGTAGAGGTCCTTCTCCAGGTCAGGGGGGTCGTCCTGCCTCAAGTGGAGGAGTTTAAGTATCTGGGGATCTTGTTCACGAATGAGGGAAGAAGGGAGCGGGAGATCGACAGGCGGATTGGGGCAGCGTCTGCCGTGAAGCGGCGCTGTACCGGTCCGTCGTGGTGAAGAGAAGCTGAGTCAAAAAGCGAAGCTCTCGATTTACCGGCCGATCTACGTTCCCACCCTCATCTATGGTCATGAGCTTTGGGTCATGACCGAAAGAACGAGATCACGGATACAAGCGGCCGAAATGGGTTTCCTCCGCAGGGTGGCTGGGCTCTCCCTTAGAGATAGGGTGAGAAGTTCGGTCACCCAGGAGGGACTCAGAGTAGAGCCGCTGCTCCTCCACGTCGAGAGGAGCCAGTTGAGGCTCGGGCATCTGGTCAGGATGCCTCCTGGACGCCTCCCTGGTGAGGTGTTCCGGGCACGTCCCACCGGGAGGAGGGGAGACCCAGGACACGCTGGAGGGACTATGTCTCTCGGCTGGCCTGGGAACGCCTGGGGGCTCCTGGAGGAGCTGGAAGACGTGGCTGGGGAGGGAAGTCTGGGCCTCCCTTCTGAAGCTGCTGCCCCCGCGACCCGACCCCGGATAAGCGGAAGAAAATGGATGGATGGATGTTTATTAAATTGTTCTTATCAGTAAAAATTAAATGTTACACCTCCCAGACCAAAAAGCACACATCTATATTTCCACTGAAGACCTGCATTAAATGATTTGTTCCCGCTTGGCGTTCTTGACTGTGATGTTTTCAGTAGCTGTCAGTACAAGACAAGAACGACAGTGACAGTTACTATGCTGCATAGAAAAATAATGAAGTCAAGTTTAAAAAAAGATAAGAGAAAAAGACAAATGTGAATTTGTAACCCAGTTTTTCTCCAAGAGAGGTCAGTAGACTGTGTGAGATTATCAACCATTCAGCGTAGTTAGCTTAGCTACATACAGAGTACCGTTTGCCTCCATAGCATTTAATGAATTGAGGAAAAGAAATACCAAGATATTTATATATTTAACTTGTCCCTGTACCTTTTACCACACTTGACAACAGGTGAGTCAGTCAACAGCAGCTCTAACAACCAGACCAGCATAAACTCTCTTCCTTCCCCGTCCCAGTGAAAAAGGTGAGCAACACTGTGTCCAATTACAACCTAGTTAGCATCATTCCAGGGAATCCATAGGGATTTCTGTGTCTTTGCTCTTTTTACAATTACACAACAAAAACAATATTTGTTGCTGACAGAAAATTATAAATTTATAAAATTATAATAAAACAGCCTCCTGTCTGGACTGCAGCAAGTCCAGACAGTTTTACCTTTACTTGAATTTAAATTACATATAAATATAATATCACGTCCCTCCTGACCCATCCTCTCCTGGAAATAAAAGCTTCAGAATGTAACTTTTATAACATTTTTTTTTACATATTTGTGGAAACTATCATTGTGTTGTGACAGTGTAGCATTTATAAAAAAAATATTTCCTCCGCCTTCTCCCAGTGCTATCTAGAAAAAATTGATCAGGGGCAGGAGGCGGGTTTTAGCGCTGTCAATCACAGTCGAATGTGGCTGCTCATCCTCCATAGCTGATATACTACAGCTAGCGTAGCACAGAGCCTTGCAGATTCAAACCGTGAATTCTCAGTTTAGTTAGCATAGCTACCAGTGACGGCAGATAAACAGTTTTTCTGTAACAATAAGTTGTTTCTCCACCATTAGCACATTTAGCAGTGAGTGTATGAGGTTGGTTGATAGCACTAAGACCCTCCTCCTGGTTCTGATTGGTTGTTTTTGGTCAGAACGGCGCATTACTTTAGCCAACAATAGTAGTTCAGGGAGGAGGTGGAAGAGATTGATTTTTTTCACAGATTATCTGTGTCATAGCAAACTGTCATAACATGGTGACGACTTTAACAAATATGGAGACTGCTTTAAAATTATTCCATCATTTTCTCTCCATCAATGAGTTATTTTGGCACAGAGACAAAATCTGCTGGTATTCTCCCCTGGATTGACCTGCACACAGGTTCTCTAATTGTTTTCTGTAGACTGGCCAGCAGATGGCAGCCAAACACAACTATAGGGAAATTGGCTGCAGCAAGAGTCTGCATGACAAACTGTTTCAATAGTGAGGCAATTTCAGATCAATGGAGATTTTTATGTAAGGTCTTTTTTATTTTATTATGTTTTTCTCCAGACAAACTAAAGCATCATAATTTTATTCTCATACTTAAGTACCATCTAGTGGTTTGTTCATTTAGAAAATGAAGCATCTTTCCCTAAAAAAATAAATAACAAACAAGTGGTCAAAAGCTTTTTGACCACTAAGTCAGAACTTTGTGGTCAAGTGATCAGTGGTCTCTTATTTCTAACTGTTTTCTGGCACCATGGCTCTTTTGTTTTTATGCCAGATTACCCACTTATTTTTGGCCACTATTTTGAAACTGACAATAAGCAATATTTTTCGACCTCTTGACCTGAATGAGGTTTGATACAAAATACTTATTAGTACATAAAATTAAGATAAACACTCTGGTTACATGCTTTCTCCATCTTTGGACAATGGTTCCATGGAGCCCTAAAACCTTTGAAATGATTTTGTTACCCTGACCTGACAGACAGATGTCAGTGACTTTGTTAATCCTCTGTTCCTTAATTTCTTTAAATTGGAGTTTGATGTGTTGCTCATTAAGCCTATACTTCTTGATACACAGTTTCTATTTAATTGATTTCTTGTTCTATCTTGATTCTAAACAATTAGAATGAATCTGGCTTGTATGTGAGTAGTAAGATTTGCTCTCCAAAAAAGTGATTAGTCATGGTTTATTTATGACTCAACAAGGGGGGCAATTACTTTTTTCAAATACTGCAAATTGTTTTGGACAGCCTTTTCCTTAGTCCATGAAATAATTATTTAATTATTTAAAACCACTTTTAGTATTTTTCAGGTTTTCTTTGTGTGATATTAACTTTTGTTAAATAATCTGACACATTCAGTGAAAAATAAATCACACAACAGCAGAAATCTGCAGGGGACTAATACTTTTTCACCGTGCTGTACTCACTCGGTCTGGCTGGAGACAGAAATGTCACTGAAGGCCATAATCTGTTTCTCTGTCTTATTGATTGTGTGTTGAGGGGTTTTACCCTGTCATTTCTTCTCATTATTCTGACTGCACATTGTTCTCCAGTCA
The DNA here is from genome assembly GCA_033032245.1 of Poecilia picta. NCBI lineage: Eukaryota > Metazoa > Chordata > Actinopteri > Cyprinodontiformes > Poeciliidae > Poecilia > Poecilia picta. Next base: position 1,004,277 of record CM065358.1, on the reverse strand, counting down.
GCGATCTTATTACAGTGTTTGTCTGTGCTCCACCTCACAGCAAAGTGCTTTCAGCTCCAAGAAAAGCTCCTTCACACAGATGGAAAATAAAACCATTTATTGACAGAGTAATTACTCCCTGTTCTCTGTCTGCCATGCACTCATAGACGACATGCACACAAACAGCCTCGAGTACAATGCGAGGGGTCATAGTTCACATGATAGTAATAAGGTATATGATTGGACGTCTGTAACTAAGAGGGCGTCACCAATCATCACTTCACCAAGTATTGACCTGAGAAGACACCAGTACTGGACAGGTCTGAGGTAAGAACACTGATAGATAGCAGTGGGGACTGGGAGACCTGCTCTGCTGTGGTGTGTTACACAAAATGAACAGATACAACACTGGAAAACATTTGAGCTCCATTTAGTTGTGTTTATTGTCTTCTGCTTTTTAAGTTAAATAAATCTAACGAGTTTCAGATTTTTAACTTAAATGTGTGTTTGTGAAAGATAAACTTACGTAGTAAGTTGTTTACTTTTTTATTGATTTTGTCAAAATAATAGAGAAATGTGTCCTCTTTAAGTAGGTGAGAGCCGTATTTTCTTGCATATCGTGAATTAATTGTAAGGTATAAATTCCAACTCACAATTCAAGATTAATGAGTTTAAAAATCAACTTTTCTCTTGTTGTTAAATCAACTTCATAAACTTTAATTTCTGAGTTAAAACCAATACAATTTTCTTGTTGACTTAAATTGCATTATCAAGGCAGCAGGTGGATTTTGGTTTTCAAGTTAAACCATCTTGGTTTTAAAGTGAAGAAGACAACTGACCTCTCTCAAACGCAAACACAACTTGATTAAAACGTCTTTCGGAGATTTAAAAGACCAAGAACTATTGAGAAATATAACTATTTGCAAATATTTTAACTAACCCTAACCCTAACATTGAGTTTATTGCAGATTAATAATTAATCTCAATTAGTTGAGTTTTAATCAAAATCTATATATTGACAAAATAAGCAACAATTTCAATTAAAACCCTTTTGCTGCTAAATTATTGAATGAATAGACGTGAGCTCTACAACAAAATATTTATGGTTCTTAATCTGTTATCTAGATTCTTGAACCATCAGATTGAAGCAAATAGTTATTACACCCATTTAGCTTTCAAGTGTTTAAGGAATGTCTGATGGACTGTTTTTGAGAAAAGTCCTTTAGGAAACTGACATTAGCATTAATGCTTTAGACCTGAATATGTTCGATTTATTTTTAGGTCAACTTGAACACAATGATAGCATTTTCAAACGTCCCACCAAATAGTTTTTTTTTTTTTTTTAAGCAAAAATTACTTAAAAGTTTTTGCTTGAAAATTTTGGCTTAACTTTTAATTTTTTTTATTTTAAAGTGAAGTTGCTTGTCTTCCCTTGATATTGTTTGCGGTTGATACTTCTGCGAAAAGATCTATGGTCATACCAGAAAGGTGCAGATTTTGTAAGTTGGACTTATGCCCCAGGATGGTGGACAAATGCCTGAGCTAGGATTTTGTGGGACTTTCAGATACAAACCAACAAAATGATAAAAAACAACCAACTGGACATTGTGATGACAGATAAGCAGCAAAGGACAGCAGCTGGGATCAATGTGGCCTATCTGGAAACATCAGGTACAATAAACATGAGAACCTGAAGAAACACCATGGACTCAGGTAGGACTTAGACAGAGGTTGGCAGATGAAGGCAGTTGTAACATCCATGGTCAGATGATAGTCACAGATGCATAACAACAAGATGAACCAGAGCAACACAACTTTAGTGTCAACATGTGAAACATGTTTTTATCAAGAATATGATACAGATTAAACCATTAACTTGAATATGGTGCTCAACACCTTGTTTGTATTTGAAGCAATCAATGCATTTTGACAGTCCCTGTGAGAACATAGAGATAGACAGAAATACTCCATCATTAGGGAACTGGACAGCACATTTTATGCATGTTGCTCAGGTGAGTGCAGATAACGTATAGGCTACGCCCCTTACAAGTAACAATCAATTTGTATGACAACATAATCCTAGAAGGAGAGTTTTGTTCTGAGAACAAGATTGGGATTGATCCTGTTAGTCTGGTTAAATGAACAGTTGTCTCTGAACTCTTATTTTTTTCTCTCATCTGAATCATTCTTAACACAAACTCTAGGAGGGAAAAAGAAGATGCGTGAATCCATTTTAATTTATAAGAGAATTCTGGTGCTTGGTTTTAACTTCAGCAATTTGTCTTCAGTACGTCTAAGTGCAGAAAAACTCATTCACTGTTTTTATGGCATCAGGAATTTGGTAGCCATGTAATGGAGAGGTTGAACTCTTGACCTGTACGTCTCTAGTCTCATAAGGCAGATACTTCTGTAAACCATCCCTTTCATTTGGACATATTTAGTTGCCGTTTCCCTTCTTTTGTGCTACTTCAACTTTTTCTCTGTAACTCCACTGGCCTGCTGGTAGTGTTTCACCTCATGTGTTTTCTGGTGGTATTTTGTTTCTTCATTAAAGCTGCAGAATGTGAGTTCGATAGAAAATATTTTTTTGCATATTTGTTCAGTCTGTCACCATGTTGCATGGAATGAAACAGAGAATCTGTGAAAAAAATCGAGCTCTTCTGCCTTTTCCCACTTTTAACAACAGGGATGCTGCCAGGAATCTTGGGCCCCATGACAAAAAATTTAATGGGGGACCCCTCAGACAGCTGCTGTTACAATTTGAGTCTATCTGACCCATCAAAAGCATCACAATTTCAAAAGCTGTCTTGGTCCAATACTGATAACTAGTACAATATTTACTGCTCATGAACATAAAGTGTCAGAGTCTGTGTTTTTTCCCTCTTTTATTTTGGTTGTCTTCCTAGTCAGATGATCCAGTGACCCCTCGGTGTCTGTGTGATCAGTACCTCCCTCCTGTGTCCTTCCCCGACGCCACCCCTCGTCGGTCCCTCTCTGGTGGATCCCCTTCGGAAGCTTCCGGGTCAGGAGTCCAAGCCCGAACCCAGCCGGAGAGAAAGATACTTTGGGACCACAGCCAAAGCCGCTCCTGAAGCAGTTAACTAACCTGTCCGTCAACCACCCAGCACTCTGCTCAGGTTTCATCTCCATCCTATCAAGTAAGAAAGAATCTGATTTATTCCTGGAGAATTCTCACCGTCACTTTCTAACACTGCTTCTCCTGTTGACAGTAAGACGACCCGGTCATTAGTTCCAGTACTCACTCCCTGACTTCAATAAACTTATTGTACATTTTATCAGTCTCATCTGGTTGTGTTCTTGCATGTGGGTTTGAAACTGAATAACACCATGACATAAAGTTTACATGCAAAAGTAAAATTCAGTCTGCATACCGTCTGCAAGTAGGTTGCTTACATTTTTTCTATTCGTTTTAGATACTGAAATGTCTCTCCCAACGAGCGACATGCAGTGGCACAACTACACATTATTCAGGTGGATGTCCACCTCCATCCCCGCGAAGGAGCGTAGAAAACTCTCTCCACATAAGGATTTAAAACAAAACAATTAAAGAAATACTAAATTTATATATTATGACAATTAAATATAAGTAGTCACATAAATAATTATAAAAGTATCAATACATTTAATTTAAAATTTTTATATATTTTCCTACTCCATTGAAATTTGTACCTAGTTTTTGTCAACACCGTCAGATATAAAAAATAATGTAAAAAAAAAAAAAAAAAAATTCAGGCATTATTGGGGGGGCACCAGAACTGAGGACCCCATGACCACTTCCTTTCTGCTAAATGTGCTAATGGTGGAGAAACAACTTGTTACAGGAACTTTATCTGCTATCAGTGGTTGCTATGCTTACTAGACTAAGCATTTACAACAGGCTATGCTAGCTGCAGAAAAGCACAGAGCAAGAGGGAGGAAGGAAGAGTCACATGAGATTGTGACTGACAAGCACTAAAACTCTCCTGCCAGTGACTGGTTGTTTCTAGCACTGGTAGAAAGCAGAGGAAATAGATTTTTCACAGATTACCTCTCATACTATACTGTCAATACATAATGACAGTTTTAACAAATATGTGGAAAAAATACATATTTTTATAAAGTTACATACTGGAGCTTTAATTTCCCTTAGGAGAGGGCAGGTCAGGAGGGACGTGGGTTAGAGCTGCTGCTGACTGACTCACCTGTTAAATGGTGGGACATGTTAAATATATGAATATGTTGGTATGTTTTTTCCCCATAATTCATTAAATGCTAGTGAAATTGAGGTAATCAGTGGTCTGTAGCTAAGCTAACTGCTAAATGGTTGATAATCTCATACAGTCTACCCACCTCTTGGAGAAAAGCTGAGTTATAAATTAACACTCTTGTCTTTTTCTCTCTCTCCCTCTCTCTATTTTTTTCTTTTGAAAACTTGACTTTATAACTTTTCTTAGCAGGATAGTAACTGCCACAGTCATTTGTGTCTTCCACTGTCTGCAGCTGAACAGTGTCATGATGAAACGCTCCAAGCAGGAATGAATCATTTAACGAAGTGGGGGACAGGGGTTCAGGGCAAATATGGATGTGTGTTTTTTGGTCTGGGAGTGGGAACAGGGCCCCAATTTTTTTTTATTTCTATGAACAATAAATTGTGGAGGGCCCAGGTCTTCCAGAATTGTCATTACTTCCCCCCTATACCGCGCCCCTGTGTGGCACCACTCGTTCCTCTGCTCTACCAGTCTTGCCCTCTGCTACCTGCAACTTTTACCTGTCAGCAGAGCCTGTTATGAATATTCAGGCTAATTAGCTATGCCATGTTAAGTGGTTTTCTTGTAACAATAACTGTTTCTCCACATATAGCAGTGACAGCCTAAGACCCTCCTGACTCTGATTGGTTGTTTTTGGTCAGGAGCAGTGTATTAATTCAGAAGGCAACAGCAACTCAGGGAGGAGGTGGAGGAGATCAATCATTTCATAGATGAGCTGTCTCATAAACATTCATGACATAGTGACAGTTTTAATAAATAAATAAATAATAATAATAAAACTCATATTTCTAATAAAAGTTACGTTCTGCACCTTTAACTTCTTCGATGTTCAACTGACTTTTAAGGTGTTGCAGCTGACCAAAAACAAAAATGAACCATGTTCAGAAGAACAGTTAGTGATACAAATTTGTAATAACTTAGTAGTCTTCCATAGGAGAGTTCTGATATTCTATTAATACTGTCTCCAATGATTAAACCAAGACAAACAGAGCAGCTGCTGGACTTTGATCACAGCTGTGTTTTTGTGTGTGCCTGATAACAATTGAAGTGATGATGGTGGTAGTGATGATAATGATGAGATGGGGAGACGGGGAATTAGGTTTCGATTAGCGACAGTGACAGGTCATGATGTCACGTCCTGCCTCTCTGTCTGTGTGATTGATCAATACCAACAGAACACAGACTATTAGCAACTCTGACTCTCCTCTCTCTCCCTCCTTCTGTCAGAAACACAATTATAAACTCCTCCTTTTCTTCACACACTTTTCCCAGTTGTAATCTCAGTTTCATTCTCAGTTAGCTAACAAGGTTGATCTTCATTTTTGATATTGCTTTGCTCATCTATAACCATAAACATTTTTTAAAAAATTGTTTTAAAATGAGCTTACGGAAAATATGTTGTATAGGATGGGTGCCTCAAAGACCAAAAATGCCATTGCTGATGTCAGAAATAAATAATTGTACATTTAAGAATGAGAGTGTGTCATGAAACGATGAAACGGTGTGGTTGTTGGTGGTGAGGAGACGCTGAGACCCAGGTATGGTGAAAATGATGATTTATTTGATGAATAGCTCACAGTCCGGGAACAGGCAGAACGTAGCACTCAGTTAATACCGGTAGCAACTGAATATCTGACTGATAATGCGAGCTGACGCCGACACAGGACTTCACAGTTCTACTATGCGGGCAGACTGAACTACGAAGACGACAATAGACATAGGTTAGACGAGGACCAGACGAGGAACAGAGACAACAGGGGAGACTAAATACACACGAGGTAATCAAGAGAATGAGACACAGCTGGGAGACAATCAATGGGGAAGACGCAGAGACGGGACTGACAGGGAACAGGACCACACAGAAAACTCAAAAATAAACACACAAAACCACAAATCACGACAGAATGAGACATTTAAGTGTTTATCTGGTGTGGGAGATTTAAAAGTTTGTAGGCTATGAGAATGAAAGGGGCAGAAAATTATAAGATCTTCATTCTTCTAACTGCTCCTTTTAGACCAAATCATGTAAAATTACATAAGAATAGGTGTGATCATTTGTTTTATTTTTTCCATAGCTGTTCTTACTTTTTGTCTGTTCAAAATAAATAAACAAATAAATAAACAAAAATCCATAAGCTGCTGTCTTTTGATAATTATTTCTCATTTGTATTTGCATTCACAGTGTTGAGGAAAAATGACTATTTCTAGTGTCTAATTCAGTTTAGTATTTTTAGAATAAATTTCTTAGTTTTGAATAGGTTTGTCTGGGGGGTTTTGGGACATTTAAAACTGATGCTTGGATAAGAATTGAAACAAAGGAGGTCTGCAGGGGAACTTTTGGCTCCGACTCCTGTGGTTCTAATACAAAAGACAGGAGGTCGTCATTTGAAATTCTCTGGGAAACAGGAACTCAGGCAGCTCAACGGAGGTTATAAACTGATTAAAGCATTAACTTTTAATTTGTAAAAGATTTCTCTTAGTTATTGCATGTTCTGACTGAAAATTATGATATTTTAGTCTAGAATTAATTTTGTGGATGATAAATGTATGTGAAAATATTGTGCTCTGTATTAGAGAATTGTTTAAGATGGTTCAATGTTTACTTGAATATTGGATTAGAAAAACAGCAATTGTACATTATTATTTTCAGCGGATGTATATTGTTTTTCAGTTTAATATCGGGACGGATTTCGGAGAGCCTGTCCAAAATAACATAGTGTCTTGGCGATAACTTTATATTGAAGTAGAAGAGTCTGTCTCTAGCAAACCGGCACGGGAAACTTGAATGTTCACAGCTATCTGTGAAATTCCTTAATCTGTTTCTCTTTGCCCAGATGGCTGGAAACTGAATACCAGTAAGAAAATATAGTTAAAATATGTTAGTTGTAAAATGTAACCTGATTTCATGGAAATAGTCTAATAATAGTTTTGGAATTAGAAACTTATTCTGGCTTATTGAACTTACTTTTGGTCTAGAGTGAATTGTCGTATAAGATCTCAGATCAGCCTTTTTTTTATGTCAGGACATCAGCAGTGGAAGTTCCAGCTGTTTCACACTAACTTGTGAAAAGCCATAAACCAACAAGGGATCGGAGACATCCTGCTTCTAACTTATTTAAAACAAAAGGAGAAGCCGCGTTTTTGTCTTTTGAATGAATTCTAGGGATTTTCTGAATTTGAAAAGGGTCAGAGACAGCTTTTGGTTGGTCGAGTAGAAACACGCCTTATTTGAATATATTACAGAGGAGAACACACCTACTCGTATAAAACCCTTTACACAAAGAAAATAAGCCAGAAAAATAGCCAATTTTTAGCTCCTCTTGGGCTGACTCTTTCTCCGAAGACGTCTCTGATCTTTATCTGTCTTATTCTCTCAGGTGACTAATGTGTGACTGTGTTTCTTTAAATTTTCTGTCTTATGTTATACTTTCTACTGGCTGTGGAGGGCAGTGAAGGAGACCTGGGTGATTGGAGACACCTGTGAGACGTGGAGAGTTGAGTGTTGGAGCAACGCGGAAAAGTAATAAGAAATATACTTGGTGGAAAAGGTGGTTTGGCATAAACTGGTATGTGAATGGTTCGGATGGAAATGGAGGTAGGAAATGAGAAGGACGGGGATGTTGAAGGGTGGATATCAGTAGGAAAAGGAAAGGAAAAAGGTCGTGGAAGAATTAAAATGGGTGAAGGAAAATGCATCGGTGACAGCCAAGGCAATAAACGGGAACTGGAGGATAGTAGTTCAGAAGAAGAAAGGATAGTGAGGAGGAAAGTGGTGAGGGAGGAATTCAAAGTAATATTAAAACTTAAGAACGAGGAAGATCAAAATAAAATCAGCCCCATTGTGGTATCAAGAGAAATTAAAAAGAAAATTGGAGAAGTAGAAATGGTAAAGTTTTTGAGAGACGGAAGTCTTTTAGTAGTATGTAAAGATGTAGAACAAAAGAATAAGGCTTTAAGAGTGGATGACATAAAAAACCTTTGGTTACAGCTCGTCTTTTATTATCAAGCAAAAACAGGGAGGATGGGGGACGGAAGACAGCACAGACAATATTTATCACTGCACACAGGCAGTTTCTAAAGTAGGGAGTATTTAGTGATAAGACCACATGTGGAAGCGTAATTTAAGGTCTGGGAAACAGACAGTTAACTGTTTCACATAAAGATTTACAGGCAGACGTGGCCTTCAAGTCAGTTCAGAGACACAGAAGTAAGAGACCACTTTAAACTAAAAATCACAATCTATATTAACTATTGTTGATTAACATTAGACTGAATATAAATAAGTAATAACAAAATGATAATACCAAAAAATCTCTAACATTCCCCCCTTTTTATCATTTTCAAAAGACAAGCATAGAAAAGAAAAGAATAGATCCAATAAATGCAAGAATTATATTTTTTAAATACAGAATGAATATATGATATAAATGAAAAGTAAATGAAAAATAAAAGAAACAGCAAAAAATCAAATGTAGTTTTTCTCATCACTAACACCACTTGTTTTCACATTTCGATGTAGGAATCATTCAGCAAATGAATTAATCTGTTTATTGATTACAGAACTTCATCATCAGAAAACAAGTCGTCTTCATTTGTCATAGGTCATTTTCACCAGCTGATAGCTGACCACAGCAGTGTTAATTGTCTTTAGCATTATGCTTCGAAGGCATGGAACAATGCAACTTGTGAACAGACAAAAAAAAATCAAAACACCCAGAATAGGTGTTCCAAGCTTCAACAGTAAATTCCACCATGGCCCAGAAGTGAGCCAAGAAAGAAAGTCAAAAGAAGATGATCCTTGCGTTCCATCAGTTCCTGTTTCATCAGGAACGAATGTACAGCACGCTGGGCCAATGATTTTATAAACACCACCCTGAGAGGCTGTGAGCAGGTCCAGCACAATACGATTTTGCAAAACCATGTTTCTCAGTTCAGTCAGTTCTTTCGCTGTGCCGTTGGCCAGCTGGTGTGTGCTGTTGATGAGTCGCAGTAATCCATATCTGTTGATCTCAACGTGGCCTTGAAACTCTCATCAAGCAAGTTGTCACAGTCTGGGTTGTCCTTCCAGACTTTGCAGTCGGGGGTCGCCCTTTGACCCCTGCAGGCAATGTAGTTGATGTAATCCGGTGTCATGTCACAATAGGTGTAAACTTTGTTACACAAATTCCAAGGTAACATCCTAAGTCAAATGTGTCCGTTGTTGTAAATGCAGTTCCTCAGAGACCAGGGTTTAGCTTCTGCTAAAGAAATGGTCTCTGGTATTTTCCCATGCAGCTTGCGGGAACGGTAGAAGAGGAAGTACGTCAGCATTAGATGAACAGTTCTTAGATCCAAAAAGTCCTTTTGCAGCATCTCCTCTCCTCAGTAGAACAGAAAAAATCCTTCTTGCACCATTTGCATCCTTTCGGTGGTGGCACGCTGAGTCATGGTTTTGCACTCAGGCCACAGAGACACATCTGTTTGTCTTCAGTGATGTTTCCCGGATGCAGACCTGAGTTGTGTGTGGCGATTGGCCGCTTTGCACACACGAAGCAGTTCACCTGTTCTCCTCATGACTAGTCCTGTTCATCAGCTGCCACCAGGGGTTGGTACCGTAGTCATGTGGGTGGAAAGTGAGGTCACTTCCTCCTCCAAACATCAGACATGTTGCAGTCACAACGCAGTAGAAGATCCATCTATAATATGGAGTCGCCATTGTTGCTCAGTGCGCAGAGATGTCAAAACCCCAAACTAAGGAAATGAGACTTTTAAGCGTTTCTTCACAGGGTTTGAGACGAACTACACTAAAAGTAGAACCCCTTTGTAGCCCTGACTGGATGACAAATTAGGGGTTCAACACTCTCTGCTGCTTCTTGTGACTGAGATGTATCCAGCTGGGTCTTTCAGCAAACAGCTGTTGTTGTGGTCATCAGCACTTGGAATGGTCCTTCCCACTGTGGACTCGCCCAGTTATTTCGTTTGATGACCTTAATGTAGACCCAGTCATCTGACTCGATGTGAATGGCCTCCTGCGAAGGAATAGAATCAGAAGGCAGTAAATTTGTACTGGACACTTCCTTCAGTTTAAGAGTTCTGATCATATAGTCTGCTAATGTTTGTTCTTCATCAGCTTTCTGCAAGTCTGGAGCAAACAGAGGAAATCTGTAAGCTCTCCCATGAATTATTTCAAAAGCATGCTTTGCTGGAACCTATTTCAACCCATTTAAAAAAAAAAAGTATCAATCATTATCAAACACTATCTACTTCAAAAGTTCATAACAAAAAAATTTCATTTAAGAATATTATATAGTATTACTATTATTATATAATATTTTCCTTCTTATTTCCCCCCCTGTTGACACATGGCAACAGGGGGGGAAATGCCATGTGTTGACACATGGCATCGCCATGTGTCACAATCGCTTTAGCTTCAAATAGAGACTTGGGAGGTTTAATAGTTCACAGGTTTATTGCTTTTAGAAGATCATTTAGTAAACAAATCTTTTAATTACAGGTTTACCTTCCATTTATGTATTTATTTTTTGTTAAATTCAGCACCTTTCAACATTTCTATTTTATTTATCTAAAATAAAAATGACCATCTTTGATTTAAACCAAATCTCAAATCTTCTAATTCAACATTTTTCTTTTTGAATGTATTGACTATCAATCAAATCTTGATTAAAATGTTTTAGACTGAAATCTAGAAAATGTTGCTTTTATCCACAATCATCAGTTTTTAGTAGCCATTTACATCTCCCAGGTTGCTTAAAATCTCAGACTACACTTAAACTTTGCATTTCAGACAAGTCTACAACATAAGTATTTTATATTGTTATAGTAAATGGTCAATAATTTCATCCGTTACTTAATTTTGTAGTAAAATTTCTTTCTTCTCATAATAATTTTCATTCATTCCAATATAAAATACACAAACCCAATCAATTTGTAGATTCTTTATAGAATCAAACTCTAAGTTAAATGTTTCACTTAAATGTAAAGAAATACTTCATAATATTTCAACACTGCAATATCAATTATTTTCAACACTTAGAGATGTTAAATTTTGTTTTGAACTAGTATTTCTTTTAAAGGAAAAAATAAAACATTTGCAAATAATTAGTAGCTCAGAATCTCTAATAATTTTTTTTTGTTGTAATTTAGTTGCATAGCTCTATCAGCTTTATTTATTTGTTTTCTTAAATTTAGTCATTACAGTTTTTTTCTTTACAGTTTCCCAATCTATGGCTCGTGGGCCCTAAGAGGATCACTGGTCCTTCTGTTAAGGACTGAGTTAAAGGGCACAAAATGAACAATTTTTCTAACATTGAACCTAAAAACCTTCAAAATGTTCTTTTATAGATAGATAATTTCTATATGTAAACAGAATTAGTGACACATTGTCTATCACAGATGTGTGTGTATAACTTATCTCGCATTTCTCCTTTCTGTCTCGCTTCTCGCTTCCACCTCCTGCTGCTGGCGTCGCTGCAGCTGGTCCTCCCCCTGTCTCTCCTCCAGCTCCCTGTCAGTCCAACTAGCTCTGGTGTTGGATTAATTATAAGTTGTCCAGACTGTCCCTTAGTGAATGTCCAGGTTGTCCACCAATGAAACAAGCAAAAAAAACAGTTCAGTTTGCTTTCTTTTTTTCTTTAAAACACATTATTTTCCTTCTCCACGCTGATGTCAAAGAGTAAATCAGCGAGGGTTGTGAGGGTTCAGTTGCAGCCAAACACAGGAATATAGTTCCAGTCCAAATGTCCAGCAGGACTCCATACAGTATCTGCTGCGTGGCAGTTCTCAGATGTCCAGGAATTAGGATCAGCGGACACTTCAGTGCCTTCAGTGCCCAGTTGATAGAAATCGTCCTGTTCTTTTTTTTTTTTTTCTTCTTTATCAACTGTCTTTGGCTGGTGATGAAAGAGGGACTTCATCTGATCGGCAGGACAGGTCTGAGCTGAGGTCAGAGGTCAGACGCACCGCAGCGAGGCTCAGACAGAGGAAAATGAAAGAAGCAAATAAGAATCAATTAGGGTTTGTTCGTATTTCTGTAATTTTTTTTTTTACACAAACATTTTCCATATAACTTCTTTCTTTTCATCGTATAGTTTTTTAGCCACATATTACCCAACATTTTTAAGAAGTTATGAATTATTTCCTTATTAAAACACATGTAAACATGAAACATGTTAAAAGCTGTAGTCTCTTTTATCATTTCTTTTTATTTTATTTTATTTTGCACAACATTTAACCTTTAAAATGTAATATGTAAGTTTATGTTAACTTCATTTAAAACACGTCTCACCAGAGAACAATGGGTTTCTCTAAACCTGTTGATCTCAGTGCTGCAGACTGTGAGGTCAGAGGTCAGCCCTCCTCTCAAGGCCTAAGAGAGTTACGAGGCTGGATAATGTCCAGGTCGGTACCTTACTCTGACCGCTGACTCCTCCAGTTAGACAGCCAAAGGATCATTTCACCAAGTTGGTGTTGTAATCTCATTTTGACACAATACATTAAACATTGTTCTCTGAGGAGAATTTTATTATTTAGTTTTACCTTTCAGCTTCTCCTTCAGGAATGTAATTATTCCACTTTTAGTATACAAAGAAGTTGTTACCATATATATATATATATATATATATATATATATATATATATATATATATATATATATATATATATATATATATATATATATATATACATACACACATACATATATATACATACATATATACACATACACATATATATATATATATATATATATATATATATATATATATATATATATATATATACATATACACATATATATATTTTATTTCTCTCTACTGGTTTTTCTTTAAAAGTGTAGGAATGCTCAAAAAGAAAAACAAAACAAAACAAAACAAACACCAGCATTTCTTAAAACAAATAATTTCTCACTTGTGAAGTTTAAATCTAATTTTAGTAACATTAAAAATTATTTTTTTTTGCATGCACTGATTTCGTACAGGAATGAAATTTATTTTAATTATTTATTTATTTTTTACTTAACGTGTAACAAACTGAACATATGTCCACCATTTCATCAATTTAGTCTAGTGGTTTCTCTTTTTGGGGTGTGGTTGAGTGTGATCATGCCGAGGATTGTTTCCCCGTGCAGGATTTTTTGAAGGGCAGTTTCTTGCCCAGTGACCAATATTGCCACAAATCCAGCAGCCATTTAAATAGCGTGGATTTTGTGGGGTGTTATTTTGGGGTCGTTGCCTATTGTGACCTCCTCTGCCTCTGCTTCTTCCGCGGCCTTTTGTCTGGCAGTTGGAAAAGGTAGAGATATCTAAACCTCCAAATTCATCCAGGTGAAAAACATCTAATCCTTTCATAGCCTTCCTGACCTCTTCTAAGGTACAGGGTCTGAAAACATATATGTTTTGTGTCCCTTCCTCTAGTGAGGGGCTCAGTCGTACTGCTGGGGCTGCAGCGGCTGATACTGAGGCAGACAGAGCTGTTGCAGCGGCAGGGGGAGGGGTGACTGCAGGAGCTGCACTCCCTGATAAATGACTTTATTATCTGCTGTTTCTACAAATAAGTTTTTAGATTCATTTAACCATAGTTTAGCACATCTCAGCTCATCCTCCTTTTTAGCCTTTTTTTATCCCAGATTTTCTTGCTACACTACTTTCCAAAATTCCCACAATTGTTTACCATTGAAAAATTTTTAGCTTTCCATCTATTTTATATTTCTTTCTCCATTTTTTTTTATGTGTACAGTGCTACCAGGAGACCTGGATTGCATGTACTTTTGATCCCCGTCGGGGCCCTTAGCAAGTGAGGAATTACAAGACTTTGTGTTTCCCATTATTTAAAACACTTACAATTTTAGTTTACAATGACTTGATATTTTGTGCTTTTTCTTCAACAAGAGTGCTCTAAGTGAGCGCTTAGTGTCCCCTGAAGAACAGTCTTCTAGGCCAGACTAGTTCTGGTCCGGTTCTTCACTTAGGATTCTATTTCCGAGGACAGAAAGTTTTACTCTCAGAGAGAAAAGCACCATTCACTCCTTCATGCACACCAACACAGCAGCAAATGACAAACAGTAATGACAAACAGTAATGACTCTGCGACTTAAACGCAATATGATCTGTGTTGTGCCTCTTCACGGAAAGTGCTCCAATAGGGCCTTATTGTCCTCTGAAGAACAAACTCCCACCAAAACTGTGTTTCGGTGTGGTTCTTCAGAGAAGACAATAAGTTATACTTTCAGAGAACTCAGCACCAGTCACATCTTGCCCGTCGCACAAGACCAAAACCACACAGCAGTGACAAGCATTCAGTGAGGATTTGCCCTTATGGGGTCTCCTCGAACAGAGTTTTAGCAGAGCGATATCATACAAGGATTCTCAGACCTTAGAGTTTTAGCAGAGCGACATCATACAAGGGAACTCAAAACCTCAGAGTTTTAGCAGAGCGACATCATACAAGGGAACTCAAAACCTCAGAGTTTTAGTAGGACGTTGCCTAACAAGGATTCTCAAAACCTTAGAAAAGTCATTTTAATATTCACTTACGTTTCTGTAGTTTTCGGGTTGTCCGGTCGGATCTCGTCACTCAGTCGTTGGCAGACAAAGTCGGACCTATGCAGCCGGCCCAGCGAAGAATTCACTTCCTGGGACTTTCTTTCCAGGTCCAGTTGACTCTGGCCATGCATGGATTCAGCGCGTCTTCCTCTGCCTGTCAGCGATCAGTGTGAGAGATCCCGGGTTTCGGCACCAAATAATGATGGGTATTTTCTTGAACCTTCATTAAAAAGAACCACAGACAACGCATGTGAATAATTATGACAAAGCTTTTGCAAAAGGAGAAGACTCAACAAACGGCTTCTACAAGCCGTTCACCGAGCGTTCTAAAAAACCTTTGGTTACAGCTCGTCTTTTATTATCAAGCAAAAACAGGGAGGATGGGGGACGGGAGACAGCACAGACAATATTTATCACTGCACACAGGCAGTTTCTAAAGTAGGGAGTATTTAGTGATAAGACCACCTGTGGAAGCGTAATTTAAGGTCTGGGAAACAGACAGTTAACTGTTTCACATATAGATTTACAGGCAGACGTGGCCTTCAAGTCAGTTCAGAGACACAGAAGTAAGAGACCACTTTAAACTAAAAATCACAATCTATATTAACTATTGTTGATTAACATTAGACTGAATATAAATAAGTAATAACAAAATGATAATACCAAAAAATCTCTAACATAGAGAAAAAAAATCATGGGAGAAAATAAAAAAAAATAGAGGAGTGATTTATGGGATTCCTCTAGGTGAAGATCTTGATAAAATTAAGAAAAGTGTTGCAGGGTCAAAAGTGTACAGCTTGAAAAGATTGTTAAAAACAGTGAATGGAGAAAGAGTTGAAAGTCTGTCAATACTCGTTGAGTTCAAAGATAAAGAGTTACCAAAAAACATTAAAATAGGGTACCTCAATTTTCAGGTCAGGCCATATGTACCTCCACCACTTCGGTGTTTCAAATGCCAAAGGTATGGACACATAGCAGCAGTGTGTAAAGGGAAGCAGAGATGTCCAAAATGTGGAGAAGATCATAAGATAGAAGAGTGTAAGGAAGAAATGCAAGAGAAATGTTGTAACTGTGGAGGAAATCACAGAGTCACGTTTGGAGGATGTGAAGTAAGGAAGAGAGCAAAAGAAATCATGCAGATTAAAACGAATAAAAACATAAGCTATGCAGAAGCAGTTAAAAATGTGAAGGAACAGGAAAAAGAGAGATTGAACAAACAGTGAATCAAAATGTAAAACAAAACAAAGTTCAGACGGAAGATAAATCACAATACCAGTAGAAAAACTGATATTATTCATAGCTTATGTTATCAACTGCACAGACCAAGCCAAACACAAAACTGAGAAGATTAAAATAATAGTGAGAGGAGCTGAAAAGTTTTTGGGCTTTAAAGAGGGATCATGGGAAAACATAAATAAAAAGTTGGAGGAAGATGGGAGATCAGGACCACCAGGTGAAAACGGGTCATGCTGATATTACAATGGAATGCAAGAAGTTTAATCGCTAACGGACAGGAATTTAAAGGTTACATTGATGAGCTTGAAGAACAACCGGAAATTATTTGTGTTCAGGAAACATGGTTAAAAACATCATTAGATTTTGTGATAAAAGGATATGAGAGTGTAAGAAGAGATCGAACAGAGGGAAATGGAGGAGGATGTGGAATATTTATTAAAAAAGGAATACAATATCAGGTATTAGGAAAAGGGAAAGAACTAGAATATGTAGTAATTGAGATATGGGGAGAAGAAGGTAAATTTAAAATAATAAATTTTTATAATCCATGTAAAATACTAACGATTGATACAATGGAGGAATTAACTGAATATCTGGAAGGGAAGGTAATTTGGTGTGGAGATTTTAATGCAAATAGTACATTGTGGAGTAAATGTAATGATAAAAACGGACAAGTTGTAGAAGAATTAATGGAAATGAAAAATCTAGTGTGTATTAATGATGGAAGGGGAACAAGAATTAACATAAGAACGGGGACAGAATCAGTTATTGATTTAACAATTGTTTCAAATATTTTAGCTGGTGTATGTGAATGGTTCATTGATAAAAAATCTACAATAGGTAGCGATCATTACCCCATAACAGTAAGAGTAGGGCTAAATTTAAGTAATAGGAATAAAAAGCAGGGGAAAAAGTTGAACTTTAATAAGGCAGACTGGATTAAATTTAGATATTTGAGTCAATTAAATTTAGAAAATGTAGATATAAATATGGATATAAATGAAGCAAATTTAACCATTTGTAAGATAATAACAGAAGCAGCAGCTAAATCTATAAAGGAATCAGGAAGTAAGAATGATAAGAAAATGGTGCCCTGGTGGACAAATGAGTGCAAAGAAGCAATTAAATTAAGAAATAAAGCATTTAAGGCACTCAAACATAATCCAATTTATAAGAATTTAATTGAGTATAAAAGAAAACAAGCAATAGTAAGGAAAACTATTAAAAATGCAAAAAGAGAATATTGGAAAAAATGTTGTAATTCGATAGGGAAAGAAACAAAAATTGAGAACATTTGGAAAGTAATCAAAAGAATGAATGGTATAAAAAGAGAATTTGAATATCCTATACTAAAAATAGATGATACAATTATAATAAGTGATGAAGACAAAGCTGAAATATTGGCAAGAACGTTTAGTAAAATTCATAGTTCAAATAATATTAGTGAAAAGGAAAGAAAAGGAAGAGAACATACAAAAAGTATATATAAAGATTTAATACAGAGTGATGAAGAAACAAATAATCTGTAGAATATTGAGTTTACAAAAATGGAATTGAATTATGCACTTAAAAAGACAAAAAACACGGCACCAGGTAAAGACCAAATATGGTATAGAATGATAAGGCAACTCAGTGAAAAATCTAAAGATATAATATTTCAATTATATAATAAAATCTGGATGGAGGAACAATTGCCATTAAATTGGAAGGAGTCGATTATAATACCAATAGCAAAACCAGGAAAAGATCACTCAAACCCAGAAAACTACAGACCAATAGCTCTAACATCAAATCTATGTAAAATAATGGAAAAAATGTTTAATAATAGACTAGGATACTATTTGAATAGTAAAGGATATATATCAAAATATCAAAGTGGCTTTCGAAAAGGAAGGAGCACTAATGATCCAACGCTTTGCTTAGAACATGACATTAGAAGAGCTCAAGTAAATAAAGAAAGTGTAGAGGCAATATTTTTTGATATAGAAAAAGCTTATGACATGATGTGGGTTGATGGATTATTGATCAAATTAAATAAGATGGGAATTAAAGGAAGAATGATTAATTGGATTAAAGACTTTTTAACGAATAGGAAAATACAAGTTAGAATAGGAGAAGTTATTTCAGGAAAATATATAGTAGAAAATGGAACTCCACAGGGGAGTATTATAAGCCCATTATTATTTTCAATTATGATAAATGACGTATTTAGAGACATTGGAAAAGACATGGGTTGTTCACTTTTTGCAGACGATGGAGCTGTTTGGAAAAGAGGGAAAAACGTTGATTTTATTGTTAGAAAAATACAAGAGGTTATTATTGAAATAGAGAATTGGGCATTGCAATGGGGATTTAGGTTCTCAGTTGATAAAACAAAAGTAATGATATTTACACAGAAAAAAATAAACAAGGAAATAAAACTGAAATTATATAAACAAGAGTTAGAGCAGGTAAAGTGTGTAAAATTTTTAGGATGATGGTTTGATGAAAAATTAAAATGGCATATATATATATATTAAAAAATTGTAGATAAATGTAAGAACATTTTGAATATTATGAGGTGTTTGGTTGGCAGTGATTGGGGAGCAGATAGGAAATCACTAAAACAGATTTATACAGGAATGATAAGATCCAACATAGACTTTGGTTGTCTAGTTTATAGTTCAGCAGCTAAAACTCATTTGGTTAAATTAGATACTATCCAAAATCAGGCACTAAGATTATTTACTGGAGCATTTAAAACCACACCAGTAGCAGCCTTAGAAATAGAAATGGGAGAAATGCCATTAGATTTAAGAAGAACAAAATTAGAAATTAACTATTGGCTAAATTTGCAAGGAAATAATGTGGATCATCCAACGCTGGAAATTTTAAATCCATGTTGGGAAAAAGAAAAGAAAGAATTGAGGAGTTATGGATGGTCAATCAAAAATAAAATTGAAAAATTTAAAATGAATAAATTATAAATTAGTCAAACAACACCAGTATCAATTATACCACCATGGATTCTACCAGAAGCAAAGGTAGATATGTCAGCAATGGAAAAGAAACTAGATAAATCATGCATCATAGATAGTGATTTGGTACAATTATATTTAAATAAGTATTATCAATACATTCAAATACAGTATATACTGATGCATCAAAAATAACTGAGAAAACAGGTATAGCGTTTGTAGTTCCAGAATTTAATATAAAAATAGGGAAACGAATTACAGATGGGACATCAGTAAACACAGGAGAAATGTTAGCAATATTACTAGCTTTACAATGGGTAGAGGAAATAAAACCATTAAAAACAATAATATGCTCAGATTCAAGCTCTGCTTTATTAAGTATTAAAAACAATCAAACAGATAGTAGAATGGACATTTTATTAGAAATATATCATACACTATTCAGAATACAAAACATGGGGCTGATGGTAATATTTGTGTTGGTTCCAGCACATATTGGGGTAGATGGAAACGAGAAGGCAGATAAAATGGCAAAGAGGGCAATTAAAAATCCTGTTAGCATTACAGTCAAGATAAGTAAGTCGGAAGGAAAGAGTATTGCTAAAGAGAATTTGATGAAAGTCTGGCAAAAAAGATGGGATGAAGATAAAAAGGAAGATGGTTTTATAAAATTCAGAAAAAAGTAGGAGAAAAAAGAAAAGGAAGAAGAAATAGAAAGGAGGAAAGAGTGATAACAAGATTAAGATTTGGACATACAGGACTTAATTATACACTGTTTAAAATTCAAAAACATAAGACTGGCAAATGTGATTATTGTGATAAATATGAAACCATAGAGCATGTTATATTAGAATGCCATAAATATGAAGCAGAGAGAGAATATATGAAGAGAGAGTTTGAAAGGATTAAGGAAAAGGTTAATTTAATAGATATTTTGAGGAAGAATTTAGGGAGTAAACACATACAAATAATTATTCGATATCTTAAAAAAACTAAATTATTTCACAGAATTTAATTATAGTGAGGGTGTGAGAATATAGGTATGATAATCAAAGAGGAGCACAAGTATGTAAGAGTCAAGGGGGAAGGTGAAAATATAGATAGAATTATAGTAGAATATTTATAGATGAAGATAGTTGTTTAATCCATCATGAACCAAACTCCAGACCAGTAAGTGGCGGTAATGCTACGAAAAGTTTCTTGCCAACCGCCAAAAAACCCGACAAGAAGAAGAGAAGAAGAAGAAGAAGAAGAAGAAGAAGAAGAAGAAGAAGAAGAAGAAGAAGAAGAAGAAGAAGAAGAAGAAGAAGAAGAAGAAGAAGAAGAAGAAGAAGAAGAAAAAGAAGAAGAAGAAGAAGAAGAAGAAGAAGAAGAATACTTTCTACTGATTGGATTAAACTCTGAACTTCTGTGACGTCAACACGCAGCGTGTGCTTCTATTTCCTCATGCGGCTTCGGCTTCGAGACACGGAAAAAAAAACCTGGGACCAAGGAAGAAACCCGAGCCAAGTTGTTTTTAATAGTTAAATAAGGTTTTCTTCCAACAACAGTTAGCACATAAACGTGAATGTTAGCATGATAAAAAAGCTCAACAAAAAAAGGTCCCTGAAGGCACCATCATCTCAAGTGAAGGAAACACGTAGCTGTTGTAAGAGCGTTGTAATCTTGATTGTTTTTTTATAGGCAGGACTAAACTCTAAACACTCAGTGATGTATTGCTTGAACTTTGAGGCACACACACACACACACACACACACACACACACACACACACACACACACACACACACACACACACACACCAATTGTGCACACACAAGAATTGGTCATTTGTTTGAACATGCACTTTGTTTGGGGGCTCTGATACTTTCTCCAAATCATTTAACTTTTGACAGTTATAGGCTCTTCATTGATTATCATTTTGTCTAAAATACAAGAAAAAGAGAGAGAAGACACAGACAAGATGGACAGACCCACAGAGCAACAGACCCAATTTTTACAATCTAGCAACCCACAGCATTTATCAAGAGATCTGATGAATGTGTCTTTCTTTACACTCCCCTTTTCTCCTTACAGTTTTCCTGACTTCCGCCTGTTTTCTTTTATAATTTATTAGATTTTGGAAACAAATTATTTTCTGAAGTGTTTTAAAAGCCTTATTTCTTTGTTTAATTACTATTGAAAATTCTGGTGTCCACCAGGGAAATATCTTCTTTGTTTTAATACCACTACTTCTAGAAATGGATGTTTTGGCTGAGTTAACAATACATTTGGTAATTTCTGAGTTTAATTTATTGGTTTATTTATATCTACATTTTTTAAGGTAACCTCACTCATAATTTCAAATTTACCCCAATCTGCTTTCTCAAATTTCCACCTCCCCTCAAATTCTGCCTGGTCTTGTTCTGTATCTATACCTATATTGACAAAAATTGGATAATTATCACTTCCCATTGTACATTCCTTAAATACGTTCCATCTATAAATACCAGCAAAAGATTGAGAGACCAAGGTCAGATCAATAGCAGATTCTTTACCCCTTACCAAGTCCACCCTAGTGCCTTCTCCATTATTTAGAATGACTAATTCTTTTTATTCAATTATCTCCTCTAAAATTGCTCCATTATAATCATCCTGATCTCCCCATAAAGTGCTATATGCATTGAAATCCCCACGCCAAACTGTTTCCCCTCTCCAGTGTTCTAAGATTGTTTCAAGTTTAAATTTTTCTAATTGTTTACAAGGATTGTACAAGTTTATTATTTTAATATTCCCATCATTTGTATAAATTTCTACAGCATAAAGTTCTAGGTCTGACAGTATTTGTATCTAAATATATTTTATGTTTTTTTAAGAATATAGCACACCCTCCTCCATTCCCATTTGGCCTGTCTTTACGTAAAACTGAGTATCCATGAATATTAAACTGTAATGATGGCTTGAGCCATGTTTCTTGAATGCATATTATATCTGGTTTTGGGCTAGTTATTAATGAAGCCTTTAAATTCCTGACCATTTGCCATTAGACTGTGACTGTTCCATTGTAATATTAGAACTATGTGATGGTTTGAGACGCCTCCAGTTCAGATGATCCTTCACCCTGTCGCAGTTAATCATTAATTTTTTGCCAAGATAAATCTTTGACATTCAAAAATTTAATAGCTGCTTTCACTATAATTTTTTTTTTCAGTTTTCGTTTTTGCTTGTTCTGAACAATTTATGACATATGCAAGAAAAGGAATATGTAATATCACCTTGGATAACGTCTGTCACCGTCTTCCTTTCATAACTTATTTTTGGAGTGTTATTATTTTTCACCTGTTTAACTGCTTCAGCATGATTAATTCTGTTTTCAGTTTTTACTTTTTGAACTTCAGCTGCCTCTTTCCTTACTGTGCATCCTGCATATGCTGCAGTATGATTTCCTCCACAGTTACAACATTTTACAGGGTTACTTCCACCCTCACCATAAGGACGTTCACCTCCACATCTGTCACACCTCTGTTTACCTTTACACACATTTGCAGAATTCTTCTTCTTCTTCTTTTGGTTTTATGGCGGTTGGCAAACAACTTATAGGTGCATTACCGCCACCTACTGGTATGGAGTGTGGATCAGGACGCAACTTAAAAAAAAAAAAAAAACTAAATCCTCTCTATCAGTTTAGATTCCTTAAGAAAGTTTATTAAATAACGTAAGTATTCAGATGAAGATGAATATCCCAAAATATCTGGTATTTTTAACTGTAATTTGTTCTTTAGAAGTCTATATTTTAATCTCCTCTCCTCAGTACTTTGTACAAAACAACAAAACATGTTCTACTGTCTCTTCTTGAAAACAAAAATCACAATTACCTGTTGGATGTTTCCCCATTTTAAATAGTGAAACTGTTTAAACCCGTATGCCCAAAACGTAACCTGGATATAATGTTTTCTTCTTTCCTACTTCTTCCTGTTCCCTCATTGCACCAACTTTCCTTTGAAACTATAAAGCCATTTATCTACCAGGTCTCTCTTCTTCCCACTGCTTCTGCCATATTTCCTTAACCTTTTGTTTTATAACAGATTTTAATTCCTCTTTACTAAATGGAATCAGAATCTCAATGTAACTGTTCTTTGAGGCTTCTTTTGCAAATTTATCTGCCAACTCGTTTCCTTTTATTCCTATATGAGATGGAACCCATGTAAAATTGACAATTAATCCATGGGATTAATTCTATAAAGTATTAACTGAATCTCCAATAGAAAGTCTGGTCTACTATTAGACTGATTATTTTTAATTGAACATAACGATGAACTTGAATCAGAACAAATTAAACTTCTTAAAGGACGAACCTCTTCAATCCAACCTAAAGCCAAAATAATTCCCATCATTTCCCCTGTAAACACTGAGACACCATCAGAAATTCTCTTACATTTTTTAATATTAAATTCTGGAACGATAAATGACACCCCATTGTTGCTACTTAAATTTTTTGATGCATCTGTATACACTTGAACATAACCAACATATTTATTTTCTATATATGACTGCACTGAGTATGATTCTGAAAAATTTCCTTTTTTTGTCTTTTCCAACAATGATAAGTCCACTGTGATTTCATGAAAAAGAGATGGATGCACCAGTGATAGAGGAACTATTTGACTCGTATTTATAGTTGATAAATCAAAATCTTTCACACCACTTTCTATTTCCCACCCAAAGGATTTTAAAGTCTTTTTCCCCCTTTCCCAAATAGGTTTTAAAATTTCTTGACATGGATGATTTTCATGATGACCCTTTAAATAACTCCAATAAGATAATCTTAACTGTAATCTTCTAAGGTAAAGTGGTAATTCCCCCATTTCAGCTAACAAAGCTGAGCTTGGAGTTGTTCTGATGGCTCCTGTACACAACCTCAAGTCTTGATACTGAATCATATCTCATTTTTTAAGAAGTGTTTCAGATGCTGATCCAAAGGCCAGGCTACCATAATCTAATACTGATCTAATTAGACCCGTATATATTGTTTTCAACGCTTTCCTCTCAGCACCGCACTCTCTTCCCACCAAACACCTCATAACATTTAAAACTCTTACATTTATCCACTACTTTTTGAATATGAATACTCCAAGTGAGTTTTTCATCCATGCACAAACCCAAAAACCTAAACTCCTTTACTCTTTCTAAATCATGTTTATAAAGAAACAATTTTAGATCATTAGATACTTTCTTCCTAGTGAAAAATAAAATCTTTGTTTTATCTATTGAAATTTTAAAACCCCAGTTATATGACCATTCTTCTATACTATATATTGCTTCTTGTAATTTCTTAACTATAAATTTCAAGTTCGTACCTCTCTTCCAAATTGCTCCATCATCAGCAAATAATGAACAACCCATTCCATTCTCTAACTTATCAAACATATCATTAATCATAATAGAGAAAAACAAAGGACTCACAATACTTCTTGAGGTGTTCCATTTTCAACAAAATATTTTTCTGACAATAGTTGACCTATTCTTACTTGTATAGATCTATTATGTAAAAAATCTTTTATCCAGTTAAACATTGATCCTCTAACCCCCATTTTCCTTAATTTAATTAAAAACCCTTCTTTCCACATCATAGGCTTTGTCTATGTCAAAGAATACAGCCACCATGCTCTCCTTATTAACTTGCCCTTTTCTGATTTCATGTTCTAAGCACAAGATAGGATCCATAGTACTGAAATTTTGACAAACGCCCCTTCTTCTCCACAAAATAACTCAATCTTTCATTTATCATTCTTTCCATTGTTTTGCATATATTTGATGTTAACACAATAGGCCTATAACTTGTAGGATTTGACTTCTCTTTCCCTGGCTTTAAAATTGGAACTATAATTGCTTCTTTCCATGCCACAGGTAAATAACCCCCTTCCCATATCTTATTAAAGAAATCTAATATCTTTTTAGATGAAATACTAAGTTTTTTAATCATAATATAAGAAATATTGTCTTTTCGTGGAGAATAATTTTTTGTTTTCCTTAAAGAGTTGTTAAATTCAAATAATGAGAAGGAATTATTCAATAAATCTTTATATTCTGTATCTACTTCTAATAAATTAATATTTTCCCTAATTATAGAATTTCTTTTCCTTATTTCTTCTGCATTTAAATTATTGCTACTATGAATTTCAACAAATTTCCTACCCAGCATATTTGCCTTCTCCTCCTCATTTAGAGCTATTTCATCTCCATTCTTAAGAACTGGATACCCATACTCACTTCTAATTCCATTCATTTGTTTAATCATTCCCCAATTTTTTGAAATTTTTGTTTCCCTTCCTACTGAATTACAAAAAATTCCCCAATAAACCTTTTTAGCACTTTTGACCGTTCTTCTAACCAGAGCTTGTGACTTTTTATATTCCAGAAAATTCTCAAAATTCTGATTTCTCTTTAACAATCTAAAGGCTTTATTTCTAGATTTAATTGCTACATCACATTCATTTGTCCACCATGGTACTATTTTATACTTTCCTTTTTTCCTTTGAATTGTTTCACATGCTGCTCCTGAAATAGCTTCACAGATAGAAGAGTTTACACTATCTATATCCAACTCTAGATTAACCTTTAGCATATTTTCATCACTTATTATTTTATAATTTTCCCAATCAACATTTCTAAATATCCATCTTTCTATATTTATATGATCAACTTTCCCAATTTCTAAACCAATTTCAATAACAATAGGATAATGATCACTTCCCAATGTTGATTCTTTTAAAACTTTCCAATTACTAATCCCTGCAAAATTCACTGATACTAGAGTTAGATCTAGCGCTGATTCATTTCCGTTTCTAATATCAATTCTCGTCCCTTCTCCATTATTAATACAAACCAATTGTTTCTTATCCATTATTTGTTCTACAACTTCTCCATTTTCATCATTTTAGAATAGAATAGAATAGAATAGAAGTACTTTATTCATCCCAACCGGGAAATTACTGTGCAGTAGCAGCATAAACAAACACAGAGATGAAGTTACCAATAAAAATAAAAATACTATAAAAATGTAGAATGTAAGATGTAAGGTTCAGAAAATAATAATAAATAATAATCTATATGTTAATAATATATACAATATGTACAATAGTGCTATGTGAACAATCTGTGTAATGGTGACTAACTATTGTTACATAAAGTGATGGCCTGTGGCAGGAAAGATTTCCTGTATCTGTCCTTACGACAACAGAGCTGAAGCCTCTATGTGAGAAGCTGCTCCGCTGTCTGTCCACTGTGTGGTAGAGGCTGCAGCTCGTTGACCATGATAGACAACAGCTTCTTCAATGTCCTCCTCTCCATCACATTCTCCAGTGTCTCCAGTTTCAGTCCAAGTACAGAGCAGCTTTCCTGATGACCCTGTTCAGTCTGTTAGAGTCGCTGGATCTGATGCTGCTTCCCCAACACACAACAGCAAAGAAAATGGCACCGGCAACAACGCTGTGGTAGAATATCTCCAACATCTTGCTGCACACATTGAAGGATCTCAGCTTCCTCAAAAAGTAGAGTCTCTCATCCCCTTCTTGTACACAGCGTCAATGTTGGATGTCCAGTCTAGTCTGTTGCCGATCACCACTCCCAGATATTTGTAATCCACCACCTCCTCCACCTCCTCCCCTTAATCTTCAGTGGCTGTGAAGGCGTCTTCCTCCTCCTGAAGTCGATCACCATCTCTCTGGTCTTACTAATGTTGAGCCTCAGGTGATTCTGTTCAGACCACTCCACAAATCCGTCCACCAGTGTCCTGTACTCCCCCTCATCTCCATCTCTCACACACCCGACAATCGCCGAGTCATCAGAAAACTTCTGTAGATGACATGACTCAGAGTTGTACTGAAAATCGTTGGTGTACAAGGTAAAGAGAAAAGGAGAGAGCACAGTTCCCTGCGGAGCTCCCACGTCACTGACCACCACACCAGACAGGACACTGCCCAGACGGACAAACTGTGGCCCGTAAGGTAGTCAGTAACCCAGGAGATCACAGAGTCACCGACACCCATCATCCCCCGCAGCTTCTCACCCAAAAGCAGCGGCTGGATGGTATTGAAGGCACTCGAGAAATCAAAGAATGTGATTCTCACCGTGTCTCCTCCACCATCAAGGTGCATATGGGCTCGTTGCAGCAGGAAGATGACGGCATCATCAACTCCTAAGTGGGGCTGGTAGGCAAATTGTAAAGGGTCAAGAAATGTCATCACCTGGGGCCTCAGCTGGGCAAGGACCAGTCTCTCCATTACCTTCATCACATGGGATGTGAGAGCGACTGGTCTATAGTCCTCAGGGTTAGATGGTCTCGCCTTCTTGGGCACAGGAACTATGTGTGACGTCTTCCACAGCAACGGGACTCTCTCCAGACTCAAGCTCAGATTGTACAGATGTACCAGTACATGAGACAGCTGGCTGGCGCAGGTCCTTAAGACCCATGGTGTGATGCCGTCCGGGCCTGCCGCCTTCCCCTGATGAAGTCTTTCAAGCTGCCTCATAACCTGGCCTGCGGTCACCGTTAGCTGAGAGTTGGTGTTATTGTCTGTAGTGGAGGAAGGTGAGGAGGTGAGGGAGTGGGAGGAGGGAAGGGGTGAGCAAATGGGGGGATGTCGTGCAGGAGAAAGCTTGAAGGTGTTGAAGGTGTTTGGAGCGGCTTGAGACGGTGAGGATGTGTGGGGAGATGGAGGTGACAGGGGAGCAGCAGGGGGTGTTTGCCCTGTCCAAACTCCCTGCAGTCAGTGTGTCCTTCCCCTTCCACCCAGTGATGTGTTTTAAACCAATCCACACATCTCTCACACAGTTTTGCTCAAGTTTGGACTCAAGCTTCTTCCTGTAGTTGTCCCTGCATGTCCTCAGTGTCTCTTTGAGTTCACGCTGCTCCTCCTCTGCTCCTCTCTGTCTCCAGACCTGAAAGCATCTTCTTTTTGTTTAGAAGTGCCTTCAGGTCGCATGTAATCCAAGGTTTGTTATTAGGGAAGCAGCGTACAATCCGGGTACAAGTGACAGTGTCCACACAGAACCTGATGTAGTCTGTGATGCAATTGGTCATGGAATCGATGTCGTCCCCATGAGGCTCACAGAGTACCTCCCAGTCTGTTGACCCAAAGCAGTCCTGCAGTGCCTGAGCAGCCGGCGACCACCTCCTCACCATCCTGGTGCGCATGGGCTGCCTCCTCACAAGAGGGACATACCTGGGAGACAATCTGACCAAGTTGTGGTCAGACCGTCCAAGGGGGGGAAGGGCTGTGGTGCTGTATGCATCCTTAGCATTGGCATACAGGAGATCCAGTGTTTTGTTACCCCTGGTGGGACAATCCACATACTGCTGGAAGTTGTTAAGAGTTTTGTCCAGTGCAGCATGGTTGACGTCACCAGTGATGACCATAAAAGCTTCCGGGTGTCGAGCTGATGACGTCACACGCTGCATCAGCTGATGGGGGAATGTAAACAGCGACCATTATAACGGACTAAACTCCCTCGGCAGATAATACGGACGTAGTCCAACAGTCAGAAGTTCAATGTCAGGGTTCAGATCTTCTCCTTCACGTTGACATGGCCAGGATTGCACCACCTCTGACTCACATAAAGAACAATCCCGCCACCTTCTTCTTCCTACTCTAGGAGAGTCTCTGTCCCCCCAAACCAGAGAATATCCAGGAATCTCCACGCTGTTATCCGGAACCAGCGCGGTTAGCCATGTTTCCGTGAAACAGAAAATGCTACACACCCTGTAGTCTTCCTGGTTCCTCACTAGCGCCGTCAGTTCGTCAGCCTTATTTGCCAAGGATCTCACGTTACCCATTATAATAGCCAGTAACGCTGGTTTATGGCGTCTCCTCCGTATCTCGTTGGGAACAACAGGCCTGACACCAGGCGACAGCGCAGGTCCACACAGCGCAATCAGCTGTTCGCTGTAACAATCCATTACTCCTTCCAACCATGTTCTCCGTTACCATGTTATCCGTTACCATGTTATCCGTTACCATGTTCTCCGTTAGGTAGAAAAAGTAAAAAAAACACGGAGAACAGTGTCGATTCATAAGGGGATTCTTATTGTAAAACCTTTAAACTATGCAATTTTGATTCTTCCTTTGTTCTTTGGTCCCGGTTTTCTTGTCCGCGGTCTGATAACTCTCGCGAGACACAGAAGAGACGTAAGCAGCGTGATGGCGTCACAGAAGTTCAGAATTTAATCCAATCAGACACAAAGAATCAGACACACAGAAAGTTAAAGGAAAACACATTCACCGATTAGTCACCTGATATAACAAAAACAGATAGAGGAAAGACGAAGACGTCGGAGACGTCCCCGGAGAAACAGTCAGCCCATGGTGCTAAGAATTGACTATTTTCTGCCTTATTCTCCCTGCGCAAGAGGTTTTGTGCTAGTAGGTGTGTTCTATTCAAATAGGGGGCAACACCTCTCGACCAATTAGAAGCCGCCTCCGAGCACCCCTGAAAACGGCACCTCCCTTACAATCTGCCGAGACATCAAAGAGACTTTTACCTCCTTGATGTTATTTGAGGTTAACCAGAACTCTAAAAATCCTGCTGACTTTTACAACTTACAAATGCCTCAGGAGACTTAGCTGTATTGTTTTAGACCAAATTGTCTTAAGGTAAACTGCAGGTCAATAGTTTACCCCACCAGATAAGACTGCTTGTCTCCTGTGGTTTTACGACCCCAGTGGTTTCAAGTAAACGATAGAGCTAACTCAAACACTAAAAATGGTTATATTTCCTTAACAACAGCGACAAAAACACGTCCAGTCCTTCGTGGAAGAGTAACTAATTGTTGTATGGAGCAACAGATGATGAATTTAAAAAAAAGAACAATAAAAAAAACACATATAACCCCACACAGTGCTAAAGGCATTAAAGTCTCCACAATAAATTAAATTTCTTCCTAGATTTTTAAACATTTCCTTCATTTGATCTAAATTCAGTTTTTTACAGGGATTATAAAAATTTAATATCCTAACATTTTCTTTATTAACCCAAATTTCCACAGATAACCATTCTAATGATGATCCTTTATCTACAAACCTATACTGAATTCCTTGCTTAACAAATATTACACAACCTCATCCACTTTCTTGCTCCCTTTCCCTTCTAATGCCATCATATCCCGATATCACAAAGTCTAGTTCTGGTTTAAGCCATGTTTCCTGAACACAAATAATATCTGGTTTAATTTCCAAACAGTTTATATATCCTTTAAATTCTTGACCATTTGCTATTAGACTTCTTACATTCCATTGCAAGATAATCATTACAGTCTTCCTCCACCTTGTTTTCCATCCATTTCAAGCTTTTTATTTATTAGTTCCCAAGATAAGTCCTTCACAGCTAAAAATTTTTCTGCACCTTTCACTATAATTTTAATTTTTTCTGTTTTCTGTTTTACTTGATCAGTGCAGTTGATTACATATGCCATGAATAATATTAGTTTGTCCATGGTGATTTCCATTCCTGATTTTGACATTTGGCTGGGCTCAGCACTTGTACTAGACTTTGCCTGTTGATTTTTCTGAACTGTTCTTTTCTCTTGAACACTTTTTGCTGCCTCTGCATAAGTGATGTTTTTAATTGTTCTCAGCTGTTGAATTTCTTCTGCCTTTTTCCTCACCTCACAACCTCCATATGCTGCATTAATGCTGACCACCACAGTTACAACATTTCATTTGTACATCCACTCCACATTCATCATATCGATGATCTCCTCCACATTTGGCACATCTTTGCTTCCCTTTACATACTGCAGCAATATGACCATATCTTTGGCATTTAAAACAGTGCAAAGGGGGAGGGACATATGGCCTCACAGAAAAACTCACGAATCCAATTTTTACCTTATCTGGAAGGATTTCTCCTTGAAACTCCAGAAGAATCGATAGACTTTCTTCTTTTTCTCCATTCACATACTTTAACAATCTTTTCAATCTCCGTACTTCTCCCCCCTGAATATTCTTTTTGAGTCTTTCTAAATCTTCCTCCAGTGATAACACCACGTGATACTCTATTTTCTCTGACAATTAGTTTCTCACTAACTACTTTTCTGCAAATGTTGTCAATCTGCATGCATTTATTCTTTTGATCTTCAGATTTGCATTTTATCAACATGTTTCCATCTCGTAATGTTTTAACAAACTCCACCTCCCCTCGCTTCTTTTTTATTTCTCTTGAAACCTGTATTGGACTTAGGTTAATGTTCATATCCTCCTTCCTGAATTTAAGAATTACCTTAAACTCTTTGTTTGTTACTTTCTTCCTGACTGCTCTGTTTTCTTCATCTGAGCTGCAATCTTCCAAACTTCGCTTACTATTCTGGCTACCACTTTCTCTGTCCTCTTTCAAAACCGCCAAAATTTTCCAAGTCGACCTCCCTGCAGCAAACAGGAAGGGGCGGGACGGACCACTGTCAGCCTCACACCTTATATGGAAATGGGACCATTGCACTCCGGAAGTGAAAGGGGCGCTATTTCCTCAGTGATTCTTGAGAATAGGGACAAAACAGGTCCTATGGATAAAGCACAAAATTTGAATAAAATATACAAATAATATAATTTTTTCAAATATCTGACTAAACTAACCTGGGTCATGTGAGCACAACAATGTATATTTTTCAGGTATTTGCTGAATATTTTTTTATTTTAAACATTGTAGTCGGTGGATGATGCCTGTAAAAGCCTTTGTTCAGGAGCAGAACTTAATACATTATAATAGTTTAAAACAATTAAAGAAATACTAAAATTATAGATTATGACAATTAAGTATAAGTAGTCATATAAATAATTATAAAAGTATCAATAAATTGAATTAAAAATCATTTTTATATATTTTCCAACTCCATTGAAATTTGTCCTTAGTTTTTGTCAACACCGTCAGAAATTAAAAGAATGTAAAATAAATCAGGCATTATTGGGGGCAGCAGAACTTCTGAGGACCCCATGACCTCTTCCTGTCTCTTCCTTTGCTAAGAGGCTAGTTAGCTCTGGTTAGTTTATGTTATTCTTTAGTTTTTTCTTCTTTTTATTCCTAAGTTTTTTGTCACAACCATGATGTGTCAACACCGTAACTGACATTTTACGAAACTTTGATAAGATTTTGTGAAATAAAAGCTTAATTTTGGTAAAATGTAAAGATTTTATGGACCTGATTAGTTACAATATGGACTCCTTCAGAATAACATCATATAAATTGAGGTAGTTTGGCTTTTTGTCACCTCCGTCAGATGTCAACTCCATCAGAGTTTTTCTGACTCTTTCAGTGAAATTTTTGTCAAATATCACTTAAATGTTGAGTTAATTCATTTTAATGTATTTTTACATAAATTGCATTACTTCACATGTACCAAGTTTTCATTTTACTCACTAGTTTGTCACCACCTTCAGTTTTGTGTCAACTCCGTCATGCAGTGTCAACTCCGTCAATGGATTTTATGGTTTTTTGTTTAAATAATAATTATTTTGTTTCTTGAAGTTATCTGTCTGCAAAATGAGTAAAAATATCACTAATAGGTCATTAAAAATTATTTTTGATGTATTTTTGTCAGATGGTGATGACAACGTTCTAGTCAGGTCGATTAAAATGGAATTTTTAAAAAAAATTTGCTTGAAAGAGCCTGTACTCAGCATCTTTACATTTCCAAAACATACAATTGACATATTTGTATACATTAAATTTGAGAAATAACAAAATGAAAAATGGGAAAATTTAAAACCACTTTTGTCCTATTTTTCAAGAAATCACTGTCCTGTATTATCCGCCTCCTCCCCTGTTTTTATTTTCTTTTTAAATCTGTGATATAACTTCACCTTTAGGAACGAGTTTCACTCTCAGCATGTACTTGAACTTCAATCTTTTATTTACTTAAGCGCAGCTCACAGTTTTTAACAAATTCTGTAGTTTTCGGTGCACTTCTAAATCTGCTCCTTAGTCCCATTTTTTTCGGGATTTACTGCTGCCTCTAGTGGCCTGGCAGTGGTAACACAACTAACATAATCACGTTGCTAAATCAGAATACCAATTTAATTACCAAATTAATTCTGGCATTACTGGAACAGTAAAAGATAAATTCCCTAACAACATTACATACCTTTCCATATTATTAAGAATGTAGAGCTAATTAAATGACATAAACAAGAATTGAAAGTGATTCCAGTTTAACTTGATGGCCAACCTGTTGAAACTGTGGCAAATTTTAAATTTCTTGCGTCGTTCCTGGACAGTCAGCTCAACTTTGCTGAAAACACTGACTATATCTTTAAGAACTGTTCTCAGAGACTCTATCTTTTAAGAAGACCTTGGGGTTACCCAACTTGAAGTTGTGTTAAAATGTTAAAACTTAACATTCTAACTAGAATTTTAACTTAACTCAAGTTAAATAAACATTTTAACTCAAGTTTTAACTTTTCGTCTCCTCCGCTGGTTTGGTCATATGAGCTGCAGATTAACAGACAATCTTTTAAGAATATTTTGAATAGTAGGTATAACAGCAGATAAATAGTGGAGAAACCAAAACATCTCTGTCTCAACTGTTTGCTGAAAGAACATGGAAGACAGCAAGAAATATTCTAGCAGATCATCCATCGTCTTTATTTATCAGTTTGACAATCTGAGCTCATGGAGACGTTAAAGTTTCCTTTAGGAACTAAGAACATCTATTAGAAGTTATTTATTGACAGTACAATAATTATTCCTACCAAACTACATAACATTTACCTATAGTGTGCTGTGGTAAATGTGTAAGTGTTTTGTCTATTCACAAATTGTTGATAATGTGATTCTATGAATATGATTTATCGTTTTATCGTTTATAAATAGTTTTATCTTATTTTTTTTCTATATATAAGACTCTACCCTAAGTGGCGTCTCAGAATAACGTACATGGCACCATGAAAACAAAAATGTGATTTTTTTGCTTGTATCTGTTTAACAACCTGGGTTGTTATTCCTAATTTGTTTGTTATTGACTTTTGCTGAATTAAATTTCTTACGTATATATTGCAAATGGTATTTTTTATTATAGTTGATCATGTTGTTTTTGTTGTCTCTTTATTTCTTTCTTCCTCCTATAATTGATGGAGATATAGATATTATTCATAATGTATAAAAGTATTGTCATTTAATTAGCTCTACATCCTTAAAAAAGTGAAAAAATATCGTGTTTTATGAGATAATTTATCTTTTACGGTCCCAGTAATGCCGAAATTAATAAAGACTTTGTGGTATTCTGACTTAGTAACGTGATTATATTAATTGTGTTACCACCGCCAGGCCACTAGAGGCAGTAATAGACTCAAAAAGATGCGACTAAGGAGCAGATTTAGAAGAACACCGAAAACTACAGAACTTGTCAAAAACTGTGAGCTTTGCTGAAGTAAATAAAATATTGAAGTTCAAATACATGCTGAGAGTGAAACTCCGTCCTAAAGGTGAAAATATATCACATATTTCAAAAGAAAATAAAAACGGGAGACCGCGGATAATACAGGAAATAGCGCCCCCTTCACTTCCGGAGTGCAATGGTCCCATTTCCATATAAGGTATGAGGCTGACAGTGGTCCGTCCCGCCCCTTCCTTTTTGCTGCAGCGAGGAGCTTCTCAAATTTTCTTCCTCTCTCGAATCTCTCACGTGACCAGTTCAGCTCGGTGTGCTTTGCGTTTACTTCCTTCTTCCTTTGAGTTTTATTGGCCAATTTGCAGAATGTCCGTATCTTTGGCATTTATAGCACCTGAGTTGTGGTGGGATATACTGCCTTACATTAAAGCTCATATAGCCAATCAATCAATCAATCAATCAATCAATTTTTATTTGTATGGCACATTTCAGCAGCAAGGCATTTCAAAGTGCTTTACATAATTAAAATAAAAACAGCATGTGACATTGAATAAATGGCGAGAAAGAGAAATAGAAAGAAATTAAAAAGTAAAAATAAAAACTTTAACATTTAAAACTTCTTTAGTCAAACCACCATTTGTCAAGGACTCAAACCTTAAAAACTTCTTTAAACGTGAAAGAGATTTTGAAAAAAGATATAAACATTAAAAGTAAAAATAAAAACATTAAAAACATTGATCTACGTGAGGACTTGCCCTTCTCCTCCAACAAAGTTTTAGCAGAGCGACATCTTACAAGGATTCTCAAACCTAAGACATTAAAACCCACAATTTAGCCATAAGCAACTCTAAACAGGTGGGTTTTAATTTGAGACTTAAAGGCACCCAGTGTTTCAGCTGTTTTACAGTTTTCTGGAAGTTTGTTCCAAATTTGTGGTGTGTGGAATCATGACTTTATCAGGCAGAATTTTATCTTTGAAATCCAGTAGTACAGATGTACTGTCCATTTTCTCCCCATTCCTAAAAGCCTGTAGTTGTTTGACGTCTGTAATTTCTCCTCCTTTGAATATTTTCTTTTACTTTCTCCTACTGGAATTCCTGATATTACTCCATTTTTCTTCCCCAACAACCTTCCTTTTCATTGCTTCTTTTTTTACACACTATTTGTAATTATAGAGCTTTATTCTTTTGTTCAGCATTTTTACAAATGATAAGCAGACTTCCATCTCTTAAGATTTTAGCTAGTTCTACATCCCCAATAGCTTTCTTTAATCAATTTCACAAACTAATCGGGCTCATTCCAAGCATATCCTGTCCAGTCTTAAATTTTAGTATAATCATTACTTTCTTCCTTATTTCAACTCCTTCTTCTTCATCCTCAAGAGATCTTTTTAGTATTTATTCCCCTTTTAGCCTTATCTTTCCCCCGTCCCCCTCTTCTATTTTCTACCATAGACCAGCCTGTATCCATATTCTCATCCTCCGAAAGTTCCCCACAACTACTTGCCATCTTGATCCACTCACAACCTGGATTATGCCGAAAACCACCTTCGGATTTATTTAGTAGACGCCAAAAGACGTTTCAACAAAATCTGCATCTTCTCGCCAGCAAAGATCACCGTCACCAAATCAGCTGTGCTTGATTCCCGATCCGAGCTGCTGCATAATTAGCTGCCTAAGACCCACCTATTCATATGGTGAATACCCACATCCCAAGTGAAATTAATTAACTAATTAAGTGAATTCCTAATCAAAGAACTTATTCTAAATAACTAATGGTCCTCAGGCCCCCCTGTCCTGCATGTTTTGAGTATTTCCCTTCTGCCACACACCTGAATTGTATCTCTGGGTGATTAACAGGCTTCTGCAGCACTTGATGGTCATGAAATCATTTGAATCAGCTGTTCTGAAATAGAGGCACATCTAAAGCATGCAGAGCAGGGGGGCGGTGAGGACCAGGGTTGAGAAGGCACATACAGAAAGGTAGACAAGCAGAATGCTGAGACACAGATAGAAACAGAGCACAAGAGAGAAATACATTGAAGGAATAGGAGAAAGTGTGACATGGATGTACTCCAGAAGAGTTTGACAGAATACAGTAAGACTTGTAGCAATGATAATAATAGTTTTTAAAGTAGACATGTGGCTACAATTTAATGCATAAATTATTTCTCTACAGTGAAATATGTATGAACAGCATCATTTTGTTTGTCAAAAAGCATAAAAAGTTTAAAAAAAAAAGTCAGTTACTAGAGTGTAACTAGTAACTGACAACAGAGAATTCCACCATGTATTTCAATGGGGCAAAAAAATTGCACAAAAGGGCAATTATTTCAAAAGGTACAATAGTAAATTTTAGCAAAAGACATAGCACAAATCTCCAGAAGAAGCTAAATGTTTTGATATATGAATTAAGTACAATTAGTTGAAGTAGTTAACGACCGAAAAATCTGAGCAGGATCTTAATAAGTGAGAATGCAGTAATGTATTGCAGGCGCCCAAAAACAAGACAACGTTATGTTTTCATGCAATGCAATACGTTTATAGCAGATCTGCGAATGATCTAATCATCTGACTGTTGATTGCAACAATCCACATTATTAGCAGAAATAACCAAATTCTCCTTATTTTAAACTGAACACTCCTTTTTAAGAAATCAAGATGACTAAAAGACAGAACCAGGTAAAAGCAAAGCAGGCAGAACCACAAACCAGATCTTTCTTTCTGTAATGACAGTGATTTGTCTCTGCTCTGCGTTGTATCTTTTCTTGGAGCTGTCATGGTGAATATTCACCCTGACTACTGAAGCAGACAAATTACACCTTGTGAAGATGTGAGGTGTGTGTGCATCTGTGTCACACAATTCATAAAGTGCAAATTCCATTTTTATAGTAAAGGTCTGGAAAGATGATTGTTTACACTTCATTAACTGTGTTTCGATGTAGGTAGAGACTCAGACGCATTGTGTCAATCATTCTCAACATGCTTGGCTGTTAGATTCTTTAATCACCAAGCAACAGAAAGTTTGTCATTTTTGTTTAACAAAACAGTTTCAGTGAGAACAGTTGAGTTAGTTGCTGGATTTATTTCTCAGGAGGACACTAACTCCATTTTCAGATTTTTTTTTCCTGAAGTAACCCCACAATCAAATGAATGTTTCATTAGCATGCCTCTGCAGACATACAGGTCATTCTAAAAAAATTAGCATATTGTGATAAAGTTCATTATATAGAAATGTAATGATAAAAATTAAACTGTCATATATTTTAGACTCATTGCACACCAACTGAAATATTTCAGGTCTTTAATTGTTTGAATACTGATGATTTTAGCATACAGCTCATGAAAACCCAAAATTAATATCTCAAAAAACTAGCATATCATGAAAAGGTTCTCTGAACGAGCAGTTAACCTGATCATCTGAGTCAACTAAGTAACTCTAAACACCTACAAAAGATTCCTGAGGCTTTTAAAAACTCCCAGCCTGGTTCATTACTCAAAACCACAATCATGCTGCTGACCTGACTGCTGTCCAGAAGGCCATCATTGACACCCTCAAGCAAGAGGGTGAGACACAGAAAGACATTTCTGAACGAACAGGCTGTTCCCAGAGTATCAAGGCACCTCAGTGGGAAGGAGAAATGTGGCAGAAAACGCTGCACAACGAGACGAGGTGACCAGACCCTGAGGAAGATAGTGGAGAAGAGCCGATTCCAGACCTTGGGGGAAGCAGTGGACTGAGTCTGGAGTAGAAACATCCAGAGCCACCGTCCACAGGCGTGTGCAGGAAATGGGCTACAGATGCCACATTCCCCAGGTCAAAGGTCAAAACACTTTTGAACCAGAAACAGAAGCGCCTGACCTGAGCTACAAAGAAGCAGCACTGGACTGTTGCTCAGTGGTCCAAAGTACTTTTTTCGGATGAAAGCAAATTTTGCATGTCATTCAGAAATCAAGGTGCCAGAGTCTGGAGGAAGACTGGGGGAAGGAAATGTCAAAAGGCCAGAAGTCCAGTGCCAAGTACCCAGAGTCAGTGATGGTCTGGGAAGCCACGTCAGCTGCTGGTGTTGGTCCACTGTGTTTTATCAAGGGCAGGGTCAATGGAACAGCTATCAGGAGGTTTTGGAGCCCTTCATGCTTCCATCTGCTGAAAAACTTTATGGAGAAGAAGATTTCATTTTTCAGCACCACCTGGTACCTGCTCACAGAGCCAAAACTACTGGTAAATGGTTTACTGACCATGATGTTACTGGGCTCAATAGACCTGTCAACTCTCCTGACCTGAACCCCATAGAGAATCTGTGGGATATTATGAAGAGAAATTTGAGAGACACCAGACCCGATACTCTGGATGAACTTAAGGCCACTAACAAAACATCCTGGGCTCCATAACGCCTCAGCAGAGCCACAGGCTGGATTTTGGGTGTCACAGGATTTTGGGTTTTCATGAGCTGTATGTCAAAATCATCAGTATTAAAATAATTAAAGACCTGAAATATATCAGCTAGTGTGCAATGAATCTAAAATATATGACAGTTTAATTTTTATCATTACATTATGGAAAATAATGAATTTTATCACAATATGCTAATTTATTTAGAAGGACCTGTATGGTAAGTTGAGGCTATTTAGGTTTTAAATCAGAGTAGGAGCAGAAATACAAATATACAGGAACACCCATATTACATACAGACTCATTTGATAACTTAGAATATTATTGAACCCCATTTATATAGAATATGTTTCACTTTATCACTAAATTAAACATATTGTATCAGTGATTCTTGAGAATAGGGACAAAACAGGTCCTATGGATAAAGCACAAAATTTGAATAAAATATACAAATAATATAATTTTTTCAAATATCTGACTAAACTAACCTTGGTCATGTGAGACAACAATGTATATTTTTCAGGTATTTGCTGAATATTTTTTTATTTTAAACATTGTAGTCGGTGGATGATGCCTGTAAAAGCCTTTGTCC
Organism: Poecilia picta; assembly: GCA_033032245.1. Classification (NCBI taxonomy): domain Eukaryota; kingdom Metazoa; phylum Chordata; class Actinopteri; order Cyprinodontiformes; family Poeciliidae; genus Poecilia; species Poecilia picta. The sequence continues at coordinate 964,958 of CM065358.1, read as the reverse complement.
AGGAGCAGAACTCAGTACATTATAATAGTTTAAAACAATTAAAGAAATACTAAAATTATAGATTATGACAATTAAGTATAAGTAGTCATATAAATAATTATAAAAGTATCAATAAATTGAATTAAAAATCATTTTTATATATTTTCCAACTCCATTGAAATTTGTCCTTAGTTTTTGTCAACACCGTCAGAAATTAAAAGAATGTAAAATAAATCAGGCATTATTGGGGGCAGCAGAACTTCTGAGGACCCCATGACCTCTTCCTGTCTCTTCCTTTGCTAAGAGGCTAGTTAGCTCTGGTTAGTTTATGTTATTCTTTAGTTTTTTCTTCTTTTTATTCCTAAGTTTTTTGTCACAACCATGATGTGTCAACACCGTAACTGACATTTTACAAAACTTTGATAAGATTTTGTGAAATAAAAGCTTAATTTTGGTAAAATGTAAAGATTTTATGGACCTGATGAGCTACAATATGGACTCCTTCAGAATAACATCATATAAATTGAGGTAGTTTGGCTTTTTGTCACCTCCGTCAGATGTCAACTCCATCAGAGTTTTTCTGACTCTTTCAGTGAAATTTTTGTCAAATATCACTTAAATGTTGAGTTAATTCATTTTAATGTACTTTTACATAAATTGCATTACTTCACATGTACCAAGTTTTTCATTTTACTCACTAGTTTGTCACCACCTTCGGTTTTGTGTCAACTCCGTCATGCAGTGTCAACTCCGTCAGATGGATTTTTATGGTTTTTTGTTTTAAATAATAATTATTTTGTTTCTTGAGAAGTATTTGTCTGCAAAATGAGTAAAAATATCACTAATAGGGTCATTAAAAATTATTTTTGATGTATTTTTGTCAGATGGTGATGACAACGTTCTAGGTCAGGTTGATTAAAAATGGAATTTTTAAAAAAAATGTTGCAACTGGGAGCCTGTACCTCAGCATCTTTACATTTCCAAAACACTATTTGACATATTTGTATACATAAATTTGAGAAATAACAAAAAAAAGGGAAAATTAAAACCCATTTTGTCCCTATTTTCAAGAATCAGATTAAGTACACTCAGATGGCTCTCTGAAAATTGTTGTTAATTTTGATGATTTCTGCTTACAGTTATTGAAAACATGACATACAAATAAACCAGACAAATAAAAAACATATTTTGAAAAATGTAATGAATGTCGAACAATGACTTAACTTGCTTTAAGTGTTTTAGCAAGTTCAAACACACAGGTTTTGCCCTGTGGGGGGTTTCCAGTCTTCTTTCCATTTCTCACAGTTTCCCACCAGATGGAGCCAGGGAGCTGCTGCTCCACTGGATGGTGGACCTGCTGTGAAATTATACGCACCTGCAATTCATCAGACTCATCAAGGAGAGCTTAAGGGGATCCAGTTGCCAGTTCTCTTGTGTCTGAGAGTTTGTCTTCAGTGGTACTCTGAGCCACTGGGTTCTGTACTTGCTGAGTTTTTTGATGACCTGTAGCTTACCTTTAGTGGTCTCCTTTATGGACGTGTCAGCTGCTTCTTGGTTGATCTCCTTGTGCCGCCTTTGGTTTGGTTTCTCCTTGTGCCTCCAAGACTCCCTATAAAGATCTCTGGTTCAGTTCTCAGGACTAGCAAAGTCCCGCTTCTCTTCCTCCATTCCATTCTGTGTAACTTGTAAGTCATCCAACAATCTCACCATCTAACAGGTCCCACCTGATCATTCTGACATCCCTCTGCTCCCTGCTTCAGCTTTTGCCCAGATATTCCCCATACAAAGATTCAAGCCCTGGATTCCACTCACCACTCCATAACGGACTCATCACACTCAAATTTGCATTCAACTTCCGGCTTCCAGTTTTTCACCATTTAGCTACTCTGCTTCCAGTGTTTCCATTTTCCTTTGCCCCTTCCACTCCAGTGTCCTGGACAGATATTCATTGTTTGTTCAATAAACTTTAACTCCCCCCTTGCAAACTGTCTCCTCACAGTAAATTTAAAAGTGTTAAATGTTTTGGTGTTAGTAGATTTTGTGCATAAATGGTTAATTTTACACTTAGTCGCATTCTGTTCATGTAACTCTAGGTGTATATTATTAGTAGTTAAAATCCAGTGTTAGAGTGTTTCCGTATCAAATCTAGAGGTGTTGAAATAGTATCAATAACTTTTTACTTCTTTACTCTGAACTCCTTCAGCGGCTCTAACACTGAAGGAGTTAATTCACTGACTCCGCCCCAGAATCACAGATTCCCACAGAAAGGAAGCGACAGAAGCCAAGTTATTTCAAGACTATTTACTTTCCACATGCCTGAGTTATTTACCACTCTTGGTAAGTATATATTTTTTCTGAGATCGTTTATTGGACCATTATTTTGAGTTGAGATCAACCTGTATGATAGACGTCATGTTTGGACGTTTGCCACACAGCTCGGTGTTAGCATATTTAGCTTAGCATGCCGAATGTTAGCGGAGTATAAGTGTTTGGGGAGCGATAATCTTAACTACCCTGGTAAAAAAAAGTATACTTTAGTATATTCAATTTTAACATACTTTAGTATACTTTTAGCAATGTACTTCAACTGTGGTATTTTGGAACAACCTTTTTTGTACTTAGTACAGTTTAGTAGTATTTAAATTGTTTAAAAATACAACTAATAGTATACTTTAGTATACTACACGTACTTTTGGAACAACTTCAAGTATGCTTGGAGTGTACTTAAAGTATACTTTTTGAATTTCATATTTCAGAGCTTTATTATTACATTTTGATATTATGAGTGTTATTAATTATATAACGTCTCAAAATTATATAAAATATATATATATATACATTTAAAATATACTTCAAATACTAATTTAACAATTTATTTAAATTACAATTAATTATTTTTTTATTTCCTGCTATTGATAATAAACTACAACTTTAATTATTCGTGAAAGTCTTAATTCCTATGTACCTATTTTTTACATAGGAATGACATGCATAACTACACTACAGTACTTACATTGTTCTAGACTAAAATTACATGGAAAGATTAATTACACAAGGTGCCCAAAGTAATTCAAATATTTTTTTATTATAGGCATTTTAAAATTGTCCAATTTTAGTCCGAGTTAGACGTTGTGGGTCGGTGGGCGCAATACTTCGAAAATCTCCTCAATCCCACCAACATGCCTTCTGTTGAAGAAGCTGAGCCTGTGGACTCTGGGTTGGGCTCTCCAATCTCTGGGGACGAGGTCGCCGAGGTGGTTAAAAAACTCCTCGGTGGCCTCAGGGCCCCGGGGGTGGATGAGATCCGCCCGAAGTTCCTTAAGGCTCTGGATGTTGTAGGGTTGTGTTGGCTCACGCGACTCTGCAATATCGCATGGACATCGGGGGCAGTTCCTCTGGATTGGCAGACCGGGGTGGTGGTCCCCCTGTTTAAAAAGGGGGACCGGATGGTGAGCTCCAATTACAGAGGGGTCACACTCTTAAGCCTCCCTGTTAAGGTCTATTCAGGGGTCCTGGAGAGGAGGGTCTGTCGGATAGTCGAACCTCGGATTCAGGAAGAGCAGTGTGGTTTTCGTCCTGGTCGTGGAACACTGGACCAGCTCTACACCCTCAACAGGTCCTGGAGGGTGCATGGGAGTTCGCCCAACCAGTCTACATGTGTTTTGTGGACTTGGAGAAGGTGTTCGACCGTGTCCCTCGGGGGGCCTTGTGGGGGGTTCTCTGGGAGTATGGGGTACCGGAAAAGGGTAGAGGTCCTTCTCCGGGTCAGGGGGGTCGTCCTGCCTCAAGTGGAGGAGTTTAAGTATCTGGGGATCTTGTTCACGAATGAGGGAAGAAGGGAGCGGGAGATCGACAGGCGGATTGGGGCGGCGTCTGCCGTGAAGCGGGCTGTACCGGTCCGTCGTGGTGAAGAGAAGCTGAGTCAAAAAGCGAAGCTCTCGATTTACCGGTCGATCTACGTTCCCACCCTCATCTATGGTCATGAGCTTTGGGTCATGACCGAAAGAACGAGATCACGGATACAAGCGGCCGAAATGGGTTTCCTCCGCAGGGTGGCCGGGCTCTCCCTTAGAGATAGGGTGAGAAGCTCGGTCATCCAGGAGGGACTCAAAGTAGAGCCGCTGCTCCTCCACGTCGAGAGGAGCCAGTTGAGGCTCGGGCATCTGGTCAGGATGCCTCCTGGACGCCTCCCTGGTGAGGTGTTCCGGGCACGTCCCACCGGGAGGAGGGGAGACCCAGGACACGCTGGAGGGACTATGTCTCTCTGCTGGCCTGGGAACGCCTTGGGGTTCATGGAGGAGCTGGAAGACGTGGCTGGGGAGGGAAGTCTGGGCCTCCCTTCTGAAGCTGCTGCCCCCGCGACCCGACCCCGGATAAGCGGAAGAAAATGGATGGATGGATGGATGAATGGTTAGACGACAACACAACGGGACAACAACCAATGGAAATGAAATGTGTGTCACAAAAGCAGCCCTGGGGACAAAGGCTGCTAAGTGTTGCTAGCTGGTGTTAATTTGCTTATTAATTATCTTCATTTGATTATAAACAGTACAGTAAAGATATATAACTTACGTTGGTTTCCTAAATAATTATTTTATCAATTTTATTGTGACTTATGTGATTATTATTATAGTAATAATTCAGCTTCGTGTTATAACTGCATGGAGGTTGTTTGTTGCGACTTAAACTTTAATTCATAAACTTAACCTGGTTTTAATTAAGCTCCATAAAATGGAGATACTTTGATATTGTGAGGTTGTTGTTCTAACTCATCAATGTTTTTATCTTCAACATATGTTTGCAGTCTAACTAAGCAAATGAAGATGAAAGAGGAACCCAGAGAAATCAGGTGTTAGGAAACCTAAAGACTTTCTGTCTCAAAAGAAGCTCTGACTCCACCAGATCACCAACCAGCTCTGAGGATGAACCTCCACACATCAACACTAAGTGCTTAATAAACATGATTTGATTTAAAGGTAACTGGAAAGAATTTTTCTCTTCTTGTTAATCTAACATTTATCTTTCTTTTTTTCATTTGTAGTTGACTTTCAGGACCCTGTGATGGACTGGTGACCTGTCCAGGGTGAACCTGCCTCTCATCTGATGGTTGCTGGAGATGGACACCACCAGCCCCCCTCACCACCCTGAAGGGATCAGTGTGTTCAGATCATGGATGGAAAGATTTTAAGGTAGTTTGTCTCCTTTAAGTCCAAACTTAAAACAGCTTCATAGTTCATGCCAACATCAACTGACTCTATGACATTGCTGGCATTTTTTTCCAACATAAACAGCCAAAGCAGACACCCAGAAATGTTTTTACACCCCAGGCATCTGGTCCCAATCATCATCAGTTCTTATGATGTCACATACATGGCGAGTCCACAACGTCTTGAAATTTTAAGTATTGTTTTTTATTTGCCATTTTTCTGTTCTCTTTAAATACAAATGCTTTCTCTGTTTAATTGCTCTATTGTTCTTTTTGTAAGTTTCTGTAAGGTGCAGTGTTCTGTCGTTGATCCTCACTTTCATGTTTTATTTGTTGCGATCTGTGTTTTTCAGTATAGTTATTTTGAGATTTTCTGTGTTTAGTTCTGTTTCCCTGAGTCTCTGTCCTGTCCTCCCTGTTTATTGATCCCAGCTGTGTCTAGTTTCTTGATTACCCTCCCTGTGTATTTAAGTCCACCTGTTGTCTTTGTCGGATCGTGGCACCACTCTGTCTCCTTGTGCTCCCCGTTGTTCAGTTCTGCGAGTTCTTCATTAAATTAATAATTTTCACATTCCTCCTGGCCTGCCTGCATCTTACCTCACCCCATCCAAACCACTCCATGACATTATTGACACACTTAAATTGTCATGTTCATGTGTTCACTTTTGATGTGTAAACTGATAATTTATGTAAAGTTCATAAAGTTGTGAGTAAAATTGGACAATTTTAAAATGTCTGTAATAGAAATATTTGAATTACTTTGGGCATCTTGTGTAATTAATCTTTCCATGTAATTTTAGCCTAAAACAATATAAGTACTGTAGTGTAGTGTAAAATTAAGTGTAATTTAAATACATTATATTAATATATATAAAATATATTTGAAGTATATTTAATATTTAATATAATTTTGAGCCATAATTATATAATTAACACTGAAAACATAATATCTCGAAATATAATAATAAAGCTCTGAAATATGAAATTTAAAAGTATACTTTAAGTACACTCTAAGTATACTTGAAGTTGTTCCAAAAAAGTACGTGTAGTATACTAAAGTATACTATTAGTTGTAATTTTAAACAATTTAAATACTACTAAAGTGTACTAAGTACAAAATTAGTTGTTCCAAAATAGTACAGTTGAAGTACAATGCTAAAAGTATACTTTTTTTTTACCAGGGTAACTTGAACAGATCCATAATAAGTATGTTCTGTATAAGTATGTTCTGTTTTGTTTTGAGTATGTTTTTTCATAATGTTGAACATTTACATGAATATTGGGTCAAATTTATCAACCTTTCTGATTGATTATTTTTCCTGTGAAGAACTGTAAAAGGCTTTTTCATGTTGAAAGCATTATTCCCTCTGTTGTCTTCTTATATACGTTTTGCAGCATGTTTTAATACTTTTTGTAGTGGCGATTGTTTGTCAAACCAAACATCCAACCAAAGTTCCATTAAGCCACTAAGGCACTGGGTTCAAGTTTTCTTAACACAGGCAAAAGAAGGTTCAATATCCAAACTTGTAAATTGTTCTTGATTTATTTTCAATTTTTTTGCAAAAACAATTAAAGAGTTCAAACTTTCCTTTGTTCTCTCTGCTACCTCTCTTGCTCTGGTAAAAACCATAGGCCCCAAACCCAAATACCTGCTGGTACTTTACCAGGCCCCTACACTTATAGAAAGTGGACCAACCCACCTCACTTCCTGTTTACTTAGAAAGTAAATAAGAAAAATAATAAAACAAAAGATAAATAAAATCAAAAATTATTAACCTACAAATAAGTTCTGTAAATAATTCAAAAAATATAATTTTTAAACTAACAAAATTCAAATGGATAAATAAAGAATAAATAGTTCCAAAATTGCCTTTTTGTATATATTAGAACAAGTCTGGTTGAGGATGAATCACCAGTCGTCAGCCTAACTTCTTCCTACTGATCCTCCATGGATTCTTCGAAGATTCAAGCTCCAAAAATGATTATGTAAGTGTTAATATCTCTGAAGCCCTACATTTCTGTATTTGAGGCTCGTTGTTAGAGTTGTAGTAAAATGTATTCCTTCGTTCCATTCCTAATTGTTATGTTTTTTGTTTGTTATGATCCAGAGACCAACACTGGCTGTCCTACTCAGAGACTGAAGACTGTCTAATGCAGTAGAGGAGCATGTTGGTGTCCACAGCCAAACGTCACGAACAGCCCAACAACCTGAAGACAATCTGTTAGTGAGTGGACATCTCTCTGGTGGAGTGTAGACAGGAACTGACTCTTTTCAACAGAAACAAACTGGATAAGAAATGATGGATCTGAATATTAGGTTGGTCTGTTATGTAATGTACATATCTAGCAATCTACCTGTTAAAAGAAAATGCACTCTATCATATTACATGAACTGCTTGCTTTACTTACTCCACCTTGTACTTTGAACAATTTTATGCATATTGTATTGAAGAAAAATGTATTAAGCATACTGCATTTTGTCTTGCACAGCCAATATGTTAGACCTTTTAATAAGCAATATATGAATGAAAGCGGCATGTGAAACATGCACCTTATTCCACGTTGTAATATGTTTTGTAATTATAGTGCACATTTTGAAATAAATGCATTTGAGAAAATCATTGCCTCTTTATTAAATGTCCATTTTCCAAGGAATTTTTAAAAGTTCAAAACAATAAAGTACCTATTTAATATTAATTACAAATAACTCTTATGAAGTTAAAAAAGTACTCTGTGAGAGTTAATATTAAGATCTAACTCTGAATTAGTGTTAGTAAATGTTAAATGATTAACTCCAGCAGATTTGATATTTCACACTTTATAAGAGTTAAGGTACTAACTCTTCAAAAAGAGTTACCACCTTCTGGTGTGGACATATATAGACACTTTAAAAAAGTTGAAATCAAATCTGACAGAGTTAATTTGGGCCTTCTAGATGTTGTGCATAATTGGCAAAAGTATGCCCCAAACCATAATGGAACACTCAAGCCAATCTGACCTAGCAGACCCTCTTGGGAGGGTTCTTTCAGAACAAAATTCCCTCATCCAGTCACATGAACCTACACATCTTTCTGATCAACAAGCATCAGGTTTGGATCAGTTAACTCACACAGCAATTTGGAAGTGTTCCATCAACTCCTACATAGTTAAATTCAACACTTTGAAAGTGTCTATGTAGGTCCACACTTGATGATGTAGAAGCTACACTTCTGAAAGTGTTATTTGTGATTGAGTTGAATCAACACTCACAGTAGTTGAAATCAAATACACTTCAGTGTTAATCTACCCAAAAACTAGTGTATATTGTCAAAAGTTAACACTATAAACGTGTTAATCCAACACAGAATGGTGTAAAATATATATTAACATAGAAATCTGAGTTTTGAAATATTATTGGCAGGGTATGCTGTGGTGGTGCAGGGTTTCAGGACAGCCCACATATGAAGGCTCTAGTTTTCAATGTGGCTGTCGTGGGTTCGCTTCCCGGTCTTCCCCTTCTCTTATTACCCACTTTTTTGTCAATTTATTACTAAATAAAGAGCAATTAAAACCTTTCCCCCCCACCCCCCCCCCCCCAGAAACTACTGGCCATCAATAATCTCCAAATACATTTTAAGACATTAGATGCTACAAAAACACCAGCACCATTTGTAGTATATAATCTACTTTTATTTCAAAACATCAAACAGCACTGACAGCAATACCACAAAGGTCATACATTCATGGTACTTTGCACTGAAGGTGAAGTGTGCTTTGAAAGTTCATTGGAAGCGGCCGTGGATGGTCTTGTGATCACTGATGGTGAAGTGTTTTTGGTGCTGCTCTTGTTTTCACAAACATGAAGGAGGAAGACTTTAAGCCTGGAAGGAAAAACAGGAAATATAGCAGAAACATTAGGATAATAAATATTTTAAAAAGTAGTGTGAATAAAACTAATCGGACTCACCTGTGTGTGTCACCGTCATATTCATTCAAATTACTCTGCCCACCCAGTTGACAAGATAAAGCATAAAAATGTCAAAAATAATTACTAAAGAAATTAGTCAGCCTATAGAAAAAAGTTTGGACAGCATTAAAAGTCGTGTCAACCTGTGAAGAAATGTTATTTCTGGGGCTAATAACTGGGGGTGGGGCTAATGACCGGGCCCAAAGAATAAAGCTCATTATAATTTAACTTTACAACATACACATGCCTGGAACAGCGGAGCTAACTAGTTTCATCACCACAGAGTAATTAACTATGTCATTCTGAAGTCCATCTGACATGAAGTACAATAAACCAAGAGAAGAACAGAAACATCAGGCTACTGGTCACTAATGATGAAACAACACAAATTCAAAACATGTTAACGTTCCGTAGCTCTAGCTAGTTTGCCATTTGTTGCCAAGTGACTGATGATGACGTTGGTGACAAGCTTTACCCAGAATGCACCTGGAGAAAATAAAGACGATTAATTTGTAGTTTTGTGTGTCATAAAGTCAAATATAAGAGTGAAAATAAAGCCAGTCATGTGGCACAACATTTTATTTAATATTTTACACCCACTATGTCAGTAAAATCAGTCAGTCTGGTGAAGTTTTTAGCAACCACGAGTCAACAATGGGGCACCCTACTATATAAGCTATCAAAATCAACACCACACTGAATGCTGAGTTAGAAATCAACACTGGACTGGACCAACTCTTTAGGGAATCTCACACTCACTAACACTCATGTTGTTGAATTAACACTGTATTTTTAACATTCCACACTTGCACTGGAAATCTGACACTTCTGAATTTGCTGTGCACCTTTTACAAAATCTCTAACCAGATCAACCTTCTCCACCACCAGTTCCTGCTCCAGACCCCCAGATGTTCTCTCTCTCCTGTGCCGTCAGTCATTGTTTCCGTCATGATGGTTGTAAGATTCCTAATTGGACTCCTCTCAGGCAAAGTCTTGGAGTGGGTCAAGCCCATTTCCATTCTCTTTTCAATAATTTTGCTTTAATTTATACATTCAGTCAATAATCTGATACTATCTCTGGACGGTAAGACGGGGGCATAGAACAGTCATAGACTTTGCTATTGATTTTAGAATTAAAGCTGCCACTTCTGGTGGGGAACTGTGCGCACACAATTCCCATTTCTGCACCCACTGGTCCATCTCCTTTCGAAGCATCTCTTGGTTATCAGTTAAAAAATTTTCCCTGCAGATGAAAAATAAATCTCTGTGACCTCAAATCCAAAGATTCCACAGAATATTTCATTCTTTTATTTTTTCCCCTCATTCAAAAATGTGGAAGATTACCTACATTTCAACTTTTACCAAATATAACTGAAATCAGAAATTATCTCAGTTCAGGCATATACTAAGTGATGCTGAAGTTCATTGTTCTTGTAGCATTATAGTAGTTTTTCTTATAGTGAAATTACCTTCTACACTGTAACTACCACACTTGACCAGCACCAATCAAATGTTGAGTGCTTGCCTCAATTAAACAAATGTGCAAATATAGCTTTGTTTGTGAACATGCACATTCTCATCAAAGTGTCTATGTAGTCCTGGAAAAAAATCAGCAATCCTCAGACATAGGCATGTCACGATAAACGATAAATCAATTAATCGCAGATAAATTAAACCTATCGACCTCATTTTAATTATCGGCTTTATCGTCTCTTCCTGCCCTTTATCTTTCTGTTGATGATACTGAATAAAAAAAGTCTCAACTCCGGTCCTCTCCACTGACCTTCCCTTCTTCATTTCCTTACTCTAATGTCCAGCGCACAGGACACTAGTTGTTGGCCCATTTTCAAACCCTGAGAGACACATTAGCCACATAAATCCCAGGTATAACGGTTCCATCGGGTTCGTCGTGCCGGGTATTCGGGCACGTGACCTCAAAAATAACCAATTAGAAAACATGCAAAACAGAAATAAAACAAAAACAAAAACAACCAATTAGAAAACATGCAAAACAGAAACTCAAAAATTTAACTCAACTAAACCTAAGAAAGTACATAACTTCAAAATATAACAAGCAATCAAAAAAAAAACAATATAAGAAACATAGAACTCCAAAAAAAGGAAAAGCGAGGCCACATTACCACATTAAGCTCCCAGTCTTTGAAAACCCCTGATTTAGATTGGAGCCACGATGATCTACATCACATTGCAGGAAGATCGGTTACGAAATCAGCGACAATCTTAGATCGGCCAACGATCCAAGATTATTTTAAGGGGAAAATAGGGACAAAAACTGGTGTAGTATGAACTACTGCATCAGGTAGTGGGATGTGTCCATCTTCTCTATTTAAATCTAGAGATTACTGAAGGACAACATAGTATACAGACTTCATAATCTGCTCTCTTTTGGTTGAATGCAGTATTTATTTCCACTTTTGCTTTATGTTGTTTGTTTTTATTCAAGTACGTTTTTTGTTAATGGAGACTGAGAATCCATTTTATTTTTGTTTTTGGTTGTTTTGTTTATTTAGTTTATCAGTTCCAGTGTTATGTGTTCTTTGAAAATAAAGTATATCTATCTTTGGCAGGAAATATGATGCATTATTACTAATTTCCATTAAATCAATGTCAAAAGGTCTTGAAACAATATTATCGTTTATCGCTATAATTTTTTAGACAATTAATCGCTCAGCAAAATATGTTATTGTGACAGGCCTACTCAGACATTTCCCATTGTTACTCCTCTTGAACCTGGGATATTAAATAGCATTTGTTCCTAACATGTTTATGATTAAACTGACGAATGGAAATCAATGTTTTGGATACCTATTTTCACTTTTTTGGGAGTTCTCTTGTGGCTTAGATGAAGAAAATGAGTCTCTTTAAATTTGTGGTTTCTGATGAGTATTATGCTCACCACTAATTCCCAGAGCACTCACAATAACAAGCTGGCAACCAAATTAGGCTCTGGTGGTTTATGATTGCAGCTCATAACCATCTTTCAGATGTAGTAAACCAATTAGACCAGCCAGTGAGAACTTATATTTCTCTGTAAGATGTAGCTTGATCTGTATTTTCTACAAAGCTATAGGGGCTCAAAATAAAAAAAACCCTAAAAAAATTAAAAAATGGGCCCTTATCTTTAGAAAACCACAAACTCAGTTCAGCACATTTACTCATGGTAGCAAAGTAATGCTATAAATTTAAAATGGTATCAATAATCTTTAGACATCAAAACTACTGAAATAATGGATGTGATATCAAGGTAAGCTACTGTGTCTCTTTGCATCACAGTCATAAAGAGAAGCAGATCAAACATTTACTTTAACTGATGAAGTGTTGTTACAAAAAACATTTTTTCTCTCTTCTTTTTTTTAATGAAGTCTGTTAAAACCAGCTCTACCACCAGTCCTGCTTTAGAGGACACTCCCTTCAGTGTATTGTCTACTTTTGAGATGTTGAATGTTGGTGATGTTGAGAAGTTACTCCTCCTTCAAGTCATTAAAACTAAACTTCACTGAGCCTATAGCCATGAGCTGATTAGGGATGTGCCGATCAGGTTTTTTTCTGCCGATACCGATACTGATCACCCCTGAGGGATGATCGGCGATACCGATCACATAATTGTTATTTATTTATTTTTTATCATAAACACTGCTATTACATTATGTGGAAAAAGGAACTATGAATTCACCTTAATTTAGACAAAAACTTGTTTTTAATAACTTTTTCCAAGAAGAAAACTAAACAAAACAGGCATTGTGCAAATTGAACTGCTATCAATAATACTATCTTTAACAGACTGATAACATATGAGGCTCTGAAGAGGCTAAATAAAACCTCTCAACATTGACAAAAGATTCAAGTATAAAACTTAACATTCAAAGGAAAATACAGGATCCATTACAATAAACAATCCTGAGTTACTGAATGAAACCTTCCTGTTAGCATGGAGGCTAGCTGGTTACTGCTAGTTCTGATTGGCTGTTTCTGACTGAGTGGAGTAAACGGGAGGAGATCGATTATTTTTTTAAAGATTATCTGTCTCATGTTAGGACAGCGAAAGTTTTAATACAAATGTATTTTTTTAAGTTAGATGCTGCAGCTTTAAACAGGTTCAGTGTGAGAGTCTCTACCAGGTGGAGCAGAAGCGGCTCCGTCTGTCAAATATTACTAAATATTAAATATTACTACCTGTAGCGGAGCAGCGGTTCAACAGCAGAACCAGCGTCTTACATCGCAGCTCCAAGACTTAAATCGTTTTACAGGTTATTAGTTTATCTTTCTGACCGTCATGCTAATCCGGTGAGTGTTTGTAGCTGCGCTGCTTTACCTGCTGTCTGATCCTCCGTGTCTTTTTACTGCATTTGAGCCTCGTAGCTAAACTCCGTCATTGTTTTTATGTCTATTAGCTTTGTGATGTTGATGCATTTTTACCTGCTTCTATTTTCCGCCGCAACACGCAAACGTCCTCATTCACTCAGTGTGTTATAGTTACACATCGCTTAGGATTTGTTGCTGCGCGTTTGCGCAGTGAAGGAAAGACGAGACCAGCTGGACAGACAGGCTGAGAAATGAGATGCAGGTGATGATCGGTATCGGTAACAGAGCCAATGATCGGCCAATCCCGATCATCACCGATTTCACGGAAATCGGCGGATTATGATCGGTGACCGATCGATCGGCACAGCTCTAGAGCTGATGCTTGTTGTCACTGAAGTCAAAAATGGATAGCTGCTCTCATGAATTCCAAAGTAACTGACCTCATGAGAAAATTAAATCTGACACTGTCCCATCATTCTACACACTCATCCATAGTGGGGCCTCAAGGGGAGCGGATGCCTATTTCCAGAGGTCAGCAGGGAAGTGGTCTGGTCACTCTTGATAGGTCACTAGGACAACACAGAGACAGACAGGACAGATAATCATGTGCACACACAAACTCTAACACCTAAGGAGAATTTAGAGAGACCAATAAGCCTGACAGTCATGTTTTGGACTGTAGGAGGAAGTCAGACAGCCTGGAGAGAACCCACACATGCAGGGAGAACATGCAAGTAAACTTCAAGCAGAAAGACCCCAGACCGGGATTCAAACCAAACTTTCAAACTTTCTTGCTGTAACAGTGCTAATCAAATTATGCCACTCTGAAGCTCTTTTTGTGAACACATTCTCATGAAATAAAAAAATAACAATGTTGAAACTCTGGTTGACTCCACTTACAAAGGTCAAGACAATATGTAGGGAGAAATACAGTGTCAGAAGGCAACAGAACACTTTTGTGCTCTTGATATGTTCAGATACTTTGATAACAGAGACCATACCTACAAATTTCAATTAGAATCCATAATTAATTGGGGGTCTTTTTGGGGGACTCCTCCTGCTGTGTGCTGGGCAGTCCTGGGGCTGGGTGCCTGGCCACCTGGTCGTGGGACTGACCTCTACCGGGGATGGAGTGGGAGACATAATTAATAATCTATCAATACAACCTGCTTAGTTTGATGACAGATGCAATCTTGATGTAATGCAATCAATAAACAACTAGTATAACATTCATCAATTTCTCATTGCTGCTTTGTTTCCTTGGACACAAGGCATGTATTTTATAATAATTTTTAATCACTGAGCATTATCTGAAACATTTTATGTTTGACACGGAGAGCTTTGACCACTGTGATGTACAGATAAGTTTATTACATGAAGCCAGTAGCACCACGGCATCTGCGAAAAGCAGAGACGCAATTCTAAGGCCACCAAAATGGATCCCTCAACACCTTGGCTGCACCTACAAATTCTACCTGTACAGGTAACAAACAGATTTGGTGGCAAAGCCCATCTTGATGGAGTCCAACTCTCACCTAAAACTGCCGGCAGTGAGTTAGGTACAAATGTTGTCAAAAAGAGGAGTGGTGTTGTGATGACTTCGTGCAGGAGGAGTATAGTATGGAGTTGATACTGTATTTTACACCTCAGCATATTTACTTGTGCATACATTAAATGCCAATAAAATACACTGGAGCTTGTAGCTGTGATGTGAAATAATATAAAAAAATTGAGCAATATGCATGCTATTATTGTACTAATACCTTGACAATATTTCAAGTATAGACTTTATACAGTCATTTCAACAGTCAAGATATTTCTTAATATGGGCATCTAATATTAAGTTTTCTTGCTGCTGCTGCTGATGTGAGGAGCTTAAGTTGTCCTTTCTCAGCTAAGTTTGTATGAACTTCATCTACACTTGACTTCACACACACTTAAGTTAACACAGTATATGCTTGAATACACACACACTTGGAAATTAATTCATTGCATGCATGAATACATACACACGGCACACATTTCTGCTTCAGCACACACATTGACACATCCACGACACCCAGTCCACTGCTAACACTTTCATGGCAGCACACATAATCAAGTTGGACTGTGTGCTCACTGGTGTACAGTGTCAACTCAGAAATATAGTGTGATATTACTGGAAATATGTCAAGGCTTTGTTTGTGGAGAAATAGTATCGGAGGCAGTGACAGGTCATCCTGTGGTTTTAGTTAAAGGCTGAAGTTCTCCTTTAATCATTGTTCTAGTCATCCAGTTAGATCTAAAGCCATACTAGATAATGCAGATCATACAAAACATCTCTCATTGCTGCCAATTCAAATACTGCAGTTTTAACAATAATTGCTCAGATGTTAACATCTTTAGCTGAAAAGGAAAAAAGTAATCTAAAAATGTAATTTAGTTTGTTTCTGTTACTGTTGTTAAATCAAAAATCTTGTTTTTCTTCTTGTCTTTTAAGAGAAAAACAGCTGTACGCAGGACACAATTTTTGTATTTAGCACAGACTGTTGGGTTGAAGGGTCCAGTTAAGGGGACAAAAGCAGAAAGTCCTGGCAAGATTTCTGATCCATTGCAAAGTAATCTCCCTGAATTTAGTAAAGCAGGTATACAATTGGGTATAGATATTGTACTTCCATAGCAGAAAGAAACTGTAAAAATATCTGTATAAAACTTTGCCTATCAATAATTGTCCTTTAAATGTAGCATGTTCTCAGCAATGGTTTAGAGCTAAAGTGGAACAGTTTAGACACACTGATAGTCCCAGATGGGCCACTGCTGTGGTCCTATTTCTTCAGATTGGTTCAAGTTCAACTGCCACCTCTCTGATCATGTACAATTGTGTCAATTTTGAGAAATACATTCAAAAATACTTTTATAATCCCAAAAGAAAATGAATAAAAAAAACAATTTAACAAAGCTGAAAGCACAATGGGAAGACACCACATTGTAAAAAAAAATCCATAAAACGTTATAATTTAAAAACGATGTATCACTATGTATGTTGCCAAGGATTGTCTTGGACAGCATGACAGGCACACACCAATCAGATGTGGTCAAATATGTTTTTGGACAGATGATAATAATATAAGATGCTTTTATTTTTTAGAAGAACACTTAAGACTGTCCAGCAACTACCATGGACATGGAATATCTTGAATTTTACAGAATAATGCTGTTGCTTATTGGACTAGCTCTGTTAAAGCCACTACCTACGTACTTTGCCAGTCTGTGTACAGGTGCTGGTCATAAAATTAGAATGTAATGAAAAAGTAGATTTATTTCAGTAATTCCATTTAAAAAGTGAAACTTGTATTGTATTCATACATTACATACAAACTCATATATTTCAAATGTTTATTTCGTTTAATTTTGATGATTACAAATGACAACAAATGAAAATCTCAAATTCAGCATATCAGAAAATTAGAATCTTGTGAAAAGGTTCAAAATTGATGGCACCAGGTACCACACTCTAATCAGCTAATTAACTCAAACCACCTGCAAAGGCCTTTAAATGGTCTTTCAGTCTAGTTCTATAGGCTACACAATCATGGGGAAGACTGCTGACTTGACAGTTGTCCAAAAGACGACCATCGACACCTTGCACAAGGAGGGCAAGACACAAAAGGTCATCGCTAAAGAGGCTGGCTGTTCACAGAGCTCTGTGTCCAAGCACATTAATAGAGAGGCGAAGGGAAGGAAAAGATGTGGTCAAAAAAAGTGTACAAGCAAGAGAGATAACCGCACCCTGGAGAGGATTGTGAAACAAAACCCATTCAAAAATGTGGGGGAGATTCACAAAGAGTGGACTGCAGCTGGAGGGAGAGCTTCAAGAACCACCACACACAGACGTATGAAAGACATGGGTTTCTGCTGTCGCATTCCTTGTGTCAAGCCACTCTTGAACCACAGACACTGTCAGAAGCGTCTTGCCTGGGCTAAAGAGAAACAGGACTGGACTGCTGGTGAGTGGTCCAAAGTCATGTTCTCTGATGAAAGTAAATTTTGCATTTCCTTTGGAAATCAAGGTCCCAGAGTCTGGAGGAAAAGACGAGAGGCACTTCATCCACGTTGCTTAAAGTCCAGTGTAAAGTTTCCACAGTCAGTGATGGTTTGGGGTGCCATGTCATCGGCTGGTGTTGGTCCATTGTGTTTTCTGAGGTCCAGGGTCAACGCAGCCACATACCAGGAAGTTTTAGAGCACTTCATGCTTCCTGCTGCTGACCAACCTTTTGGAGATGCAGATTTCATTTTCCAACAGGACTTGGCACCAGCACACAGTGCCAAAGCTACCAGTACCTGGTTGAAGGACCATGGTATCCCTGTTCTTAATTGGCCAGCAAACTCTCCTGACCTTAACCCCATAGAAAATCTATGGGGTATTGTGAAGAAGAAGATGCAATACACCAGACCCAACAATTCAGAAGAGCTAAAAGCCACTATTAGAGCAACCTGGGCTATCATAACACCTGAGCAGTGCCACAGACTGATCGACTCCATGCCACGGCGCATTGCTGCAGTAATACAGGCCAAAGGAGCCCCAACTAAATACTGAGTGCTGTACATGCTCATACTTTTCATGCTCATACTTTTCAGTTGGCCAACATTTCTATAAATCCTTTGTTTTTATTGGTCTTTAGTAATATTCAAATTTTCTGATATGCTGAATTTGAGATTTTCATTTGTTGTCATTTGTAATCATCAAAATTAAACAAAATAAACATTTGAAATATATGAGTTTGTATGTAATGTATGAATATAATATACAAGTTTCACTTTTTAAATGGAATTACTGAAATAAATCTACTTTTTCATTATATTCTAATTTTATGACCAGCACCTGTATATTCTGTGTAGTCTTTGCCAACTGTATAAACTTTGCTATAATACTATTGTAATATAATAATATACTTATAAAAAATCTTATTTGACACAATAAAGAACATTGTTTCTCTACTGTGTTCATTTCAAAGTGCTTTTATGTATTATGCTGATTGTAAGCAGTTCATAAACATTTTTATGGATAAAGTTCCCAACATCAGAGCCAGTATCACACTGTCACTTTCCCACTATCTGGACCCTTGACCTCTGACCTCTGAGACGTGGTCCTCTTTTACAGCAGTGTCCATTAATGAGATCATTGATCTTTTGAAGCATATGACACTGTCATAGAGTCTACTGGGTGTTTTTCCAACATCTCTTTTTAAATATATTTTTAATTGCACTGGTCCCAGTGTAGTCAGCTTTATAAATTCATCTCTTTGTTCCGGATTTGTTCCTCAATGTTTTAAAACTGCTGCTGTCTGTCCTCTGATAAAAAAGCCCAACTTGGATTCCTCTCTGCCTGAAAACTACAGACCAATCTCTAAACTTCCTTTTATGTTGAAGATTCTTGAGAAGGTTGCTCTTTTCTCTTTTCTTGAGCAAAATGATCTTATGGACAATTTACAATCTGGTTTTCCTAGATTGCATTCCACAGTAACAGCATTATTAAAAGTTTCTAGTGAAGTGTTGATGGGAGCTGATTCTGGACTTGACTTCAGCTTTTGACACTGTGGATCACACTGTTCTTAAAAGATTAAGAAATCTTTTTTGTATTTCTGGGACTGTTTTAAACTGGTTTAATTCTTATTTATCTGATAGGTCTTTTACTGTTTTTTATGAACAGTGTTCACTCTGATGTTGCTCAGCTGTCCTGTGGGGACCCCAGGGTTTAGTTTTAGTCCCACTCCTCTTTTTATTGTACTTACACCCACTGGGCTTTATTTTAAATCGCTACAGTAACGTCTCATACCTTGTGTATGCTGACGATATTCAAATACATGTATATTGTTCATTTCGATCTTCTGAATTTTATAAATTGACTGAACTCAGTAACTGCTTGTCTGACATTAAAATCTGGCTGAATGACAACCAGCTGCAGTTAATGCAGGCAAGACTGAGACGGTTATTGTAGCTCCTGATGATAAAATCATGGAAACCAGGAAGCATCTTAAGTTTTTAAATCCTTTGAATAAAAATAGCCTGAGAAATCTGGGTGTTCTCTTTGACAGTTCTCTGTCATTGGACAATCATTGCAAATTGTTAGTTAGCAACTGTTTTTACCATTTAAGGAATATTTTGAATATTTTATCACAGAAGGAATTGGAAAGGATTGTCCATGCTTTTATTTCTTCTCGTTTAGATTACTGTAACAACCTTTTAGTGGGTCTGAGTAAATCCTCCATGGCTTCCCTTCAGTCTGTGCAAAATGCTGCAGCCAGGCTTTTAACTAGAACCCACAGAACAGATCACATAGCTCCTGTTCTGGCTCGGCGCTGGCTCCCGGTGTATTTTAGGACTCATTTCAAAATGTCGGTTTTAACTTTTTAAGCACTTCATGGTGAGGCTCCCAAATATATATTGGACCTTGTGATGGAGACCAGGGGTTTAATCCCATGTTGATTATTGATATTGTGTTATTTATTTACAGTTCAAATTTGTTTTGTATCAGTTCTTTATTTCAGTTACATTGTGACATTTAGTGAACATTCTTTTTGGGTAGAGAGACCGGCCATCTTTCCTGTTCAGAGAATGTGGGGGAAAATCTCAGTTTGTTTCTGATTGGTTCAATTTGAGTTCAATGTTTGACTACTTGCCTTTCTGGGTGTGTCTCAGAAAGGTGGAGCAGAAAGGGAGACAAATGCTCTTGGAGTATACCATCGTCCATTAAGAGAGGTAATACTCTGAGGATTTATATTTAGTTACATTTACTTTTTGATTGACCTTAGATTAGTTTAGTTTTAATAATTTGCATGCATGTAAACCCTTTACCTGGTGTAAGTTTTGGAAATTGCCTCAGGTATAAATGTCAGATTCTTTGTTTCGCTGGAAAAGGATGTCGGTGTAACTGTGACCTGGAGCTCCCAAATAAACCCAACTCTGCTACATTCTCTTGCCTCGCCTCCTTCCTGAACGCAAAGCCTCCACTGGTCAAAGTGACAGACCTTTTGAAGCCTCTCGGTTCGTCTAGGACTCTGAGGTCTTCTAATCAGATGCTGCTGTCGGTTCCCAGAACTCATTTTAAAAGTCGTGGTGACAAAGCATTTCAGGTGGAGGCCCAGAGGCTCTGGAACTCTCTACCTCTATCAATGTGCTGCTCCGAGTCAACTGACGCCCTTAAAAAAAGTCTCAAGACTTATCTCTTCAGACTGGCCTTTGGTTAGTTTTGTTAATTGATTTTCTTTTCTTTTATTATTTCCATTTTTGTAAAGCACTTTGTGATTTTATATCTGTGAAAGGCACTATATAAATAAAGTTTACTTACTTATAACAATATATATAATGTTTTTATTTCTAAGGTGGCTCTCTTTTGTCAGATAATCTAAATCATTGTTAGGGAATAATTAAAACCTTTAAAGATTTACAAAATCTTGGTTAGCTTTCATAGCAGGAGCTGAACCCTGGTATTAGGCCAAGCACTACAGCTAATTGTACAGTATAGTAATATTCTATACATGAAGTATAAACAATAATACATTTGTTACACTGTAAAAAGTTATCCTCCAAATCCTCACGTCAATAGTCCGTCGATTTGACCAAAAATATCTCGTAGCATCTTCTGCTGTTTCGGATTAGCCAAATAGGAGGGACGACCAATCCAAGATGGTCACTGTATTTCCTGCACCCAAGCAGCCAATGTTGGGTCTACTCTTTATTATGTCTGTGGTCTGCTCTACCTCTCCTCTCCACATCCATCTGTTGTGGTTCACTGAAAAATACCTTTATTTTGAGATTTCTGATCGTGTCCAGCAGATTTGTTTGGCAATACCATGAGCTCCAACATAAATTAATAGACTCTAAGCCGTCAGATCAAATGTAACTGTGATATCAGTCACCATGTCATGGCAGAAACAGATGACCTTCAATCTCTTGGTGTTGGAAATGTCTGCTTCCATTTACTGCCCCATCATCAACAATAAGAACTTTTGGCATGTTTTTAGTTTTCTTGGTCACTTTAGGAGGTAATCATTTGGATCTCGCCTCCTACCCCTCCTTGATGTTTGAAAGTGAGGTTTCCCTCATAGATTCCTGTTGAAGTTCAGCAAACCTGTTTTTAGTCAAATTCCAGTTAGAGAGATGATGGGGTTTGTAGTTTGTTCCATGTTGCTGAGGTTGAAGAAGAGACATTCCAGCTCAATGCTATTCAGGATGTTTCACCTCAGTGCAGGGGTCATCCTGTTAAACCTCTCCTCACATCTAAAGGATAGGATTAATTTTTGTAAGTGTGTGTTGTGTGTGTTTATTCAGAAAAAGACCAAACTGTACAGCTAAATATGTAATGGACCTTATCCCAGCCGGACCTTTTCATTGGCTAATGCCCATTTTACGTCACAGAGTAAAATGGGCAGTGGGTCACCGTCTCACAAAGTCAAGCTAATGTACATTGTGGACTACCAGACCGATAGAAGGTTTTTGCGTCAAGACTCGAAAAAGAATGGTTCTCCGTCAGTGGGGTATCTGTACAGGTGATATGAGGTATCCTGATCGTGTTTGTGGAACTAAAATTCACAGATTTCCAAAATCTGAAACGGAATGTCTTGCTTGGATCAAAGCTTGTTCACGACCACGTTTGCAGCTCAACCGTCGTAGGATCAATAAGAACAAAGGATTGTCTGCTGGTGTAAGTATTATTGCTTTGCTTTCTTTGTGTTTAGTGAATGGAAAAAAAGAAAGTCAATAATAACCACATCCATTATGAAAACCTTTTAGCCAAGTACAGCATAATGGCCGTACTGATACAACTTCTACACCTTGAAGCCTGTCTGTTACAGCCTTACGTTAGCTGAACAAATCAATATGCAATGTGTACCGTATCTGACATACATTAAAGATTTTATTTCACCTGAAAAGGCTTTTTACTAAACTGTAATCGTGTTAGTCACGCTAATCGTGTTAGCCAACGAGTACCGAGTGCTAGCGTGCTGCTCTGCACTGCTCTATCAGAACAGACCTAAGCACATTCGAACATTTGCAAACAACAAAAATCACTCTTTTCAAAATCACCCTCTAAACCATGAATGCCCGACTTACCCAGCCTTGCAAGAACAATAGGCATCAGTGATCTTATCCACTGCTATATTTTTGCTGAGGGTGTGAGGATCTGCTGTGTTCCTCATCGACCGGTAGCATTTAGCTGTGACGCGCACAATGTTGGAGGCATCGCATGGCTCAAACACCTTGATGTCGTCCAAAAAAGATGGCATGAACTTGTTGATTCCCCTGTCCATTGTCGTGACTGATATTTTGTGAAAATCTAGCAGAAATGCTAAACTAATCGATTCAGAAATACTCTGTAGAGAGTCAGTCGACGCTATGTTAACTAAGCCCAGCAAGGCTTTACTTGTGAGACATGTAGTCCGTGGGAATGTTGAGGGGCGTTTCTGGGCAGAGCATGGTAAGGTCCATACTAGCGTGTTAATTAGTGCCATAGGAATGTAGAGTTTTTACAATATTTTAGGCTTGTGAAAAATGAGAGGACTGCAGAAGATCTGAAAGGCAGAGTGACAGTTTAACTTTAATGTTTGTTTTGTAAATGGCATTCAGACAACACAGAAAAATAAAGACTGACTCATCTCTTTCCATACATTAATCCTGCTATGACTGAAGTGTTGCTGCTTTTGTCATATTTTATCCTGACGTGTGGGGGTGGGCACATGCCCATCCTAAATCTAAAAGGTATTGGTCAGTTTACTTTTGTTTATTTAGTGGTTTGGTGCTTTTTCAGTGAAAATAAAGATGCACCTTTATGTCCAACATGGTAATAGATAAAATGAAGCTTATGTTTTGTTTTAAAATCCATAATCTGTAACAATTCAGTTAATTAAAAAACTCTTAATGTGGTAATTGTTCAAAGAAGTTGATTACTGTTATTTTTGATAACACCTTTCTAATTACCATCTGTTCACCACTTGCTACACGTATCCTTCCGTCTACCTGTGCTGTCCGATCAACTGCAGAAAAAGAATGATGTGAGGGTCAGTGATTTTGACAGAGATTTTGTAGGTGCTTCCATTATTCAGCTTGTTTATCAGGTTTAATTGTCTTTTGTAATTTCACACCAGCTTTATGATCACAAACAGGTAGATGAGACAATATGTGTATTGTCTGTGCCTGTTGTTCTTTTCGATCTTTAATGAGCCAGCTTGTGCCGTTATTATCATCTGTGTTGTTTCTTCAGTTCACACATTTCTAATGACCAGCTGCTCTACATATGAGTGTGAAACAGTACACACACGCACGCACAAGCAGACACGCTATCCATGCATGGACATACATGTGGTTCTTATACTAACCAAAATCTGATGAACTATTCTTCTCTTGAGTATTTCTAAATTATTGTTTGTGCTTAAAATTTGGACATGAAGATCCTGTCAAGGACAGATTGTTGGCTCTCTTTGCTGTTATTTTTTTTTCATTAATTGTTCCTCCTGCATCAAACTTCATCCAAATATTGAATATAAATCAACAATTAAAGTTTTACAGTAATCCTAAAAATTGGAATAATTTCAGAATTGATGAGTTTTTGACAAGATGCTCCTCAATGAAGTCTTGAAGAATTACTTAATAAGAAGCAGCATCAAAGCTTAACGTGATTTCACACCATCCACGCTGTATCCTGCTGCTAACTGACCTCTTCCATTCCAGCCTTATAGCACAGGTAAAAAAAAAAATCAGGTACTCAGGTAGAGAAGAAGCACGGAGACTGTTTTTAACAGTCATACTTTCAATCAGGACGCAGAACACTGCACAAAAAACCCCTGCAAAGCAGCAATACCGTGAATGGTGAACCGCTTTAGAGCGAGGGATCACTGTGTATGAAATAATTTATAAAAAGCAACCCTGCCATCATGCCTAGGTTTGTCCCATATGGGGGAAAGGTGGGCAGGCCCACCTAGGCATGCTGGCAGGGAACCGAGTAATTTGTAGAATGGCTGCATATCTGAGTTTATCTGGTGTATCTGGGACTTCATTCTCATGTCTGGCCTCATGATGCCTCAGCATTGAAAAGGTGGATTTATTTAAATAAGACAGTTTAGTAAAGCATATGTGACACTTAACCTGCAGAACATAATATGAAAGTAAACTAAGAGTCAATTTCACCTGAATTTTGATTCAGATAGATCAAGTAGAAATTTACAAGAACCGGATGAAACAACAAAAATAAAAATACATTTATTTTCCAATATTGATCAAAATGGTCCCACACTGCGGAAACCTTTCGTTTGAAGCTGCTCCATAGTTGACGCTGTTCCGTAAAAGATCAAGAATTTGTTTGGCAAATGACAGATTGACAGATTTGCTTCCTTATAAACACAGTTTGGTGTGTTAATATGATTTCAAAACAGTTTCTGTATTGGTCACGTGACTTGCTGAAACCAATACTGCACCAACCCGGGTTTTGGTCTATGGACTTGATGCATGCGCCGACGTATCAGTGTTTCCGGACCCATCACTACCATGCATGATTGTTATAGCAATAATCATAAATGTCACATTAAAATTGATAAAATAATTATTTCTGAAACCAATGTAAATTTGTTTATATACAGTATTTACTGCACCGTTTATAATTAAACGAATATAATCAGCATTTTGAAGCAAACTTACCACCTGCTAGCAACACGTTAGCAGCCTTCGCCTCTTTGGTTCCTTTTGTGACCCACATTTCATTTCCATACGGTTCTTGTCCAGTTGTGTTTTCGTCTAACTCAGACTAAGATGTCACAAGCTTGAATTTACCAAAACTACTATCAAGGTTCCCTCTATTTTTAAGGCAATATTCTGTGAGTAAAAATGGCGAATTTGAACAGTGTCTGCTATCTTTGGTTCATGGCTTCTTCTTTTCTTTTTATAGCGCTTTTCAAAAAAACTTAAAGTGTGCAATACCCCCACCATCCGGGCTGGAGTGTGAACTGAAGCTAATGCTGTTCACTAACAGGACTTGCATCATATCTGAAAATGGATTGGGTAAAGACAGCTTCTGTGTTTCAGTTAAAAAACTGAAAACAACAGATCATATTCGGAGAGATGTAAAACTGAAGATACCTGCTACATTTAGTGCTAAGGACAAATATTGTTTTGTGTTGTAGAACCGCTGTCACTAAGCTGTCAATGTTTGACACGTTGAGGCATGAATACGTAATTTATTAAACATTAAAACAAGTTCCACTATAAGGATTTTTTTTATTCTTTGCCATTTTAACAAAAATAATAAGATTATTAATGCATCTAAAAAAAAAACATACTTTATTAGCCTAAAGTATAGAATTGAGATGTAATTTAAAACATACTGAAATTAATAATTTAAAGTAGTTTTAAGTGAATTTGAAAAAAATCTATTTTGAGCTTATATTTTAAAATATACACAAAATATATTTTAAATATTTTTGAAATATACACTTGAGCAAGTGTACATTTACACTTGGGTAAATACATATTTGCTAAAAGTATACTTTTATTTATTGGTAACAATTAATTTGAAGGGGTGAATAAGACTGTCATGACACTGTCATAAACATGACACAACACTTGTCATAAACATCAATAAGTCTTTATGAATATTTATGACTGTTGTCATAAAGTGTGACACTTTTAATACAAAGTTGACATTATTCAAAATGTCTTTGTTATGACAACTTGTCATTAACCATCATCTGACATAAATTTGTTATAAAAGTATTACTGATTAAACTTTAAAAATTAACTTTATGTAGTAATATTATATAGCTCTGCTATTTTGTTTAGTCTTAATTTTCTTAATTTAATCTATCCTAATTTAATCTATCCAGGTGACACATTTATGATTGTAAATGTGTCACCTGGTTTGGTTTTGTAGTTTGTTTACCTCAAACATATTTACATTCAAACACCTTGGCTGCACAGCAAAAACTGAAGAGTTAAAATTTCAGGGTTAAAGGCTTCAGAGTTGACTTTAACTCATTGAGAGTCGTTTTAACCCTTGATGAGTTAAATGGCATCCAGTGTTTGAGTTATTTCCAATAGTTGATTTCATCAGAATTGATTTTACTCGGTAAAAGTTGTTTTAACATTTGCTGAGTTAAATGATTTCCAGTGTTTGAGTTATTTTCCATAACTGATTCCATTATTGTTGAATCAGTTATGCGCTCAAGTCCCCCAACTAGAGTGGGGGGCTTGAGCGCAAGATAAGCAATATATTTTTAGTTGACAATCACTTTTTCCTTTGTTACCTAAACAGCTATTTACAGAGGCCTTTTTTCATTTTCATGCTTTCATGGTTTTTTATAGTGAAAGATATCTTGTGAAAATCCTAGATCTAAAATTTTATAAGCCTTTTGATATTCAAAACTTGTATGGAATGCTAATTAATGTTTGTTCGCTGTACAACAGTTTAAAATGTTGGAAACACAACTGCATAAATAAAACAATTGTTTAAAATTGATTTGAGGCTGCACAGTGGTGCAGTTGGTAGAGCTGTTGCCTTGCAGCAAGAAGGTTCTGGGTTCAATTCCCGACCCAGGTCTTTCTGCATGGAGTTTGCATGTTCTCCCTGTGCATGGTGGGTTTTCTCCCACAGTCCAAAAACATGACTGTCAGGTTAATTGGTCTGTCTAAATTGTCCCTAGGTGTGTGTGTGCATGGTTGTTTGGTTGTTTGGTTGTCCTGTGTGTCTCTGTGTTGCCCTGCGACAGACTGGCAACCTGTCCAGGGTGACTCTGCCTCTCGCCCGGAACGCCAGCTGGAGATAGACACCAGCACCTCCTGACCCCATTAAGGGACAAGGGTGTAGGAAAATGGATGGATGGATAAAATTGATTTGTTTTAGTTTTACTTCATTACAACTAATTTTAACCAGAATCATAAAGTAACATATTTTGGAGTAAATACCTAACACCTGAAAGGTAGTGTTAAATTAACACTAACAAAGTAGTTAATTTTTGTTATTTTACCAGTGTTAACCATTGCATCCCAAATAGAGTTAATTTAACTCTGTTTTGTGAATTAAAAAAATTAACTCTGATCCAGTGTTAAAACTTTAACTATTTTGAAAGTGTTAATTGAACACGGAAGAGTGTGGACTATATAAACACTGAAAAAGTGTTAATATCAACTATGTGGGAGTTAAATCACAGAGCATCCAAACATGTTTGGATGCTGAAGTTGAGTGAAAAATGTTTCCATGTCTAAGTGTGGGGTCAGGGTGTTGGGTTAAAGAACGTGGTTTAGAGAACCATGTTGGAATGTCCACTAATAAACATAGTTCACTCCAACTGAAATAACTAATTAAATAAAACCAATAAGACTATAGATTAAAGTGAAACCTGGCCATCCACTGATCTTATTCCTTAAAGGAAACTGATGAATGTTGTTCTTCTGTCAAAGCGTCACGTGTTTCAAATATGTAACTGTAAAATATTATTTTATTCAGCAGCTCTGAGCCAATGCCCCACAGATTTTCACAAAGACAAAATTCATCTCAGAAATGCATGAGACCTAAAGGTAGGATAAATTAACACTGCCCATCTCTTTGACAGTGAACACCATTCACTTGTCTAATTGGCCTTAATTCACCCAAAATGAAGAAATAATTAACAGCAAAACGTCCATCACGCATGCCCCAAACCCCCTCCCATTATCACTGGGGTCTTGTTAAGAACCGTGATGAAGTGACAGACGGGAAGTCAGATCATATGTGTCATTATGTCACCTCATCTCCTCTGATCCCATTTCAATTAACAGATCATTTGTGATCTGTACTTTCAGCATAGACTTCCCTGCAGGTGGTCATGTGCTGCTCTTTCCTGGTAGTTGTTTCAAAGGTTTGCCAATAGAAATCAACACCATGAAGATGGTTTTCACTACAGAATGTTAAAATTTCTACATGCATAAAAAGCTGCAGTGAATTCATTGTCTCGTCTCATAAGATACAAAAAAGCATATTTTGTAAAAGACAAAAAATATATAGTGAGATAACATTTCAATTATGTCCTTGTAGCAGCAACTAGTGCACACTGGTGATAATCGAGGGATCAGAGACTTTACTTATATTACTGTTTAGCATCTGTGCAATTACTCAGCCACAGTTAACTATGCTTTATGTTAGTGTAGTGTAAAATGGTACAAAAACTATATCTTCGTGTTTTTTATTATGTTGTTTCTGACGAATGACTTTATTGTAGTGTGCAAAACTGATTTGCCTCATACTATACAGTATCTGCAAAATGTCTTCTTGTGACCTCTACCTGCTTGCAATCTTATAACTTAATCCTTTTTAAACTAATGTATCCCCTTCACAGATAATGCAAACCGCGATGTTTAAGATTGCAGTAACATTTTAAAAAAATTATTTCTAAGGAAATTTAGAGTGGTTTTAAAACCTGCTGTGCCTAAGGACAATTTGGATCTTTCAAATTGTCCTTAAGCTATGCATGTAGAAAGGAGACCTATGTAAGATGTTTCTCTGTGGCTTTTGTTTTTGCTGTGACTAGGAGCTGAAGACTAATGTGGGACTTAATGGGAAATAAACTGGTCTAATTACAAAAGCCAATCCTTCAAATATTTTATTCACTTGGATTTTTTCTCTCCTTGAAACTACTTAAAAATGCATATTTTTTTTATCCAGCTGAGGACTTTTGTTCACTTTGATGTAAATGTAAATTTGTGACTCTTCTGAATACTCTAAGTAAGCTGAGCAGAGTATGCGAGTTATACCCACGCTGGTGGCATCTAAGGTTTTGAACTGGTGGGGTCGATCTCAAAACACCAAAGGAATCAAGATGAGATTCTCCAAAAACCCATATCCTCACTCTCAGGAACCAAACTGAATACTGCAAGACATCAACACTCGTCACCACAGACTGGGGAAACAATTTGGAAACAGAAAGGATGGAGTAACCTGCAGTCCTGATTTTATCCCCACTGAACAGTTGTGGTATTGAGCTCTGAGAATCTTTGAATATTACCCTTGTTTCCTATTTAATGTTACTCTAAATACTTCTATTAATTAACAACTTTTTTGTTTTGAATTATTGTATAGAAAAGTATGTTGTTGATGAAATGAGTCACAGAGGGATAGCAGTGTTAGAAACTATAAGATGATGACATGACAATCCAGATCAAAAAGGAAAAATGTGTTTTACCTCCCCAACATTTCTTTAAAATTGCTTTTCTTGGATGTGTTCGCAGTGGAAACAGGAAAATCCACAACCTCTTTTGCTAGGAGTTTGTCAGCAAACTTAAATGTACAGTTTGATTTAATGGTTCAAAGTTTTAGGTAAAAACAAAAGTAATTCACTGTACATGTCCATTTTATGTAGGGGGAACAGATTATTTCAGGCGGCTGAAAGAGCTAAAATATTTTGTTCCCCCCTCCAGTTCCACAGAGGCTTCAGCTCCGTTGTCGTAGGGACAGATACAGGAAATCTTTCCTGCCACAGGCCATCACTTTATATAACAATAGTTAAGTCACCATTGTTGTTCACATGGCACTATAGTACTGGTTGTATAGATTATTATATAACAGAATATACAGATTATTTATTATTATTTTTGTACAGAATCTTACATTTTACATTCTACATTTTATAGTATTTTATATATTTTTATTTTTATTGGTAACTTGATCTGTGTGTGTGTGTGTGTGTGTGTGTGTGTGTGTGTGTGTGTGTGTGTGTATGTGTGTGTGTGTGTGTGTGTGTGTGTGTGTGTGTGTGTGTGTGTGTGTGTGTGTGTGTGTGTGTGTGTGTGTGTGTGTGTGTGTGTGTATGCTGCAATTGCACAGTAATTTCCCGGCTGGGATGAATAAAGTACTTCTATTCTATTCTATTCTATTCTATTCTATTCTAACTTTGGCAAATAAAGAGCAAATGTTATCAAAATCACAGGATTTGTTGTTGATGAAGAGAGGAATTAACACAGTTAAAGACTTGCTGGTAAATTAATTTGTTTCCATTTTAAAGAGGGGGAACAGCTTAATTCAGGCAGCTGAAATATCCATTCTCTCTTCTCCCCCAGAAATAAAAAGCAACTGTTTCCAAATTCTCAAAAATCATTATGTGTGACAGCATGCTAGACATTTCCTTAATCCAGTAATGTCTTATTTTACATTAGAATGGGATTTACCAAAAAGTCTATACTCTGATCTTTTCAGAAAGTCTTTATTTTGGTGTCCTGCTGTCATTCAGCTTCCATCCTCTTGTATTAGAAATGAAAAATTATAAATGCACACTATGTGTTGGAAACCTGTTTGTTGACTGTATTTTATTTTTCAAGCTTAAGAGACAAAAGTTGGAAAAAGATTGATTCTCTTCGCGTTTAAAATGACACAAAACAGCGTAAAAAGACCTTCATACAAGACCTCATTTATTTATTTATTTTGATAGCTGCCGATTAAACTGAAAGTTACAACACTGACAGGATTATATGAGTAGTTTTAGCTGATAAATCGATCAGAAGCGCCGTGAAAATAGTCCGATCCGCCGCATCCACCTCGTTGGCTGCGATGTTCGCTCCGACACAGAGGAACAGATTTTCTCACAAGACCGGAACTATTCTTTTACCTCAGTTAGCGGAACTATAAGGATTAACGTCGTTTTCACGAGATTTAAACACCGACGGACATTATACCCGTCCTTTTGATAACTTCTCGTTGTTTAATACGTGAACATTAGTTTTCGAACTACAGTGTCTATTTTCTGTTCTGGGTTGATTTTTACCCCCAGTAAGTCCAGCTGCTACTTAGTCTGACGGAGCTGTTACAGACATTTTACTGACCAGTTCCGCTTCCGGCGGCTCTGCTTGGTTCTGCTGTCGTCTCATCCAGGTGGAGGTGGAGGTGACCAGAGGTGACCTGAGGTGACCAGAGGTGACCTGAGGTGACCAAGTGACCTGGGGTGACAGGGCTCTGTGGGTGAATCCATGTGTGATCCGGAGCGGAAGGACCTGTACGCGGCGCTGGGCTGCAGCCCGTCGGACTCCCTGCAGCAGCTCAGACACAGATACCAGCAGCTGGTTCTGAAGGTCAGCAGACCGACTTCATCCTTCACTACAGGTTCTCTCACAGCCTCGTTTCTGCATGGGAGGAAGAAAAACACTTTAGAAAATGAACGTTGGAGCACATTTCTTCTATTGGATGAAAGCAAACTTACACACACACACACACACACACACACACACACACACACACACACACACACACACACACTCCAGTAACCTGAAGTTTTGTCAATCAGGTTTCCCTGTTTTAATTAGTGTCCAGCGGCTCTTTCAGCCCTTTACAGGTTTGAGCCACAAAATCAGACATTCAACATCCAACCAAAGTAGATCTAAACTACATAGAGCATCTAAAATCCTCATCAGCAGTTTCTCAGATCTCCTAAATGTTCTCCTATCTAACCTGTCAACGATTTTCTCTAGAATAACGAAATGAAACAAAAGTAGACAATATTATTGATTTCATTGAATTGTGTTGAGCAGATTTTTATCATGATTTATGAAAAGTGTTGAAGATGAAAACCAACTCTTGAGACTGACATTGAAACTCCTCCGATTCAGGCATGCCAACTTAGAAAAATTATTTTGCTTTGGTTGGCACTAATTTGCCAAATCATAGTCATGACAATATTAGGGTTAGACTGTGTAATATCACAGTCACAAAGTACTGCTTAGCCGTGACAGGACAGAGCATATCAGTTGATTAGTCAATCAACTTTATTTTTACCGTTAGATAAATTTGGTAGAGTTGAGTCATTTTATTTGCCCGTCCTCCTCCTCCCTCCCCTCAGCTCCACCCTAGTCTCAAACATTCTGCATTTTCTTCCTGAAAATGTCTTAAGTTTTGCTTCATTAACCTATATTCCTATTCATTCTGATCAACATTCCTGTTCATTTCCACAGCATGATGCTTCCACCACCTTGTGTGTTCAGGGCAGTGTTAGTTTTCTTATATACAAAGTGTTTTGCACATCAGTCAGAAGGTTTGACTGTAGTTTCTACTGACCAGAGCAGATTCCTTCACACGTTTGTGTTCCAGTTTGGTCTGTGACAAACTGCAAAGGAGACTTCCACCAACATTTTTTTTCCAAAAATGCCTTAGATGGCAATATAAGGTTTATAAAGAGGAAAATACATGTATGAAATGGAGAGGATTACATCGTCAGAGAATTATATGAAAGGATTTATTAAGAACAGGAAGTTCTGTACTTGAATAAATGGTTTTATATATAGGGCTTAATTTGAATCTCTCAAAGTATATAAAGAATTCAAAATGAATTAAGTAAATGTAAAGATGAGATTCTTTTTTTCTTTTTTCCTTCCTGTGATATTTATGTGACCAGAATGTTCTTTTTTTCTCTTTTTACCATTATTATTTACCATCATGTTTTATATATTCTGCACCTGTGCAATGCACAGTTGTGTTAGATTTTTTTTTTATATACTTTCAATGTGCAAGTTTAAAAAAAAGGGAAAATGGCTATTTGGTCTGCTGCACCTGGCTTTATAAATCTGGTTGTTTTCGGTGAAAGTCATTTTTGGGTTTTGGACCAAAATGCACTTTTAGCATGGATCCTATGCAATGTTTTGTAAATGAGATCCCAGCTGATGGTTGTGCTGCAGATACTGCAACTTTCTGGCCAATCATCTACCACAGATCCTTAGAAAACATGACCTGCTGATTCCCACTTTGAATAATTTTTGTTTTGTCTAAAAAGTGACTAATTACAGCCACAAATTAAGTTGCCAACCGCTTCAGTTTGGTTTCAGGCGTCAACATTCCACAGAGCGTGTAAGTTTGCTGCTTGAAAAGGTTAAACTATCACTTGACAAGGGACAAATTACTGGTGCAGTTTTTCTTGATTTGAAAAAGGCCTTTGATACGGTGAACCACCATTTACTAATTTCAAGGCTTTCATCATTTAATTTCTCAGAACGGTCATTGTCTTGGTTTAAATCATATTTAGAAGATCGTGAACAATGTGTTGTCATTAATAACATGAAATCTGTCTTCTGCAAAATTGCAACAGGGATTCCTCAAGGAACCATCTTAGGTCCGGTCCTTTTCAGTTTGTATGTTAATAGTCTTCCTGACATTTGTCCTGAAGTCAATCTGCAAATGTAGCTGATGACATCATTGTTTATACTTCGGACAAAAGCGGTTCTGTTGTCAGTGAAAAACTTCAGAGCAATTTACAGAGATTATCAACATGGCTAAATGATTCCTGCTTAACTCTCAATACAAACAAAGCAAAGTGCATTTGCTTTTCAATTAAGAAAACCTCATTACAGTCCTTGAATATTCAGATCAATGGACCCTATTGAACAAGTATCACAAGAAAAATATTTAGGAATAATTCTGGATGCTCAGTTAACTTTCAAGAGCCATGTTGATAAAATCTGCAAAACTGTTTGAACAAATATAAACTGTTTTAAAATTATTAGACATTGTTTGACACTTCACTGTGCAGAAATGTTTCTGAACTCACTGATCCTCACATTTTACCTATGGAGCTACTGTCTGGTCTCAGACTAATCAAACTACTTTCAAACCACTAGCAAGTCTTTATAATCGGGCCTTAAAGGTTTTATATCAAAAGCCGATTAGATTCCATCATTGTCACATTTTGGCTAAATTTGGCATTTTGGATTTTACAAATTTCCTAAATTATAACATTTTAAAAATGATTTTTAAGTGTTTAAATGGACTTGCACCGATACCATTAAGCGATTGCATACAGAGACTGCAGGGCAATAGCAGATCTACTAGAGCAGCTTTTCTGGGGGAAACCCTGAGGTCCCCTTTCGAAGAACCACTTTTGCTCAAAGTTCTCAGTCTGTGAGAGGATCTGCAGCCTGGAACTCACTTCCTGTTCACTTAAAGTCTGCAATCAGTTTTAGTATGTTCAAAAATCAAACAAAGCTCTGGTTATGTCAAAAACAGACCTGTACTCATTTTTAATTTTTTTACACTTCTCTGTTTGTATATATTATGTTGTGTTATTTCAAATGATTTCACTTCCATTTTTAGAATTATTTTTAAAAAAGCCCATCTTGGACAAGTGCTGCAAATTAGCTGTTGCTATTGCACCATGATGCAAACATGGGACTGCTGTTTCATTCAGTTTGTCTATGTCAATGTGTGTCTGTCCCTATCAAATAAACTTTAAAGAAAGAAACAGTGGGATGACTGTTGTTAATCATGCAGGTGCAGATGTGACGTGCTGGGCTGGTCTGCCAGTCATCTCTCACAGCAGAGCAAAAGGGAGCAGTGGCCTTTTTATGGTTTTGCAGAAGTAGTTGAGATCATTTGATTAGATGGGTTTCATGCGTAAGCAGAGCCTTTCTACCAAAATGAAAGAAATCAGGCTGATTGATGGCTGCAGAGCTGTGGATCTATCAGTGCCTGCAGACTTACCGTGTGTTGGTTGTCAGCTGGTGGTCCATCTTCTCTATGTTCACATGATGGATTGAGCATATGAATGTTTGACATGTTGCATGTTAAAATATAATTCAGTATTGACTCATTCATGGTGCTGTTAATTCACTGTTTTCTGATAAATGTCTGATTCTGCCTCTGAATCAGACTGCCTCCTACTTTACATTCATGCCTTTTGCACATTTCTGCAGCGTCAAAGTGGGAAGCCATTTCCTGTTCTTACTTTCTACTTTGCTATTAATGGTAAATTTTAGTCAGAAATAATATATTTTCCATTTTTTCAAGAAGAGGTGACCTAATAATGTTCTGCCGGTATTTTGTCACATGTCTTGATTCCTGACAAGAAAATTAACTGCATTGTTGGATGTGAGGGGCTAATGAGCGGTTCCTTTACCCAGCATTCCCTGCTGTGTCAACGTTTTTCAGAACAGAAAAAAAGTTATTTTCCAAATGTAAAGAATAATTTCTCATAAATGCTAGCTCATTAATTGCATTAAATCACAGAGCTCCTTAATTATATATATTATATTGTTTAATCACACCAATGCTGTTGAATAAATGTTATTTTTTAGCTTTGAGGGATTTGATAGCTAGAGGTAGTTTTATTTGTCAGGGAGCCAAATCTGTGCACTTCATTCAAGGAATCAGGTAAATGTATTGAAAAAATACTTATTTTCAGATCCACAGTGTTAAAATTTTATTTGACCAGCATTATTTTGAACCTTACCACTAAAAACTTGTAATTACTTTTTTAGTGTTTGCGCTGACATATTTAATAATGAAGTAAGACCTAAACAAACGTGAAATGTAACAGTTTTATAGGGAATGCTGGGAAATCCAGACTGAGTGTTTGGATTATCTGAAGAAAGATGAAGCTTTTCAAGATGGCTGTTATTGTCTCTCACCCTGAAAGTTAAACTCAAAATTTTCCCAAATTAATTTGTAATGTTAAAGTACCTGACCAAAATCTAAAGTAACATTTGGTAGGATTCACCACAGGATTTGGTCCAGCAGGTCATTGTGTCAGGAGAAATACCTCAGTTGGAACAGGACACAAGTATTTAGAGTTGGGTCACAACCAACTCGGGTTTTAACCCTATCACCATTTGGCCTGTTGACTGTTGTTGACCTTTGACTTTTGACTGATCAGGTCACTCTGTGGCTGAGTCACCACTGTTTCCATGGCCCTGATGTCTCAGTGGTTTGTCTCTCTGGGTTCAGATTCAAATTGTGACTTTGTTGGAGAAGCTGGTTCCAACAATATCCTTTGTTTTTCAGGCAAAACCACCAAAGGAAATCTGCTGGAAGATTCAAAATTTATTTTCAATGTTGATCCAGTTTTGATCCATTGGGCTCCTTGTTGAATCTGGAGCCCAATGATGGACTTATGTCCATCATTTTCTGTCATGATCTAACTATTATTATTATTTTTATTGTCGTTGTTGTTGTTTATTATTATACTACTTGTTTTTTCCATGTTTGCTCTGGTGTTGTGACACCAAGACCAAACAGAATCTGTTGTTCCTTCCCATCTTTTTTGTTGATATTTTGTCATATTTTGATTAGGGGTGCACTGATTTATCGGCCAGCCAATTTATTGGTGCCAATTTTTTTAATTTTGGGAGATTGGTGATTGGCTGATACACGTGAAGCAGATATTTTCCACCACTCTTATCTACTCAACAAAAAAATGTTCTGCTGTGATAGATGTTTGTAGTTGACCATAGTTACCCCACTGTTGCCAACTCAGCAAATTTCTTGCTATATTTATCAACATCTCATACAAAAAAAATTGTATTGGCCAAAATTAGAACAGGCCAATCAGACTTTTTAAACATCAGCGATCAGATGGAAAACTGTTTGGTTCTAAGTCCAACTGCTAATCCTGATATTTTGTTGACATGTTATCTGAGTTCATATCCTCACCTTGTCCTTCTTATTCCCTCATCAAAGTTACAGAAATCTGTAACAGTATCTTTGAGGGTTTAAATACTTGTGTGTGTGTGTGTGTGTGTGTGTGTGTGTGTGTGTGTGTGTGTGTGTGTGTGTATAGCACCATCCAGACCGTCTTGAAGGTGAAAACCCTGCAGAGTCTAGTGTGACAACATTTCTTGAAGTTGCTGCTGCCTGGAAGGTTCTTGGTGACCAAACCACAAGAAGAGAATATGACCTGCAGAGGAGAGGTGAGGGCGACCTTTACATTTTATATTGTTTCATATTGTTACTTCAGCGTTTTTTTCATCTCATTCTGATTAGAGATAGTCAGCTGCTTTTGAGTATTTAATATTTTCATATTTGACTGTGTTGCCATATTGTAGCATTGCTCTGCTTAAGCCCCTGTTGGGGCTGACTTTTCACATCAGTGGGTTCATATTTAATTAAGCAGCCTTTCTCTATGCTTGTTGGCATGTTGCAGGAAATATTTTAAAAAATTATATTGCAAGTCACTTTTGAAGCTAACCTGAAGTTTACAAAATAAGCCAGCATAATGTAGAGAAGAAATCTTGTTTCTTTCTCATGGTACATTCATGAGAAATAACTTATGTTTTTTGATTTTAGCAAATTACTGCAATGAAACAAAGAGTGAAACTTTTAAAGGGTTTGAATACTTTCTGTAGCCACTGTAACTGCAGACACTGAGGAAATAAATGTGGATGTGTCTTATTCAGTGTACGTAAACTGGTGGTTTATTAGTTTAAACTGATTTTGTGCATTCCTCCAGCATGTCCTGTTCACTCATCTGCTGATCAGATGAGTGAATGGTGCTTCAACTGCTCTGCTTCCTGCTCTCAACTGTCTTCTTGAGATCTTGATCAGATGTTTGATCTCAGTCAGCAGACCTTCCCCAGATTTGCTAGAATAAGGCATAAACTGTGGTTCTGATTGATATTTTTCTGGTCTACAATTCCAACCAGAATTGTCCTCTGGCTTTACTAATTTTATTTAACTGCTTTCCTGCTAAAAGGAGATCGTTCTAGCTGGAATCTACCCAGTGACCAAACAAGTTCTCTTTCATTCTTTCTTTCAGTGTTTTCTTTAGTATTTAATATTTTGAGGCAGAAACTGAAATTTTTTGGAACTGTGCAGTTGAAAAATCTTAAAATAACTCATGTTTGTAAATGACTTCGTGTCAAGTTAATCAGTTACTATCCGGTGGTTTTATCAACAGCTCTAAACTTCAAATGTATTATTACCATCTTCTTAATCTGTCAAGATTTTAAGTATCTTCAGAGCATCTACAAAGTATTCACAGCACCTCAGGTTTTCTACATTGTGTGTATTAAATAATCTTTCCTCTGTTGCATACACAAGTACCCCATTATGACAATATGGAAAATGTTTGAGTATTTTGAAAATTTAATACAAATAGAAAATCAGGAAATCTCATTTTCATGTTTTTCTTTTGTCAAAAAACTATAAATATTGCTGAGAATAAATATTTTCATAATTTCATTTACAAAAAAATCTCATTTTGTTTTCCTGTAAGCCAATAAGTAAAATTATTTATTTTAAACATTCAAAAGCAAAAAGCTGACTGGAGTTTCTCAGAACAGTGTGTCGTTTTTAAAGGTCACTGCCTGTCTAGTTTTTATAGATGACGTCTGCACAGATTCACACATTGATGATATCATGACATTCACACTCAGTGAACATGGTTGAGACTTTGACTCTCGCTTCAACCAATTTAATTCAATTTATTTATGTAGCAACAATTCACAACAAATGCCATCTTGAAGCACTATAAAAAATCATTTTAATTCAATTGTACATACATTCCAATTAATCCCCTAGTTATCAACTAATTAATTAAATGAGTTTCAAATGTTTCCAAGGAAATCCAGCAGGTCATCGTCGGGCTGAAAACCCAGCCATGACCCATGTTCAAGGCCTCAGTCCTACAGTACATGACCCTGTCCAGCCTGTCCTGTAGGGCAGCGGTTCTTAACCTTTTTTGAGGTACCGAAACCACCAGTCTCATATGTACATTCCCTTCTGTAGTGATAAATAAAATATGATTTTTTTTACCCCCAAATTCAAGACATAGGGTGACCCAACTAGAGCCTAGTTGGGTCACTTCAAGATCACTAAGTCTTCTTAAAAGGTAGAGTCTCTGAGAACAGTCCTTCAAAATATAGTCAGTGTTTTCAGTAAAGTTGAGCTGACTGTCCAGGAACGACCCAAGGTATTTAAAATTTGCCACAGTTTCAACAGGTTGGCCATTGAGAGAAACTGGAACCACTTTAAGGTTTAGATCATTTAATTAGCTCTACATTCTTAAGATAAAGAAAAAGTTTTAATAAATAGCCTTTGCGGTATTCTGATTTAGTAATGTAATTACCACCCCCACGCAACTAGGGGCAGTACCAACCCCAAAAAGATGCGACTAAGGAGCAGATTTAGAAGAACACCGAAAGCTACAGAATTTGGTAAAAACTGTGAGCTTTGCTGAAGTAATTAAAGACACAAGTTCAAATCCATGCTGAGAGTGGAGCTCCTCCAATCAGGGCTCCTCCACAGCTCTGATTGGCTAAGCAATGTAACGTGACGCTGGGCGCGTCATCACGACTTTACACAAGTGTGTCTTTACCTCCGCGGCAGAGGCTCCACCGAACCCCTGGGGTTTGATGGAACCCAGGTTAAGGACCACTGGTTTAGACGATGCAGTCATCCTGTATCCATGCACCCCAAAGCATGATGCTTCCACCTCCATGCCCCACAAAGTGAAATCTTACCTGGAGCCCCCGTCTGAGGGAGACTAACAGTCATCTGGAGTTTCTTCCATTTTCTTATATTTGCTCTAACAGTTGTTACCTTCTTACCAAGCTGTTTGGCTGTTCACCTGTCAGCCTGTCCAACCTTCTCTGTAGTTCTGTCCCTATTGTCCTTCGATTCCAACTTCTTCCCCATGGTGGTGAAGTTGGAGTCTGATTGAGTGTGTGGACAGGTGTCTCTTATTAAGATGACACGTTCAAACAGACAGAGGATATCAGGTCTGTTAGAGATGAAATTCTTTGGTAGATGATCAAATACTTATTTCAGGTAATATAATACTAATTGTTTGAAAATCATACAATGAGGTTTTTATTGTTGGGATAATGATGGGTCATATATTTTCATTGAAAAAGTTTGAAAAAATTGAGTCTTAATATTTTACAGTAAACAAATGCCCCCAGAGTCCTTCCAACACCTCCCAACCCCCAAACCAAACCAGGGTGAGACTCAACAGTGCTAATAATCTCACTACTGCTGCCCCTCATCATTGGTTCTAGTGCAAATTATCACTAGATTAGCAGCCATTTTTCTTCACTTAGTGCAACACTAATTAAGACCTACACC
The DNA here is from genome assembly GCA_033032245.1 of Poecilia picta. Taxonomy (NCBI): domain Eukaryota; kingdom Metazoa; phylum Chordata; class Actinopteri; order Cyprinodontiformes; family Poeciliidae; genus Poecilia; species Poecilia picta. Next base: position 924,695 of record CM065358.1, on the reverse strand, counting down.
AAATTTAGCACTATTTATTAGTGCTTCAAAGTATTTATCACCATCCAACGGTTCAGCTTGATAATCATCCTGTTCTCAACAGTGAATTGTTGTAAAAATTTTTGAACATCTGTCTTTTCACCTGTCCATTTTTATTTTCAATCTGTCCACATCCCAGCCCTCTTTTAATGTTGTCCATCTCTCTTGTTATACAATTACAGTGCATCAAGAACTTAAGACAGCATTTAACAATTTTATCACTTTATGGGAGACCTTTATACTAAAACTGATTACAGATTTTTTCCCCTGAATATTCTTCTGACAAAACTTCACAATGTAAAAGTGAAAGTTTTTCGAGTTTTAACACATTTCTCAGAAAATAAAGAAGTCACATTCATAAATGTCCCTTGCCCTTTGGTAGAACACTGACCGTCCTTCAGCTGCTTCTCCAACCTAATTTGAGTCCAGTTGTTACAAATCGGGTTGATTGGACATGACATGAAATATCTATTTATTGCAAAAACAGACCAGAAAAACTAAAGCCTCCGGTTGGACCTGGACTCCAAGCATCAAACCTGGACAAAAATCACCTGGGACCTCATGCATAAAGTGTGCGTGTGCACAAAAAAATGTGCGGCGCCGTATTTTACGCACAAGTTGACATGTATAAAAATTTACTTTGCGTCAAATTTGGGTAAATATACGCACACTTTTTCGCTGGCGTGCAAATGTGCGGCAGTCACGCAAACTTTTTCTGTGGACAATATAAAACCACAAAGCATCAAAACTCACCTAAATACACTGAAATCTGACGACATTCGGTGTTATTTACACAAAGAAGTATCAAACTCTATGGTTTTAATTGTTTTTAATATTTTGTTTAAACGTAAAAACTGAACCGCATTTATCCTCAGATAATAAGCTAACACAAACAGAAAGTAACAAAATTAAAAATAAAAGTATGCGACAACCTCGCTCAAATGTAAATAGTACTTTTCCTCAGTTTTTCACAATGATAAAGTGTGTTTTCTTCTTCTCACTGAAAGAAGAAGCAGATTAAACCAAACCTGCTGATTAAAAATAATCATGAGATTTGATTATTTTTAAGGTGATCAAGGTGTGTATGCAATCACATGTATATAAGTATGTGCGCAACGGTGAGCTGTGTAATTGAAGAGCGCTTTGGCTCTGACGGAGGACATCGCCAAATTGCCAATAGAAGGATTCAGAGGGAGCGATTGATCAGAGATCATATTGATCTGCTGAGAAATGTTGATGGTTTATGAGCGTTACCGCACAATTCCTTTAGATTTTGATCAGAGCTCCAAAATGATCAGTCTGAGCAAAACCTAAAGAAGGAGCCGTGCGGTACCTGTACCGGTCCAGCTGCAGTCATCCTTCAGTTGAGCCATGCCCGCTTTGTGAATGGACCTTACCAAGCTCCGCCCAGAAACACCCCTCAAAAGTCTCACGTGACTGTATGTCTCACAAACAAAGCCTCGCGGTGCTTAGTTTCTATGTGTAATTTCATGTCATCTTTTTTGGACGACATCAAGGTGTTTGAGCCACGCGATGCCTCCAACATGGTGTGCGTCACAGCTAAATGCTACCGGTCGATGAGGAACACAGCAGATCCTCACACCCTCAGCATAAATATAACTGTGGACAAGATCACTGTTGCCTATTGTTCTTGCAAGGCTGGGTAAGTCAGGCATTCGTGGTTTAGAGGGTTCAAATGTGCCTAGGACTTATACATGGTACTCGGTGCTAGCATGGCTAACACGATTACAGTTTAGTAAAAAACCTTTTCAGGTAAAATAAAATCTTTAATGTATGTCAGATACGGTACACTTTGCATATTGGTCTGTTCAGCCAACGTAAGGCTGTAACAGACAGGCTTCAAGGTGTAGAAGTTGTATCCGTACTGCCATTATGCTGTACTTGGCTAAAAGGTTTTCATAATGGATGTGTTTATTATTGACTTTCTTTTTTTCATTCACTAAACACAAAGAAAGTAAAGCAATAATATTTAAACCAGCAGACAATCCTTTTTTCTTATTGATCCGACGACGGTTGAGATGCAAATGCGGTCGTGCATAAGCTTTAATCCAAGCAAGGCTTTCCGTTTCAAATTTTGGAAATCTGTGAATTTTAGTTCCACAAACACGATCAGGATACCAGACATCACCTGTACAGATTCCCCACTGACAGTGGAGAACCATTCTTTTTCCAAGTCCTGATGCAAAAGCTTTCTGCCGGTCTGCTAGTCCACAATGTACATTAGCATGTGTTTACTACAGTAGCTTGTGTTTGTGAGACGGTCACGCACGTGGTAGCTGCGCTGTGACGTAAAATTGACATTAGCTAATGAAACGCGGCCCCTGAGCTAAGGTCCATGTGCCTTATGGACATAAAGCATCTTTATTCTGTAAATGTACAACTTGTTTTTCATGATTCTACTATTTAGAATAAACGTCCACTTTACCCACTCAAAGGACTCTCTGACATGCTGTCTGTTTTTAAATCCCGGCTGAACATTTTGCTGTTCAAACAGGCATTTGCATGATATCTTTTTGTATTTTTTTTATTTGTATTTTGTTTTTCTTCAAAATATATTTTTATTTTGTGAGGTGACATTGTGTACCCTTAAAACATCTTTTAAATAAAATATATAATTAATATTATTATAAATACTTAAACTGCTTCAAACAAGGACGTTGCCATGGCACTTGCTTCACGTGGTGGCAGACTTCCGGGTACCTATACTAATTTACATATGCTCTATGTCCTGCAAGTAGAGCACGGTTTTATGCATCCAATCTTTTTTTTGCGCCACACATTTCTAAATATTTCCGTACGCCAACTTTTAGTGTGAAAACTGCGCACTCTTTTATGCATGAGGCCTCGGAACTCCAGCATTGGTACTCTGAAACCTCGTGGTGGCAGCATCATGCTCTGGGAGTGGTTTTCTGTTGTAGGAACTGGCTGACTGAATAGAGGGTGAGAAGAAAGCAGCAAGTTAAGAGCGAACCTCTAAATGTGGTCTAGTCAAAACCCAGACTTAAATCCAGCTGAACATCTAAACCAGGGGTGTCAAACTCAAGTTCACCGAGGGCCACTTCAGCATATTGGCCACCCTCTACGGGTCACACTGACGGTACAAGTCAGTAGTGCCCAGGTTCAGTCCTCCAGACTGCAACTTTTAGATGCATCCCTGCTAAAACACCCCAGACAAAAGGTTGACTTCCCTCATTAGCAGCAACTCAGTTTGTAGAGGTTTATAATGAGTCAATGATCCAGGTGTGTTAGAGATGGAACCCATCTAAAGTTGCAGACGGTAGCTCTGGAAAACTAGACTTGGGCAGCCCTAGCATAAATGTATGAAAACACAATGTTAAAAATAAATTAAACACCTCATATTGTTAAATAAGCTTTGGTTAGACCCAAAGCGTCTGGTTAGGAAGCGTATTCAAAACCTTTGGTTGAAATGGCGCGTTAAATTCAAGTCTCCATTACAGACCAGAGAAAACTAAAGAGATGCATCGTTGTGTAAATCTATTTGAGGAGCCAGCAGTTTATCTTGAGGAAATAAATGACAACGCAGAAGTTAGACTGTAACACGCGCAGTGCGCTGCTCAACCGCTGCGGCCGCGGCTAGAATTAAAAACCGCTGGACACTTTGTGGTCTTCCAATGTCTTAAGATGATCCTGCACGCTGTCATCAGACCAACCACCACAACTGTAAAAGCTCCTTTTGGGGTGTTCGGTATTTCAGATCTGTCTCCCAGTAGACACAGTTCTGGAGTCTGAGGGATCTCTGAGCCAAGCCATGCACTCCGAGCCTCCAAGATTTTAATCCAAAATGGTGAAACCAGAGAGCAGTCCCAAAAACAATGCAAATACGTGCCCACTTCTTTTTTACGTTTCCAGCACATATTGTTTGACATTATTTTCATTCTATGTAACCTAGTAGGTGTATGATAATATCTATGCAGCACCTTGTACTGTATAAATTTACTTCTGGCCTCTTTCACATATTTACCACTCTCTGACAGTACACTCAACCATCTTTCTTTTGTATACTCTTTTCTCAAATCTTTCTGCCATAGAAGTTTAATATTTGACGATTCACTACTCAGATTATAACTTAGCAGTTTATAAAATTGAGAGGCAGTGTGTCGTTCTCGCAGCATCTTAATATAATTCAATATATTGTTTTCTGCAATCATTTTAAATTTTGAGGTAATGCAATGTCTCATCTGTAGATATTTCCAAAAATTGTGTGAGTAAGTTCATTGAAGGACATGAATTGCCCATCCCTGTACAAATCACCAACGGTGCACATGCCACTTGAATGCCACTGCCTCCAAAACACAGGTGCTTTACCAATACATATAGCAGGATTATTCCAGAGAGATGCATATTTCTCCACCTGGTGTGGAAGTTTTAACAGTTTGTGTACCTTTGACCAAACTTCACAAGAATGAACATAAACTGGGTTTGTTGTGTCAATCTTTTGAGACAATTTGTGTTTAGGGTCAAACGGCAAACAAATATCCCTTTCAATATGCAACCATTCCTGCCTGTTCTCACCTTCCCAGTGTTTAACTAATTTTGCCATTTCAAATGACAAGCAATAGAGCTTAGGATCCGGAAGTCCTAGGCCGCCCTTTTCCTTAGGAGCATATAACTTTTCTAGTTTTATTCTCGCTCTTTTACCTTCCCACAAAAAATGTTTAATTAAATTTTCATACCTTTTAAAAATATCGAGTGGAATTGAAATAGGAAGCATCATAAGCGCATAGTCAAACTGAGGGGCGGTAATCATTTTTATCAGATTAATCTTACCCCAAAGTGTTAGTTTTATTTTCTCCCACTTTCCAAAATTTGTTTTAATTTTTGAAAGCACTGGATTAAAATTTAGTGAAGGTAATGCTTCCAACTAAGTCTAATCCCAAGATACTTCATGCCTTCAGGTATCCATTTTAATTTAAAATCTTTGATCATGTGTGAATTGCACAAAGAGGACAATGGCATAGCCTCAGATTTAGCCCAATTTATTGAGTACCCTGAAACCTTCGAATACGTCTGTATAGTGTCTATTAAGTGCGGCAAAGATGTAAGCGGATGTGTTACAAGTGATAAAATATCGTCCGCATGTACAAGCAGTTTGTGTTCTTGTTGTCCCCATAATATCCCTTTGATGTCCTTATTTATCCTAATGCTCACTGCTAAAGTTTCAATAAACATGATGAATAGCAATGAACTAAGAGAACAACCCTGACGCGACCCACGTGATAAATTAAAAAAGGATGAGATAGTTCCATTAGTTATGACAGCAGCCTTTGATTCCTTATACAATATTTTGACCCATTTAATAAAAAATGGTCCAAATCCAAAATTTGAGAGAGCCGAAAAGAGAAAGCTCCATTCCACTTTATCAAACGCCTTCTCCGTATCTAATGAGATAGCAACGACTGGCTCCTCCTTTGACTGACTCAACCACATCAAGTGTAACAATTTTCTAATGTTATCAGAGGAGGAGCAGGTTTTCATAAAGCCGGTCTGATTCTGATGAATACTAGGAAGGACTTGTTGTATGCGCACAGCCAGCACCTTGATTAAAATTTTACAGTCCACAACTAATTGGCCTATAATTTGCCAGCTCTGTGTTATCCCTATCTTTTTTTGGAATCAAGGATATCAGAGCTTCATTAAAAGTGGGAGGCATCTGTCCCCTCACAAAAATCTCTTGATATACCTTTTGCAACACTGGAACAAGAATATCTATATACTCCTTGTAGTATTCTGATGGAATGCCATCACAACCAGGGGATTTCCCCACCTTCATCCCTGAAATTGCCTTCCTAATCTCCTCTTCTGTAATTGGTGCTTCCAACCGCTCTACATGCTCCTGAGATAGCCTTGGTAGATTGAGTTTGGAGAGAAAAGCATCACTTTCTCTTTGGTTTGTCTCATTAAACACTGAAGATGTATATAATGTTTCGTAATATTGTTTGAAGACATTGTTTACGTCTTTTGCTGAGGTTACTAAAGTATCTCCTTGTTTAATAGCAGGGATTGTGTTCAAAAAAATCCTCTTTTTCTAACTTGTCTTGCTAATAATTTGCCCGTTTTCTCCCCTCCCTCATAGAATGAAGTTTTTAACCTAAATAGAGAATATTCCACTTTTTTATTATAAATTTCATTTAACTGAAACTTAAGCCCACAAATATCTCGATAAAGTAAATCATCATAACACCTAGCCAAATTGTTTTCTTTAAGTTTGATTTCTCTTTCCAATTTACGAATTTTACATAAACTCTTTTTTCTTCCACGAAGCGTATGCTATAAGTTTACCTCTCAGGAATGCCTTAGAGGCCTCCCATGCAGATTGAACATGCTCTGTACTGCCAATATTTATTTCAAAGAAGTATCTCAGATCCTGCCCCAGCTGTTCTTTAAAGAGTTTGTCCTGTAAAATCGAGACATTCATTCTACATCTTGAACCGCTTATATTCCCCAGTCCTAGTCTTATGCATAATTCCGTAGCTGCGTGGTCAGTGAGTGCAATAGTTTTGATATCACAGCTACGCCCATTATTTACAATGAGTTTTGAAATCAAAAACAGATCGATCCTAGAAAAGGATTTATGACAATGAGAATAAAATGTGTACTCTCTTTTAGATGGATTAATTAACCTCCAAACATCTACTAGACCCAAATCTTCCTTTAGCATATGAACTGCATCCCTGCCTTTAGAGCTAAGTGAGCCTTTTGAGTTGCTTTTATCCAGAATAGGATCCATAACTTCATTAAAATCCCCTGCTAATATTGTTTGTCCTTCCATATCCCCCAATATACTATTTATATTGTGGAAAAAGTTAGGGTCCGCCTTATTGGGTGCATATATGTTGCAGAGTATAACCTTTACCCCTTCCATCATTGCTTCAATGCAAACTGTTCTTCCCTCTGTATCTTTAGCTTGTCTTATCAAAGAAAATTGAATATTTTTCTTAATAAGAATAATTACCCCATTGCGAGCACTTGAGTGAGAACTATGAAAAATATGTCCTACCCAACCCATCTTGGACTCTTCCCCCTCATTTAGGTGAGTTTCTTGGAGAAACATTATATCGGCTTGATTTGTCTTTAAATAAGTCAATATTTTGCGCCTTTTGGCTGGATTTCCGCATCCATTAATATTCCAAGATGTAAATTTTATATACTTCCGATTATAGATTGATACATGTTTTAAACCTGTAACAAAACACTTTGAACAGATATATCTATACCCCTGTCCCCTGATTCCCAACCTTCTCTGTGAGTGAACCCAGCCAAAATGAAAACAATTTACATGGGCAATAAACATTCCTGTCATGTAAACGGATAAAAACAGCCTTAAAAGAAAGAAACAAAAAACAAAAAACATTGCTGCTGTCTACAGCAGCTGAAGAGAAAAAGAAAGAATAAGAGAAAAACCCTTATCAGGTCCGTGGACTCTGCTTCACTCTGTTCATGATGACAGGTGGCAGGTCCACCTCCCGACAGTCAGACAGCATTTTCTATGGGGCTCCTAGGAATTAGTCAGTTGGATTTGGGTTGTCCTCCCCCTGCTCGTTCTCCTCCTCATTGAAAAACTTCTCTGCTGAAGCTGATGTTTTTACCCTTCCACCTCACGCGCAGCGTGGCTGGAAACGCCAAGGTGTATTTAGCGTTGCGCTCTTGCAATTTCTTCTTCACTGCGGTGAAAACCTTCCTCTTCTCCGCCAGTTCTTTAGTCATATCCGGAAACACTGATAGCTGCATCCTTGCCACTCAAACCCGCGCTTCTCCTTAGCTGCCATAACCACTTTATCCCTCGCTGATTGCCTCAGGAATCGAATAGGAACCGGTCTCGGGGGTCGGTTCGGGTCGGGTAATGGTGCGAAGGTCCGGTGGGCTCGTTCAATCTCAAACTCAGCGTCATCACGAACTCCAAGACCCTCAGTTAGTATTTTCCGTACACAGCTCAAAAGTGTCCCAGCAGTACCAATAGTCTCTTTCAACCCAATAACTCTCGCATTATTTCTCTTACTATGATTTTCGAGAACTTGCATGCGGTCCAACATGGCTTCCATTAACTTGCTTCTCTCACAAGCTGCGGTGTGCAGCCGCTCCAATGTGTCCTCCTAGCGGGAGATGCGTGTTTCAGCCTCTGTTAGTCTTTCTTGCATTGCAGCCACCGCTGCATTCAGTTCCGACTCGTCTGCTTTATTGTGGAGACGTCCGTAGCTACGCTTTGCAACATGTTACTCATTTTAATTACTTCAGAGAACAAATTCGCTATATTAGGAGCAGGTGTTTCCTCCTGGTCTTCCTCATGTGAAGGGCTGTTGCGAGTCGACATGCGGCCTAGACTCTTTGAGGTTTTTTTGGCAGTATTAAAGTACTTTTTTTCCAAAAAAGAAGTCCGCAATCCTACACTGCTTCCTCACTTGCTGAGAATAGTATAAAAGAGACCCTTACTACAATATCTTCATCTAATTATATGTCAGGAAAGGAGAGCCGTTAGCCAGCTGCCATCTTGTTTGCCTGCCCACGTGACTCCTCGTGATCTGGATTTCTAGGACTAAGTGATCTGGATGTTAACCACCTGTCATCTGTTAAATCTTCCTGCTGCTACTTTAGCTGCTGGCTTGTTGCCTTGGTAATACAGTATTGGCCACTTTGATGCTGGAACACCCATCCACTGACACTGGTCATTTTCATTGTTCTGTCTCAGAGAAGATGGAACAATGAAATGGTTTGGTCTCATCTAACTGCTGATGCCTGGTGTGTGTGATGATGTGTGTGTATCTGTTTCAACACTAAAGTCATGCCGTGGTCCTTCTGCAGCTCAGGAACTGAAACAGGACTGGACAGTAGATTCTACCGTCGCCCTAGAGGACATGACATGGAAGACAGGTAATGACACGTTGCATTAAAACCTTCTCTAGCAAGTAGGACATGTTTATTCATGTGTTTCTGCTTGAACAGGGGAATCTCTCCCTGACAGTTTTATGAGCAGATTCACATGTAAATGTGAAATGAACTCTGTTCAGGAAAGACTTTCTATAAATAAAATTGTGTGAAATTTTACATCCAAAAATGACTGGATTGGAGAAACATTGCCTGGTCTTAATTACAGCTTAAACACAGTTGGGAGGATCAGGATTTGATTCTGATTACTTCAAAGTTCCATTTAAAAAGGCAGGGAGGGTTAACAAACTCTGAGCAGAAGAGTTTGTCATACTCAGGGTTTCAGTTTCAGAACAGGAGATGTCAACAAGGGAAGTCAGTTCTGAATCAAGTTACCCCTGACCTAAGCAGGAGCGTGAGTGTATTAAAATCCCTCATCAAAGGAACACAAATGATCATGATTCACCATGGCAACGGGAGTAGCCCGAAAGTCCGTATTTCTTGCCAATACAGTTAGAAATTTTAATGCATACTAAAATATCAAAACATATGAAACATGTGGGTCTGTGGATAGTCGTAAGGCTGCAGGTTCGATTCCAGCTTCCTCCTGCCACATGTCAATGTGCCCCTGGGCAAGGCACTTAACCCCAAAATGCCTTCCGAGCTGCATATCGGTGTATAAATGTGTGAGCATTTGTGTGCGAATGGGTGAATGTGGCTCTAGTGTAAAGTGCTTTGCGTGGTAAAAAATGATTGGATAAAGCACTATATAAGTTCAGTCCATTTACCATTTACAAAAAATACAAAAACAAAAGTACAGCAATACTGTTACTGCTGCAGAATAAGCAAGAGTTTGATATAGCAGAGAATTAGCAATATTCTTAACACTACACTTATTTAACATCCAAAAAAGGATGTTAAATACTGTACACTCAAAAGCAATGTATGATTTATGTGTCAAAATGTGATACAAACTACATTTTTGTAGTTTCACTGATACCTGCAATACTGTTGTGTTCTTATGTTATTAGTCTCGTGGTTCTGTTAGTATATGGACCTAATCTGTGCAGCAGGGACGCCCACATGTGTCACAGTGAGCCGCTTAGAAATGTTCAAGTCACAATCTACAGTCTGACAGTGGGAAGACTCTTGCCTAAAAAGGTCCGTTATATAATAAAACGTGTTATTAAAACTAATAAATTTATGCCTGATACCAATAATATAAATAAGAAAAAAATCAATCTGACCTGATGGGTTGAACTCCAGACAGGTGGAGAAACACCCACCTTACTAAGATTCACATCCACTTCTTAAATTAGGCATCACATAGCATGGAGGTATGAGCTCAGGTTCTGCACACACTGGTTGGCTGATTAATTTTGAAAGCATGACAAATGTCTTGATTCTATTTGTATTTAACTTATTTATCAGGTTTAGGTGACTTAATAAGACGAGTACGGTAAAATGTAGCATCTATAGGGAGTATTGTGGGTGTTTGGGTGTTTTTGTGTGCAGACAAAGTTTCATCATTGCACTACATAAAGTCATGTAATACCGTATGTGTAGTAATTGTTTAATAATCCATGAAAACTACAAATTTTCAGTTCAGTTTTGAACTGGATGAATTGTTCAGGACCTCTGATATTCTGGTCCAGTTTTTATAATCTATAATCAGCTGAATTTCATTTGTGAATCATTTGTTAGCAGTTGTCGTCACTGATCTTTTGCGTTGTTGTTTTAGATGAGTGTGAATGCAGCTACAGCTGCCGGTGTGGAGGAACATTCAGCGTCTCAAAGGAGGAGGTGGAGGAGGAGACACAAAGGAGGCTGCAGGAGCTTAATGAGCAGGAAATGCACCAAGGAGCGCAGAGCGGCGTGCTGGTCTGCTGCGATACCTGCTCACTCACTATTTATGTCACTTGGTCGCTAAATAAAAAGATGCAAATGTCAAAATAAATATTTTTTAAATGCAGCGTATGAGTCCTAATTAAATGGTTTACTTGTTCTTGAGCATATTGGCACAACTTGCACTCTGTTGATGTGAGGATACACCTTTCCTACCGGTCAACACAAAGGTGAAGTGTCTTCAACTCCTGCCAGGGGTTTTAGTAATGTTATCAGGAGCAGTCAGACATTCAGCAGCAGTTAGAAACCCCACAGGAGTACCTGTGACCTGCTGCTCCCTCCGAGGAGCGTGCTACATGTACAGACTTGCCATTAGCAGCCATGATGCTACTTAGCAAACCTAACACTTGGCAGACGGATGCACAAAATAAACCAAAGACTGACAGAGGTTTGTAAATAAGTGTGTATGCCTTCACATTTAAGAAATTATCACTTTTTATTGTATTTTTTTTTATTATTTTACATTAAAGTACAAAATACGTGGTGTGGGACATAATATGTATGAAAAAAGAACGCATAAAACAAAAAGAAGCAGGAAATAGTTTTAATGAAGGAATATTAACTTTGTGTGAATGTATGAGCAATAATGCTATGAATGACTATCGTGGAGCAATAAAAACACAAGTAATGAGAATATTCATAAATCAATAAATTATGAGAAGCAGGTAAACAGACCATGGATCTATTAAAAATTATATTATTTCTAAGTGGGGTTTGTCACATTACAGGAACTACTTGGGATGAGACGGGAAGATGCATGGAGGAAAAAGGAAGGGCAAAAATAGGAATGAATAATATATTAATTGTTATTTATAGAGAGGATCATATAAAATGTATTACACAAATGCTATATTCTATTGAAATGTGTTCATTGAGTTCATTTTTCCAATGTGTCAGACTGAATGTCTGAATGAATAATGGTGGTGGTGTCTCCTAATGAAGACATGGTTTTAATGGGATGAGGCAGAAAACCTGCTTGGGTTGTGTAGTGGATTATGTGAAGTATTTTATGTTGAGGGAGCTGAAGAATAGAATTTTTTGTCATAGATATAATTGCACATTTTAATTCAGAGTTTATATTCAGATCTAATTGCCATTTTGAAGTAGGTATAGATATTATTGAAAAAATCCTGTTTAACATTCTGTATATCAACTGAACTTTCTTACTAAAAGTAATTTTAAATAGTTCAGTAATTTGTGCATTAGTTTTTATAATAAATTGTTCCAGGTCATATTTAGATTGCATAAGAGATTCTATTTGAAGATATTCTAAGAAACGTGTATTGAATTGTCATTTACAAAATCATGCAAAGTGGGCACTTTTAATGGATTGTTAATGGAACGTTGCATTAAAAGTGTAATTATTTACAGAATGACACTTCATGACAACTGTCACAGACATTCATAAAGACTTCTTCATGTTCATAATAGGTGTTATGTCATCCTGTCAAAGTGTTACTGACTCATTTATCTAGGTCAGTGGTTCTTAATCTTTTTTGAGGTACCGAACCCACCAGTTTCATAATTAATTAATTATAAATAAAGATTTTGCGGTATTCTGATTTAGTAATGTAATTATATTAGTTGTGTTACCACCCCACACCACTAGAGGCGAAAAGATGCGACTAAAGAGCAGATTAAGAAGAACACCGAAAGCTACAGAATTTGGTAAAAACTGTGAGCTTTGCTGAAGTAATTAAAGACACAAGTTCAAATCCATGATGAGAGGAGTGGAGCTCCTCCAATCAGGGCTCCTCCACAGCTCTGATTGGCTAAGCAATGTAACGTGATCCTCTGATTGGCTAAGCAATGTAACGTGATCCTTGATTGGCTAAGCAATGTAACGTGATCCTCTGATTGGCTAAGCAATGTAACGTGATCCTCTGATTGGCTAAGCAATGTAACGTGATCCTTGATTGCTAAGCAATGTAACATGATCCTCTGCATTAAGCGGCTCGTCATCACAACTTTACACAAGTGTGTCTTTACTTCCGGCAGAGGCTCCGCCGAACCCCTGGGGTTTGATGGAACCCAGGTTAAGAAGCAGTGAGATGGACTTCCATTCCTTTTTAAGTATTTATCAAACTGTTGGTGTTCCTATAGTGATATATTAAGGCACCATCTATTGAAAAACTTGGCAGGTTGTTTTTTTAACATTCCAAAATATGGGTACATACTAATCACAATCAGGGTATATTGTTTTAGTTATATTTACCATTAGGGAATTGCTTATTAGAAACATATCAATCTGTGAATATGAACGATGAGCAGAAGAGAAAAAAGTAAGTTTTTTGGAGAATGGATCTATAATCTCCCACTACCACTAAGACCAAATTCACTCATATGTTTGTTTAATTACTTTTGGTGATTTCTGAGTGGATCTGTGGTTAGATTTTGTTTTCTTATCAAGGGATAGGTTTAATACTGTATTAAAGTCCCCAAATACTATTATTTAGGAGTCTGAAAATTCTGAACGTATTGTAAATAAAAATAATTATAATAATTCTAATTAATAATAATGTGGTTTCTGTATTTGGACCGTAAACATTGGCTATTGTTAGTGTCTGTACACAGAAATATTCTTATAAACTGATCTTCAAGATTCACAGTAGTTTTATGATGTATTATTTGTATATTATCAATCCAAATGCATAGTCTTCTTTATCTTGATTTATAGTTTGAATAAAATGTTTTTAGATGAGTACAGCCAGTTAAAAATTATAATTCTGTCTTGTTGATGCAAAAACATTTTATTCATTCAGATGTTGAGTAGTAATGGTATAAACTACACAAAACGTCCTGCCTCTCTCTGGACTTTGAGTGCAGTCTGTGTGCCCTGATGGCTGTCGATCATCATCCTCACAGAGCTGCTGCGTTTTCTGGTTCATGTGTTGGATGGAGACGCAGAAAACATGCTAAGTTTCTCCTCAGATATTTGGCTGTGGGTTTAATCATGCATACTTTAATGGGGAATTCACACCTTTTCATGTAAAAACCAGCTTTTTGTTGTCACAGTGCAGGTTAGTACCAAAATATATTAAATATCTGTTGCTGTTGTCATCCTACAAACTAAAATCTAAGACGGTAGCATGTTGTTTTGCGCCCTCAAAAATGAAGCTATCAATGCGAAGCAGTCATAACCCAGAAGTTCAGAACCGATGACCTAAATGGCAGAGCTATTCTCCTCTCAGCAGGGCTCCTGACACACAAAGGATAAAGACTGATAATGACTTTGCTCTCCCTGATCACAACCTGCAAAGGTTACAGCTGACAGGAGCTGTGTGTGAAGATCACCTCTTATCCATCCATACATCCATCCATCCGTCACACTCTACTTGAAAAGTAAGGAAGAGGGCAAAGAAAATTGTCATTTAATAGAAAGAGAGCACTAAGGTGTGGTGTTGTTCACTAATTATGGTTCCCTAGAATGTTATCACCAATAGGGACTGATTCATAGACGATTATCTACTGTCATAAAAAGGGGATGGGTCAGGGAGGTGTGTGTGTGTGTGTGTGTGTGTGTGTTGGGGTGGGGATGGTGGCTGACAGCTGATGTTTAATTAAAGGGTTGAAAGAATATTGACGTGACAGACACAGACACATGCTGGGCACAAAATCACTTTCACCAACACACGACCCACAATTAGGGCGCGTTAGATCACTTTCCACCAAGTAACGACACAAAAGCAGCCATTTACACAAAGCCCTCAGCTGCATGTGACGTCATTATCTAACACCTGAATGTGTTCAAAGCCATCTCTGCAGAGTCCGGCCACACCTCTTCTTTGTGAAGCACTTCCAACTTTCTGTTTATCACCTGCTCCATTAGACAGAACACAGTTTTCAAGAGATTACAATATCAATGAACAGTTAATTAATTTGAGTAACTCAATTTAACTCAGATTCATTAATGAGTCAAACCCAGAGTCAGATGTCTTATGCAGTTGTTGATATGCTTCATGTGTTTTGTTCCAGTCAGCTTTGATGATTATGGATAGCGAATGAAACCCCAAACTCAGGTCAAAAAGACTGACTGATAAAACGACTAACACTCAGAACAACCTACAGAAAATGATTGTTCACAGAACACTGTGTCCAAATGTGTTGATGGAAAATTTAACCCCAACTCTAAAAATTTGGATAATCAACAGGCTTGAGAACATTGTGAAGCACTGTCCATTCAAAAGCCTGGGGAATATTCACAACGTGGATTCAGATGTCGACTCGATTCAGATCCAGATTCAGATCCAACATCTGGGACATAGAATACATCTGTCGTTCTTTCCACTCCTGAACAGCAGAAAACTTACATTGACTAAGGAGAATGAAGGACTGCTGCTCTGAGTTCCAAAGTCTTTTTAGATCAAAGTAAATTTTAAATGTATTTTGAAAGTCAAAGTCTCAGACTCTACAACAAGAATGGAAAAGTACAGAATTTATGTTGCTTGAGGTCCAAAGAGAAACATCCTGATTTCTGGAGCAATGCTACTTACTCCTGTTGTTCCAATGTGTTTTATTGAGTCAGTGTTAGCAGTGATACTACTAAGAGAGCTCAGAGCCATGCAATCAAAAAAGAAAATATTCGGTTTATCCCATATTTTGCTTAAAACTTCATGACAGGAGTAGAGTTAGTTAGTAGTAGTGCTTTCAGTATCTAAGGCTAGATTTAGTGCTCTGGGTTCTATTTATTTAAGATTGTACCCCAAGAACACTGGGTTTTTTTTTATTTATTTATTTTATTTCTTTTTTAGAAATGTTTTCACATAGTTCAATTCATGTCTTATATACCAATAATGAAAGTTTGTAAAATTAAAGTATTCATTTACCAAACTTCAAAACTAAAGTAGACCACACATGAAATCTCAGAATATACACTTGAATATATAATATACAAACGTGGTGTTTGCCTAATAGATTCCCTGTGTGTGTCTGTGTGTGTGCACTTTGTATTAAATCTCATAGATTTTTTAGAAGCTTTTACCCAAAGCTTCTTACAGGATCGGATATTTTTATAGCTTATATCCAATATTGCACCAAGAAAATCTGTAAAAGGGTTTAAATTAAAGCACAGATTCATGGTTAGATCTTTGTAACTTTTGTCTTGATGAATATATTGCACAAAGCAAGCTTTACAAGTCATTAAGGAATCTCTAACTAGACTCATCAGTTTATCAAAGAAACAAAAAAGTATTACTCTACATAGAAATTCAATTTGTTTTAAGTTTTACTTTACAGTTTTAACTGTCCATGCTGATCTTGGAGCTTTTCTGATGAGTATTCAGAGTCAGAAAACTGACCTGTAAACTGTTACTAAAACCAAGTTTAAATTGAATCTGCATATTGAAATAAAGGTAGAACTTTCTGAATATCTTTGTTCAAGTTTATGTTGCTTTAATTTGCCTTTTTTTAATCAGTTTGAGCAATTGACTGCAATTATGTGAATTTGTTACTAGAATTTGTTTTGTTGCAAATCACTGTTTCACAAGAGCTGCTGGCTGGATGGCATCATTTTTTCCCCTAATCAATAAGGTGTCTTAAGCTGTTACCAAATAGTGGTTTTGTAGGTGTGTGAAAGTGTGTGTGTGTTCGCACATGTACATGGGAAATTATTTTGACATGTCAGTTGCTATAGAAACCTCAGACTAGGTGCACCTGCCTTAAATTTATGTATTTCCTTTGAAGAAATACACATTTTCAGATGTGTGTATGTGAGGGTGGGGGGTGTTTGGCAGGCTGAAACATGGCAGAACCTCTTGGGTTTTATTTGTGTCAGTTTGGTTCCCAAGAGCCCAGAGGAACAACAACTGTACTCACCAGCTAAATGAAGACAAAGCACTGTCTGGCTGTCTGGAAGGATGTGTGTGTGTGGGTGTGTGCATGCGTGTGTATGTGTGTGTTTGTTTAAAATACCTTGTGGGGACGATTTTCCTTGTGGGGACCGAAGCCTGGTCCCCACAAGGGGAAACCCTGTTTTAGGGGCAAGGGTTCAGAGTTAGGACTAAGGTGTGAATTGAGTTTTGGGTAGGGTTAGGGTTAGGTATGTGATGGTTAGGGTTAGGAAAAGGGTAAAAGCTTAGGTTTAGGCTGTAGAAATGAATGGAAGTCAATGGAAAGTTGCCACAAAGATAGCTGCACAAACATGTGTGCGCGTGTGTGTGTGGTCTTGTATTTGCTATACTTATAGGACCATTTTTCCAACAAACACCACATTGTGGGACCTGCTGTTCCTTATGGGCCCAAGGACTGGACCCCATAAGAGGAAGTGATGCTTTTGGTTAGGTCTTAGGACTAAGGTGCGAACTAAGTTTAGGTTTAGGCATGTTCTGGTAATGGTTAAATTGGGGGGTATTTTAAGATATTTTAGGAATGAATGAAAAATGAATGGAAGATGATGCAAAGTTCCTTTCAAGATAAAAAGACAAAACCTACACTGTCTCTGTGTGTTTAGGACATAAACACAATTCAACTGCTAAAAGCCATCCTATTTCCTTAATTTAAAGCTTTTGTTTGAAAGATAACATTTTCTGTGATTCTATTATGGTAGATCTAGTTATCTCTTGATCATATTTTTGCCTATAAAGGTATTGTTTGTCTCTAAATGCAGTGGACTGAATTGGTGCAAGTTACAGAATCGATGTGCTAAAAATAAAACCTCTGACACCTCCAGACACCACAAAGCTGTGTAAGGGAGTTGTGCCAAGCAAAGACTGCAAGTTGTAAATTATTTTAGTAACCTAATTGTAAATAGTTTAAATCGTCAGAATAATGTATTCTTGCCTGCGTTCTGAAGGTGACGTGCAGTAGAACGTGATGTCGACTGATAATCCCTCTATACATCCCTATGATTCTACTGAGTTTTTCAAAATATGTTCTATAAATTATTAAAAGAATGAGCTGAGTATTCCAAAGTAGAGAAGCTTTCTGAAATGATCAGTGATGACAAAAGGTCTGTAGGTGACGGTGCTATAGTGTGCAGGGCTTTATTGAGACGCCTACTCATCAGAAGCCTGCCACAGCCCTTTGTTAGAGGTCAGTCTTTTAAGTATCCAGGGTGGCCTGGATGTCTTCATCACCTTTCTGTGTAGTGTCATAAGGTCTGCAGTGAAAGCCTCTTACTGGACCTCCCTCCTTCAGTTGGGGTTAATCACAGTCACAACAACAGTTGCATTGGTCTTCAACATGCTCTACAATTGCTTATTGTTTGGTGTTCATAGAGCTAGCAAACCTCCAGAGCCTCTTATGATACCAAATAAGCCTGTCAGGCACCTTAAGTCTGGCCATATTATAGCCACTCAGCACAGCTCTTCAACTTCAGTTTCCCAATTTATCAAGCAATTGGTACTTAAGTTTGGCAAGAACACTTCCTGTCTTTTTACAGCAGCAAGAGCCAAAGTACAAAGACCATGTTGCCATAATGTTATGAATTTTCTGTTTGCGGTACAATAAAGGCTTTTTTACTTTTATTTATTTTTCAAAACAAACGCAATGACATTATTATGCTAGAATGCTAAATTGGCATTCATGTAAAAACTACCTTTTTCAGGTACAGCATCTTTCCTTGTACCCCAAGAACACAGGCATGAGTGCATTAGTATACTTGGTTTTCTCTCACTTTGTCACATTACAATGGCAAACTGTTTTTTTTCATGGAGCTTTTAATAGATACACCATCATAAAATAGTCCAGAATTGTGAAGTGAAAGGAATTTGATACAAAATTGTATTTTTGTTAGTAATGAAATCTAAGGCATGTGGAAAAGGTCCTCTGTTCATATGAGACCAAAACAGAAAACAGATTTTTTTTGGTCAATATGCAAAAAAGTAAAAAATAAAAAATGCACATAAGCCTGAACCCACATGATACTGTGGGGGAGGCCTTACAGCCAGGAAAACCCAAGACTTGGTAAAGGCCAAGATCAGAGCATAACAAGATCAAAACAAAATTTTAAAATATCAAACCGGTGAGAGAGACTACATCTGCATCCTGATTGTTATTGGAGAGTCTGTCTGTGGCAATTCATCAGCAGGCAGCTCCAAACGCGCTTCAGACCAATGGCTGCATCGGTGTGTTGAACTGTGGTGGACTGTCTGAACGTTAAGGAGAAATCAAATCTGGTCTGCATTTGGTTTCTGGAGGCCAGGATTACAATTGGGCTCAAGCACCACAGAATCAGTATCAGGAAACATGAATACAAATTAATCATCATTTTATGGCTACTATGTATCACTTCCTCTCTTCACATATATGTAAAATTCATTAAAGTCTGTGGTTTTAATGTGATCAACATTTCAGGAGTATGAATGTTTTGCAAGGCTTTAAAGATTTTAGTTGTCACTGTTCTCCATCATGTTAAATTAGACTGATTTGTGTCGTTCCATTCTTAATGCTGTGTGATATGTCTTCTTTTTTGATCATTTGAGCTGATAAATTACATTTTGTAGAAAAAGATCAAAATAAACACATGGAGAAATATGTTAATGGCTTCATCTCAGTCTGTTTCTGTGTGCATGTTAATGAGTACATACACATACGTAGCATCCTTTAATTTCCAAAGAAGTTAAAGTTGCTGTTTAATTAGAATTTTTGAACATGATATTCTCTTAAAAAGACTTGCTCTGATTGGCCATATCTCTCTGAAATTAGAGCTGTAAATCCAATGAGATTTTTGAGTAAATAAAAAACATGAAATTAGTTTATGATAGAGGGAGCAGCAGTGGTGGTTTCTGATATGGATGACATGGGCAACAACCCAGGGCAGCATCTTGTGGAGGTCGCACCCCAACCCACCCCTTCAATTGATCTCCAGTCCATCAGTTGCTAACCAGCTCCCCAGAGGGGGGACACGTGCCATTGGGGGTGGAACACCCAGGGCACCAAACAGTCTAGGACCGCCTCTGGGAAACAGGGTCAGTGAGGCATATGATAATACATATTAAGCTGATCAGTGAGGACTAGACATACAGTACTTATGGTGTACAGGTCAGTATAAATTCTCCACAATAATGACTGATGTACTGATTGACCTCAGCCCACTTTTCAGTTCATCCCTGCAGAGAAAAAGCTCACCATTAGGAATTTTGTTAATCTTTCACCTCCTGCATGAATCACATATAGTCAACAAAGTTCCACAATAAATGATTTGGTGATTTATAATCTTTTTTGCACATCCTCTTTTGCTGGATAAATATCCCTCCATTTTGTTAATGAAGATTCCATCATAATAATGAAGGCTTAAGTCTTACTGTGGTGGCTTTTGATCTGTATTAGTGAGTGTGTGAGTGTGTGTTTATATTTTTGCATGATTGTAAGTTTTTGCTTGCAGATAAGACATTAAGAACTTCCCTCCAAAAGCAATAAAATTGAAGCAACAGTAGAGACCATAGCAGATGTTATTTGCAATGATCTCTGCAGAATGCCCAATGTAAGAATTCTGTTTTTTGCCAAAAACTGGAACTCACAGCCGATTTCAGGGGAAACATTAAAGATTTTATGGACAACATAAAGTTAAACAGGCACCTTTGTCTTAAATGAATTTCATCTTGTTTTCCAAGCTTAGTCCAAGTGTTTGTTTAAATGGAGTAAACAGAGGAACACTTTGAGGGAAATCTTTACCCATCACAGGATGTGTCACAGTCACAGGATGTCCAGAGCCAGTCAACATACTTTACTTTGCATTGCTGACACCCATTTTGTTTGCTAAGTCAGCGTTGAACTCCTATCGTTATAAGTCAAGCTGAACTCTTAACTGAGAATCCCAACTGGAATTCTTTCCATTCTGTCATTCAGTCATCCAGAACCTCAGCATACTGGCCCTAAAGCACAGGGGGCTTCAGGCAGACAATCTCAGATGGTGAATGCTCTCATAGGTCTGCTCTGAGAGTATATTTAGATCTGCTGCTGCTGCTGCATTCAGATGAACTGAGCCGTATTAAGGTCTAGTGATCGAGCGCTGAAGCTGTATTGAGAATCACTGAGGTTGAATTGAGATGTTTTGAGCCATATTTAGATTGTACTGAAGCCGTATTGAAGCTATATTGAGATGTATTAGAGCACAGCTAATTGAAGCTGAGCACCAAAGAATGTCATGCTTTGTAGCGAGACCAGATTGTCCATGCTGCTGCTGCACAGCATTGTGGTCTGAAGGGATCCTCTGTGCTATTGTGCTGTAAGGAGATTGTCCACAGCAGAGGGTAAGAAGAGGAGAAAGGCTATGAAGAGATGGAGCACTCGAACTGTCAGAGGTGATGTAATTCTGTTTGGCTGTGTGTTCTCTGTCTGAGCTCTCTGCCCCAATAGGAGAACAGGTCTGGGATTAAATGTGTTCAGTGTGTGGCCCAGATCAGCCTTTCTATTTGATACGTGGATCAGTTTGACCTCTGCATTTGATGTTCAGAAAAGCCAAGCCTCTTTTTGTTCCAATGGAAAACCTCTAATAGAAAAGGCAACACTCTGGTTAATGTTCAACTTTAATTATTCAACAGTCAGGATAAATGTGACATATTATCTTTGAGCTGTCAGGAGTGATTCCCTGAAATCAGTTCAGTTAAATGGAAATTAAATGTTAAAGGGAAATTAATCTACAAAAGAGATGGAACTCTTTTATATGAGGTACATCTATGAAACTCATAAAAGTTTCATAGATGTAAAGATCTGGAGCAGTCAGATCTTCCCTGACTGCTACAGGAAAGATCTTGTGTAGCAGTCAGTATTACATCAGTACTGAAGAACCCTCTGACTGAGGTATATGGAAGTATATTAATGGTCAAAACTATTTGTGTTTAGCTGTCTAATCACAGAGAAAAATCCTATAATTGTTTCATGATTGTAGATCTTTAATGGATGCAAAACAATAGTTACACAAGTCCAAATTCTCAAGTACAATAACACAAATTATTTTAGTCAAACTTAAAAAAAAAAATTTGTATTGTTGGGCCCGCTACTAACAACAAGTATTCATAATCATAATGAATACTTGCTTTTACAAGTGTACTTGTAAAGTTATTTGCCAACCATCGAAAGAAAAAAAATAACAGGACGAGTTCTTGCAGAAACTATCTATCACAGGACATTTCTGTGTTAAGCTTCACAACTGATATTTGGATCAACAGCGCCAGTCTGTTATCTGTTATTAGTTTAACTGCAGCAGTGGATTTCTGAAGATTTCACTCTGAGTGAGCTGCTTTACAAGAAAAGTCAGTGCAGGTTCTCCCACTAGTGATGTCATAGCAAGTGCCGTTTGATGATATGCTATTCCCAAAAGTCCAGGAACATTGTCAAAAACAAAGTGACACCAGCCTCTGTAGTCTATGGTCTGTCACTCACAACCTCAGCTGACTGCTGCTGAGGGTCTTCTGGCTCAGAGTGTAGCTGAAGTAGTTGCTATCGGATGAAGAGCATTCTACACATTCTAGCTTAGCATAGATATTGAAGATGTTCAGTTGCAGCTTGGCCAGTCCATAAGAAGAATCCAGTAACATGAGCAGGCCTGCTAGAAGAGCACATTATATATGTTCCAGTCTCTCTGTGAGTAGAAGCGGATTTTGGGAATATTTGCTTCTGAATATGAACTATCGGAAAACCTCACTGCTCACACTTGTGGAAATGATTGTAGGAATACTTCTCAGTTTGAGGAGTTTAGCTATTGCATCTTGTGTTTATTAAATACAGTATTCAATATTTAAAAGTCAAAGAACGATTAGGTTAGGGTGCTGGTTAGGCTGGGCAACTCTAACCAGCACCATGTTAGTTTTCCTCCACACAACAAAGTTTGAAAAATTAAATATTAGCCTCTTATTACGAAAAAACAGTTGTAATATGTTTGCAGTGTCTCCTAAATGTTTTGTGGTAAGTTAGAAGCAGGGGCGGATCTACTGGGTGACAAATGAGAGTCTTGCCATCCCTGTTGCCAACCCAGACTATGAATTCAATAAATAATTATGGGAAATCCGACATTAAGCGCATGAATCTCTTTTTTCCGACAACATTGAATGCAACACAATGTAACCTGACCCCCACTGCTGAGTGGCAGGAAGTGTGAGAGAAGAACAGAGACCAGCAGCATTGATGTGGATGGATATAAATTACTGGACTGGACATTATGTGACTTATCATGCGCCATTTCTGTCCATTGAGTCAACATCATGGGTGGTCAGGAAATACCACAGTCACACAAAGAATCTGAAAAATGGACGTAATATTTAGCAATTAATTCAACTCTATGAATTACATAACAAGGGCTTCAGATTTAACAGGTGAGGAAAAGTTTTAACTTAAAGAAAACATTGAACAAGTTAGCAACAGTTATTCTAGCCTAACTGTTGCTAACCTGGTATTGATTTGATAACATTAACATTTGCAGTTCGGTGTGTTTTGGTTCCGTTGGCACTAAAACAGGTCAAACCGCCACCAAGTCATCAGTAGAGCAGCTGGTTAAATCAGATAATCAACCACCGCTGAGCTCAGGAGAAACTTATTAATAATCACAATATAGACATTAAGCCTGACAGCATAATGTAACACACTGAATGTTCTGTTTTGGTGTTTTTGATACTTTTTTGTGTGGGAAATGTTTGTTTCTTTGTGTTGATTCCCTGGTCGGTAATTTCTGCTCTGTCTGCTCGTGGAGATGTTGTCTGTCGGTTGCCATGGCAACTGCAGCGTAAGGCCGTTACACAGAGCGAGAAAAGGCAAAAAGAGGTGAAGTTTGATTCTTCACCTGTTTAGCTGCTGCAATTCCTAAAAGTAAAACATGCAACAAAAACTGAACTAATCATCAAACTACGGCTCCTACAGCATATTTAAAATAAAACAATTGACCAATAGGCTATAAGAAAAATTTGCACCTTCTTGCATCTTGACAAAACTAACAAACAAAATTGTTCAGATTTGTATCACAGAGAATTGATCAAACATCAGTTTTCTCCTCTTTATTTTAAGTCGTATTCAATAAATATATCTGATAACAAATGATGGCTACAAATATTTTTGTGACAGATTTCTGCTCATCCTGCATTGGGATAAAATGGTTTTCTGGACATAACTTAATGAATCACATAGCGACTAATAGGCACTGTCCAATCCAGTCAATTAGCAGTAGGACCATTTATGTATGCAAGACATAAAAATAATTAACTATACTAAATTAAGAAATTATATTTAATCCTCAGTGCTACATGAAGCTCATTTTGAAACAATGCAAGTTAAAAACAATATTTTGCAACAAGTAAATCAAATAAATTAAGTCCAATGTTAGTTCTGTGTAAGCTAAACATGAGACTGAGACGTTATACTGTATATATATATATATAAAGATATATACTGGCATATGCTGCCACCCCTGAAAAAATCCATGCCCCCTCTTGCCACCCCATAAATATTTTTCTAGATCCTGCCCTGGTTAGAAGGATTTCTAGATGTTTCTTTTTTGTTTAGCTATAGCTAATGGTTGTAATGGTTACAGAGTCTCCGGTCGGAACTGGAGCTCTCTGCAGCTCCTCTGGAGCCACCATGGGTCTCTTTACTGATTCTAGGGTTAATGCTTAGTTTGCTCTTCACTACTTCAGTAGGTTTGCTGTTGAGCCAAACTCTTCCCATTTTCAGATGAAGATTTCTTCTTGTTCAAACCTTGGGATGTTAACATAATCCTGCTTCAAACTGCTCTGTAATGTTCTCATCGACCTGTTTGTTGTGTTTCTATGTCTTCATGATGCTGTTTGTTCCCTAATGCTCTGTAACAAGGCTCTTAAGCCTTGAAAGAAAAAATGGCTTTGAACTGATATTCAAACACACACTGCTGGAGTCTGTTTATTGATTAGGAGACGTCAAACACTGGATTTTATTTAACAGTATCAGGGTAAAGACTGATCTGTACCAATATAAGCAATACTACTAATAATATTAATAATGTATTTTATTTGTCAGCTCCTCTCAATATTAAAAACAAAAGTTAAGCTGTAAAACACAAAATAACAAAAAAGTTAAAGTGAGAAGGCTAACTTCAACATATGAGTTTTGAGTACTTGAAAGTCAGAAGAGAGTTAATATTAGGGATGTCAGGGGGAAGAGAGCGTTCCATAGTTGGGGAGCAGAGCAAGAGAAAGCTCTTTACCCCATGGTGCCGAGACGGACAAAATGTCTGTTCAGAAAGATTTTCCTCCCACCTGACCAGTATGCTTTGTGTTGGTCTTTCACATGAAGCCCCAATAAAATAAACTGGGAGTTTGTGGATGTAATAAATGTTAATGTGAAAAAAGTTCAAAAGGTGGAGCTACACATAATAAAAGAAAAGCTCACAATGAACAAATAAAAATCAAACATGCTTCTGCAGAATTATTAAAAAAAATAATAAATTCATGAAACAAGCCTGGACAAGAAATGATGATATCCCTGAAAATAACGTGACCAAAGAGAAATGTTAAATCAAGGTGAGACTTTCATTTGCTCATTTTCATAGAATTTTTATTCATTATTACCTTTGCCAGATTAAAATTATTTCTGTGACCATTGTGGGTTTTAATTTCATTAACCGAAGGGGACCAACAATTTTGTCCTTGTGTGTATCAGAATTCTGACATCAGTGATGTTTAATCCATATGATCAGAGGTTAAGAAAATGTCTTAAACTTTCACCAGAATAAATCTGGTGAAAGGAAAATAATGACATTTTATTTTAGTCTTGGTTTAGAAAGTTGAGGTCAGAACTTCTCTTCCAAAGTTGTTTAAAATACCAAAGGAGTAAGAACAATTGACTATTGATCTTACTGCTAAAAGCTGAAATGCATGAGTGGAGGCTCCATTCACAACATAAACACAATTATGTGTTGTAATTGTATGTGTATCTTTTTTGAATCAGTATAACTCACAGAACATCAGTTGTCAGCCATCTTGTTCATAACATAGGTCATCACTAATCATGCTCCTCTTGCTCTTTGATGTTTAGAGTTCCTGTGATGCAGTATATTGCAGACAGTAATTGATAGGTGCTGACAAATGTGGACCATGTCAGATGTAATAAAAAGAAACTTCTCAAAGTGAAGCATCAGGTTATCTGTCTCGGAAGCCCTCCCTTTTCTGTCTATGTCAGCCATCAGCTCCTCTTTTTCTCTTCCTTCTTCAGGCTTTTGTTAGGGAAATGAGGAGAGACTGACCCCACTCTCATTTCATCGCCACCCGCTGCCCACTGGGAGAACAAAATGACAAGCTGAAGTATTCGACGAGACAAAGATTTTTTTTTAACACTGAAAAAGCCTCCAACTGAATTTGCATTATATTAAATCTATGAGCAACATTTTAAGTATGACGAGATGTTCAGACACAGAGCACCAATTGCTTGTCTCTGGACACTTCCTTAGTTCCTGGTGAAAGTATGACATTTCTGTTCTAGTTATATTGTATTGCATTCAGGTTAGCCTCATTATGATAAACTGCTAATGTTTTAATGCAATGAACACACTTGATTGCATCACATAACTGACTTTACAGAAACTCATATTGAACATGTTTGTAGTGAAAGGAACAACTCGCTTTTAATTAGAAGGAAGCTTCAGCAAAACATAGCTAAGTATGAGGGGCTATCTGCAGACAAACAAATCTCAAGAACCCAGATCTAGGAATACTTTCTATTTGGAAGGAAGAAAAGGTGAAGCATTAGCAGCTGTAGCACCTTTAGTGGTTTCATCTAAGAGGGAAACTCAGCTGAACAGGTAAGATCTGAGTATGTACTGGAGAACACAGAGAACCAACGGTTCTGTAGGTACTCATGTGTTTCTGTTGCTATTCTGTAAACTGAACCAGCTTACAATTGTTATGGAAATGTCATTATCAAGAAATGAGAATCTGTTTCAATAATAAGAGAAAGATTAATCTTTGTCTTTAAGTTTCTTTATTCGAAGGCAAAAGCGTTCGAAGACCCTTTTCACTGAACACAGTCAGTAGAAGAGCCCTGATCAACACACATCACATTGTTATATAGTAACAGCAAGACAAAGACCCTCCCAAAGTGTGATGTTATCTTTACTGTCAGATGGCCACAGAGACCCCCTGACCCCCTCCTCATGAATTATCTCTCACCTCTTGGAGGAGATGATTTTATGGCAGGATGGAGAGCTGATAAGGATTTCAGGAGGAACTTCTAACACTTCTTTGTCAGTTCATGTGTCAGGCCAAACAGAGTACAAACTACATTCCACACATCAGTCCTTTAAGACAATTACCAGATCAAGCATTTTACCCAAGATGTCTTCAGGTCTTTTCTGCTGTGGAAACATCTAAACATCATCTGCAAACTTATTTAATGGACAAACACATTTTGCAGAAATACAAAATGCAGTAGATATAATCAGTAAATAAATGGTAAAAGGTACCATCAGTTCCTTCAAGAATGAAATAAGACCAAAAACGAAATTTTCTATTACACAATCCACTAAAGTACTTGTGAAATTCTCTGTAATAAATAGAACTTTGATTACCGTATTTTCCGCACTATAAGGCGCACCGGATTATAAGGTGCATAGAATAAACCCCACAGTTATGTTGCCACCCATCTGGTATTGAACGGGACATGATCTGTTCCGTTCACTACAAATATGGATGTCTGATAATAAACAATTGGTCCTGAGTCCTATATATAGCATCTGCATTAGTCATTGTTTCACTCACGGTTTTGGTGTTCCCATATTGTGCCCAACTGCTTTCTGGTTAGCACAGACCAACCGACACGCTGCCGCCGCAGCCTCTGTCTCTCTTCCCCCCACGGCTTTAAATGTATAGGTGCTGGTCCCTTGGTAACTCTAGCCGAAACTCCCGGATAAATGTCTAAAGCTACTTAATGACATAAAGAATGTCAACAAAACAGTCCGATTCCGGTCGGTGAGGAGAGGAGAGCGACTGGAATGGGGCGTCTGGGCCGGACGGTGGTCACCCGTCTCTGTTCGCGCACAGCATGTTGGTGGAGAACGTGATGCTAGATGACCTGCAGACGACCTGATTATTAGGTGGGTAGGTAGATACATAGACATGTCTATGGGTAGATAGGTCAGTCAAACTTTATTAACAAACCAGTTTTTTGACAACTATCCCAGCATGCACTGCACGCTTCTTCTATGGGGAAAATGAAGTCGGCAGCTGCTTACCGTAGTTGCTAGACCTGTTGTGGCTCAATATTGGTCCATATATTAGGCGCACCACTGTCGGCTTTTGAGGAAATTTAAGGTTTTTAGTGCGCCTTATAATGCGGAAAATACGGTAACCAGCTAATTGGTTGAACAATATGCAGCAACTACCAAGCTGCCTGGTAGTCTTCTTGTGATTGGTTGAGCAACCCAGATAACTTAGTGAGAGAAGAAGTGAGTTCCAGTGGAGGAGTTGTCTTCAGAATGGAAGTGTGGTACATTTACCATATTGAGGCTTGTCTTCCAATGGTTGTATAGTGCTTTATCAAGTCCAATGGATCCCATTTATTTATTGACTCACACTGACTTAGTGTGAGTGAATCAGCTGAAACAGCTGTGTTTTACATATAGTTCTGAGTTGTTCTGTGACCTGGATGAGTTGTTGAGGAATTGTTGTGAGAAATGGAATTTGGATTGGAGACCTGAAGGTTGTGCCATTGATCCACAGAGTGTGAACTGGAGGTCAATGGAGCTCTGGAGGCTGGAATTGAAACCATAGTAGAAGTTAATGGAAGTCTTGGGATGTTGGCCAGGGACACACAAAGCAGCTCTGCATGTCAACCAGGACATTGCTGGGACGCACAAAAGACATGGGAATATTGGGCCAGAGGCTGCAGAGCCCATGTACAGTCATGGCCAAATGTTTTGAGAATGATTCAAACGTTAATTTTTACAAAGTCTACTGTTTCAGTTTTTATAATGGCAATTTGCATATACTCCAGAATGTTATAAAGAGAGATCAGTTTAACAGCAATTGCAAAGTCAATATTTGCCTAGAAAATGAACTTTATCCCCCAAAACACATTTCAACTTCATTGCAGCCCTGCCTTAAATGGACCAGCTAACATCATTTCAGTGATTGCTCCATTAACACAGGTGTGGGTGTTGATGAGGACAGGGCTGGAGATCAATCTGTCAAATTAAGTAAGAATGACACCACTGGACACTTTAAAAAAAGGCTGGTGCTTGGTATCATTGTTTCTCTTCTGTGAACCATGGTTATCTAAAGAAACACGTGCAGTCATCACTGCACAAAAATGGCCTGACAGGTAGGCCTGTCATGATAACAAATTTTGCTGGAGTCAATAAAAGTCAATAAAAAATTATTTCGATAAACTATAATATTGTTTTAAGACCTTTTGACACTGATTTAATGGAAATGACGTAATAATGCACGCTATTTCCTGCCATAGATAGATATACGTTGTTTTCAAAAGAACAAATAACACTGGAACTGATAAACTAAATAAACAAAACAACCACAAATAAAGTAGATTCTCAATATTAACAAATGTATGTAATGTATTAACAAAAAACATACTTAATTTTTAACGTTAATTTTTACAAAGTCTACTGTTTCAGTTTTTATAATGGCAATTTGCATATACTCCAGAATGTTATAAAGAGAGATCAGTTTAACAGCAATTGCAAAGTCAATATTTGCCTAGAAAATGAACTTTATCCCCCAAAACACATTTCAACTTCATTGCAGCCCTGCCTTAAATGGACCAGCTAACATCATTTCAGTGATTGCTCCATTAACACAGGTGTGGGTGTTGATGAGGACAGGGCTGGAGATCAATCTGTCAAATTAAGTAAGAATGACACCACTGGACACTTTAAAAAAAGGCTGGTGCTTGGTATCATTGTTTCTCTTCTGTGAACCATGGTTATCTAAAGAAACACGTGCAGTCATCACTGCACAAAAATGGCCTGACAGGTAGGCCTGTCATGATAACAAATTTTGCTGGAGTCAATAAAAGTCAATAAAAAATTATTTCGATAAACTATAATATTGTTTTAAGACCTTTTGACACTGATTTAATGGAAATGACGTAATAATGCACGCTATTTCCTGCCATAGATAGATATACGTTGTTTTCAAAAGAACAAATAACACTGGAACTGATAAACTAAATAAACAAAACAACCACAAATAAAGTAGATTCTCAATATTAACAAATGTATGTAATGTATTAACAAAAAACATACTTGAATAAAATAGACAACATAAAGCCAAAGTGGAAATAAATACTGCATTCAACCAAAAGAGAGCAGATTATGAAGTCCAAGGTTTCCCCCAGTGTATTATAAGCATGGCGGCCCGCCATGCTTTGCTAGCCCTGCCGCCAGGCTTAGTGTTGCGCCGTTTCAGCTGTTTGGGATTCTCCTCGGTAATTTCCCCTCAGAAAGCAGGAGGAGAATCCGAGCTTTCTGATTGGCTGCCTGTCACATTCAGCGTTAAGCTCCCAGTCGGGGAAAAACCCTGATTGAATCGCACATCCAACTAATGCAGTAGTTCATACTACACAATTATTTGCCCCTTTTTTCCCTTTATGAAAATCTTAGATCGATGGCCGATCTACAGTGGGGAGAACAAGTACTGTATTTGATACACTGTTGATTTTTCAGGTTTTCCCACTTGCAAAGCTTATAGATGACTGTAATGTTTATCATAGGTTCTCTTCAACTGTGAGTGATGGAATCTAAAACAAAAATCCAGAAAAATACAATGTATGATTTTTAAATAATTAATTCCATTTTATTGTGTGAAATAAGTATTTGATACACCAGAAAAAATAAACTTAATATTTGGTACAGAAGCCTTTGTTTGCAATTACAGAGATCAGACGTTTCCTGTAGTTCTTGACCAGGTTTGCACTCAAGCAGGGATTTTGGTCCACTCCTCCATACTGATCCTCCAGAGCCTTCAGGTTTCAGGCTGTCGCTGAGCCACACGGACTTTAAGCTCCGTCCAAAGATTTTCTATTGGATTCAGGTCTGGAGACTGGCTAGGCCACTCCAGGACCTTAAGATGTTTCCTACGGAGCCACTCTTTAGTTGCCCTGGCTGTGTGTTTTTGGTAGTTATCATGCTAGAAGACCAGCCACCACCCATCTTCAGTGCTCTTACTGAGGGAAGGAGGTTGTTGGCCAAAATCTCACGATACATGGCCCCATCCATCCTTCCCACAATATGGTGCAGTCGTCCTGTCCCCTTTGCAGAAAAGCATCCCCAAAGAATGATGTTTCCACCGCCATGCTTCACGGTTGGGATGGTGTTCTTGGGGTTGTGCTCATCATTCTTCTTCCTCCAAACATGACAAGTGAAGTTTAAACCAAAAAGTTCCACATGACCTTCTCCCATTCCTCCTCTGGATCATTCAGATGGTCATTTGCAAACATCAGACGGGCTTTGACATGAGTTGGCTTGAGGAAGGGAACCTTGAGCACTGCAGGATTTTAATCCTTGACGGCGTTGAGTGTTACTGATTGTTTTCTTTGAGACTGTGGTCACAGCTCTATTCAGGTCATTGACCAGGTCCTGCCTTGTAGTTCTGGGCTCATTCCTCACCTTCCTCAAGATCAATGATGATCCACTAGGTGAGATCTTGCATGGCGCCCCAGACCGAGGGAGATTTAACGTTATTTTGTATTTCTTCCAATTTCTAATAATTGCACCAACCGTTGTTGCTTCTCACCAAACTGCTTGCCTATTGTCCTGTAGCCCATCCCAGCCTTGTGCAGGTCGACAATTTTATCCCTGATGTCCTTACACAGCTCTCTGGTCTTGGGCATAGTCGAGATGCTGGAGTCTGATTGATTGAGTGTGTGGACAGGTGTCTTTTATAAAGGTAACAGTTCAAACAGGTCCAGTTAATACAGGTAATGAGTGGAGAACAGGAGGGCTTCTTAAAGAAGAACTAACATGTCTGTGAGAGCCAAAATTCTTACTGGTTGATAGATGATCAAATACTTATTTCACACAATAAAATGGAAATTAATTATTTAAAAATCATACATTGTATTTTTCTGGATTTTTGTTTTAGATTCCATCACTCACAGTTGAAGAGAACATATGATAAAAATTACAGTCATCTACAAGCTTTGCAAGTGGGAAAACCTGAAAAATCAACAGTGTATCAAATACTTGTTCTCCCCACTGTAAGATTGTGGCTTGTGGTTTCATAACCAATCATCCTCCAGTGTGTTACGGCAGATCCTCCTGGCCGCTCCGATCTAAATCAGGGTTTTTCCCCGACTGGGAACTTACAGCTAAATGTGACAGGTAGCCAATCAGAAAGCGCGGATTCTCCTCCTGCTTTCTGAAGGTGAAATTACGGAAGAGAATCTCAAACAGCTGAAACGGCGCAACCCGAAGTACAGCAGACCAGGGGCGGAGCTATAGGGGGGGCTGGGGGGGCAGCCGCCCCCCCTGAACCAGGCCGGTGGGGGCCGGTCTGGAGGAGCCAGGGAGGGAGGAATAGATTCAAGTCGCTCGAATGTCGGACTATAGACCGAGAAAGTGAGAAGCTGCTGCACGTAAGGGACCCGGTGATTGGTCAGGGGGCCCAGTGATTGGTCAAGGGGCCCGGAAATTTGCCCCGCCCCCGGCCCGACGCCGACTTGTTCCGCCACTGCAGCAGACATCGGAGATGATTTTTGGAAACAACATTAATATTTATTCAACATTTCGTGCAAAGAATATAGAAATAACAAGTAGATGAGTTGGAGCCAAATCACTACCTCAGTTGATAAACCCGGTAGGTTTTCAGCTGTTAATGTGACATAAATAGATAATAATGATTTTCATTCAGTCAGGACTTTACTGACTCCAGCCACATGCATCACAGGTAGATTCTACTAAAGCTTTGATTAATGCCTGGTTTTAAAATTAGTTAACTGGACTTGTAGCCATTATTTTGTGTCCATGTCGCTGGACACAGTGGCGCAACAACATATTATCCAGGTGGATGCGAAACATGAATCGCCCCCCCAGGTTGAAGAGGCGCCGCGCTCACTCGCTCCCCCCCAAAGGAAGATAGTGAAGGTAAAACTCGTTACATTTACCTCGTCATGTGCTCGAGGTGAAGGAGCGAAAGGCGCTGAAGTGTTTTGGGAAAAACCATCAGCGCGTCGCCCCTCCAGACGGGGTTTTGTCGCCCCCTCTGGTGCTGCGCCGCTATGCGCTGCAGACTCAC
Source organism: Poecilia picta (assembly GCA_033032245.1). Taxonomy (NCBI): domain Eukaryota; kingdom Metazoa; phylum Chordata; class Actinopteri; order Cyprinodontiformes; family Poeciliidae; genus Poecilia; species Poecilia picta. Next base: position 891,723 of record CM065358.1, on the reverse strand, counting down.
TTTTTGCGCCGCTGGCTGGACAACACACAGCACGACGAACCCGATGGAACCGTTATACCTGGGATTTATGTGGCTAATGTGTCTCTCAGGGTTTGAAAATGGGCCGACAACTAGTGTCCTGTGCGCTGGACATTAGACTAAGGAAATGAAGAAGGGAGGGTCAGTGGAGAGAACCGGAGCTGAGACTTTTTCATTCAGTGTCATCAAGAGAAAGAATAATAGGCAGGAAGAGACGATAAAGTCGATAATTAAAATGAGGTCGATAGGTTTAATTTATCGTGCGATTAATTGATTTATCATTTATCGCGACAGGCTTACTAACAGGGAAGAGTATCACAGCTAGAAAGATTGGACCTCAGTCAACAATCTATCGCATCATCAAGAACTTCAAGGAGAGAGGTTCCATTGTTGCCAAAAAGGCTCCAGGGCGCCCAAGAAAGACCAGCAAGCGCCAGGACCGTCTCTTAAAAGTGTTTCAGCTGCGGGATCGGGCTACCAGCAGTGCAGAGCTTGCTCAGGAATGGCAGCAGGCAGGTGTGAGTGCATCTGCACACACTGTGAGGCAGAGACTCTTGGAGCAAGGCCTGGTCTCAAGGAGGGCAGCAAAGAAGCCACTTCTCTCCAGGAAAAACATCAGGGACAGACTGATATTGTGCAAAAGGTACAGGGAGTGGACTGCTGAGGACTGGGGTAAAGTCATTTTCTCTGATGAATCCCCTTTTGGATTGTTTGGGACATCTGGAAAACAGCTTGTTCAGAGAAGATGAGGTGACGCTACCACCAATCTTGTCTCATGCCAACTGTAAAGCTTCCTGAAACCATTCATGTGCTTCTCAGCCAAGGGAGTCGGCTCTGTCACAGTCTGGCCTAAAAACACAGCCATGATTAAAGAATGGTACCAGAATGTCCTCCAAGAGCAACTTCTCCCAACCGTCCAAGAGCAGTTTGGTGATGAATAATGCCTTTTCCAGCATGATGGAGCATCTTGCCACAAAGCAAAGGTGATAACTAACTGGCTCAGGGAACAAAACATAGAGATTTTGGGTCCATGGCCTGGAAACTCCCAAGATCTTAATCCCATTGAAAACTTGCGGTCAATCATCAAGAGACGGGTGGACAAACTAAAACCTAGGAATTCTGACAAATTGCAAGCATTGATTATGCAAGAATGGACTGATGTCAGTCAGGATTTGGTCCAGAAGTTAATTGAGAGCAGGTCAGGGAAAATTGCAGAGGTCCTGAAGAAGAGGGGTCAACACTGCAAATATTGACTTGCTGCATTAACTCATTCTAACTGTCAATAAAAGCTTTTGTTACCCATAATATGATTGCAATTGTATTTCTGTATTTGATGAAAACATCTGACATATACATATGAAAACCAAAGAGCAGCAGAAAATATATTTGTGTCATTCTCAAAACTTTTGGTCATGACTGTAGGAGACCTGAAGGCTGGTGACAGTGTTGTGTTCAAGACCACCTAATCCGAGACCAAGATAAGACCAAGACCGAGGGAAGTCAAGACCGAGTCAAGACGAAGACCAGCGCCGCGTTTTACATGATATGATAAAATGTGAAATATGATCAAAATTACTTCTCAAATTGATCTCAGAGATCCATATTCCCATAAAAACACATAGATATTAAAGACTTAATAAATGTAACCAATATTAAATTTAACAACCTCTTTGTTCTGCTTTGCTTCCATCTCTGTGCTACGATCTGTGGTGGTCTCGTGCCATCCCTAAAAAGATAACGCCCTGGGTGTTTACCCATGTTGCTCATGTCAGAAACCAAAACTGTCTGCACCATTAAACACAGCAATTGAGGCAAAGCCTTGATGCTACGAACACTGACCAAGGAGCAACAAGAAAGAATGAATCTATGTAGCTGAACATAGACAACAACTTATTTTATTATTGATATTAGCTAGCTAGTCATCTTTTAGTTAACTTTAAATGCATCATACAACATTACTAAACAGTCTGTTAGTTTGGGGGGAAAACTGTGAAAAGTCATTTGCGTTTTGCTGGTTTGTTGCCATGATTCTAATACACAGCAGCATCAGGTCTCCTTCACTGCCGCGCAGATGTAAACCCAGCATCGTAGCGTCATGTTGCGCTTAAAGGCGGCTCGGAAAAACAGGCTACCACATGTTAACAATGGATTAAATAGTTTTAACTGCTGATAGAAGCGACAGAGGACACAGATATGGGAAGTGTAGAAGCCCCGACTGTATCAAATTGACAGAGGAATAACAGAGAGTTGGCCGTTATAAAGTAAAAGCCCAGTGCATACAGCGTTCATATTTATTCGTTTTTCTTTTTCATCCACAGGGCTTCCCGTGCCCAAACCCTGCAATGGCACGGCACCCCCAGCTTTATTCTATTACTGACATTAGATCTTCTGCCGCTCATAGGAAACCACTGCGCATGTCTCAGAGCGCCGCATGCGAGTGAAAGGTGAGGGAGGGAGAAACATAAACACCTAATTGGCAAGTCACGTTATTGGTTGTGTTTTTATCGGTGCGTTTTGGTCCACTGAAAACAAAGATGTTAACAAATAAACTGGATAGTCTGCTGCATGTTTAGTGATATGTTCACAGTTGCGGTCTCAACTGGTCTTGAAATAAAATGCCGAGTCCTCAGCGACCGAGACCGAGACCGAGACCATCAAAACATGGTCTCGAGACCGGTATCGAGACCAAGACCGATCGCGAGTACCACAACATTAGCTGGTGATATAAGTAAGCTCTTAAGTTTCTGGAGTCTGAAGAGAAGTGGACCCTTGAAAAGCACAGGAACAGCAGTGTGGGACCAGAGTGGACCCTTCCAGGTCCCTGGTCTGTCAGAGAACCTGGGAACAAGATGTCATGGCCTGGTCTCCAGGCATGCTCAGGTTGGTCGACATGCAGGGCCGTGCAGAGACCACTAAAGGGGCAGGTGCTCAAAAAAAGGGCACATCTAACCACAATTTAGGACAGAAAATTAAAGCCTCTCAGCTTTCAGAGCTTAATGAACAATGATAAATAACAAAATTGTGAGATATACAATCAAAGCTAAGGAAAATCTCTATATAGAGCATACAACTATGCATATGTAAGATATTTTATTAGTAATTTCTTTCTGCATTTCTCTTTTGCTATAGAAAATAGACGTGGTCTTAGTCTGAGAAGAAGTGTGAGTTCAGTGGAGGAGTTGTCCTCAGAATAAAAGTTTGTTACATTTACCATATTGAGGTAAATGTATTGCAATATTCAAACCCGCAATTTAGCAATATATGTAAATCAGAGCTGGACCACCAGACATATTTTGTCTTTACAGAATTACACTATTAAAAATACAGTATGAACAAGGGCACAATGTAGCGTTTTTGTGACTGTAATCTATAAAACAAGAGCTGTGTGTTTGAGACACTTGCAGTGGAGATGAAGATGGTCCATTCAGGAAAACAGAGCTGCATCAAACTTTAAAGTGGAACTGCAGAAAAAAGAAAAAAAACAAAAGCAAAAATTTTATTGTTAATGCATGTCACCATGAGAAAAGCCTACTGGGTTTTGCTTAAAAAACGTTTTTTTCACATGACGTCGTGGGCAGGGCCCAAAATCACAACTAAAGATTTCTGATGTGTGCAAATAAAGTTTTATGTTTGGCAAATAACTTTTTAAGTTTACGAGACAAAAATGAGTTATTTCATTTAGAAAAAAGTTTTTTAAACAAACTTTATTGTGTATGAAAAAGAAATCATTAAAATTCCAAAAGTTTTGATTACCATTTTATTTTACTTAACTGAGGTTAGTTTTTTTTTTTTCATTGAATGATTTGGGAGAAAAAATATAACTTCATACTCTGCGAACCAGACCCTAAACTTACTTAAAGTCTGAATTGAATTTTTTCCCCTTCATTAATGACACACTTTATTACATATATCTATCATGGTAATTCAGGGTGAGTCATTTTTAATTCTAAACCAGTGGTCCTTAACCTGGGTTCTATCGAACCCCAGGGGTTCGGCGGAGCCTCTGCCGCGGAGGTAAAGACACACTTGTGTAAAGTCGTGATGACGCTCAGCTCAAAGCAGAGGATCATGTTACATTGCTTAGCCAATCAGAGGATCATGTTACATTGCTTAGCCAATCAGAGGATCATGTTACATTGCTTAGCCAATCAGAGGATCATGTTACATTGCTTAGCCAATCAGAGGATCATGTTACATTGCTTAGCCAATCAGAGGATCACGTTACATTGCTTAGCCAATCAGAGGATCATGTTACATTGCTTAGCCAATCAGAGGATCACGTTACATTGCTTAGGCAATCAGAGGATCATGTTACATTGCTTAGCCAATCAGAGGATCAGGTTACATTGCTTAGCCAATCAGAGGATCAGGTTACATTGCTTAGCCAATCAGAGGATCAGGTTACATTGCTTAGCCAATCAGAGGATCAGGTTACATTGCTTAGCCAATCAGATGATCACGTTACATTGCTTAGCCAATCAGAGGATCACGTTACATTGCTTAGCCAATCAGAGGATCAGGTTACATTGCTTAGCCAATCAGAGGATCATGTTACATTGCTTAGCCAATCAGAGGGTCAGGTTACATTGCTTCGCCAATCAGAGCTGCGGAGGAGCCCTGATTGGAGGAGCTCCACTCTCATCATGGATTTGAACTTGTGTCTTTAATTACTTCAGCAAAACTCACAGTTTTTACCAAATTCTGTAGCTTTCGGTGTTCTTCTTAATCTGCTCCTTAGTCGCATCTTTTTGGGGTTGGTACTGCCTCTAGTGGTGTGGGGGTGGTAATTACATTACTAAATCAGAATACCGCAAAGTCTTTATTATTTATTGTTAATGTTTCATTCTTTTAAGAATGTAGAGCTACTTAAATGTTAGCCGCTTTATCTCACTGAGCTAGAGGCAACTGCGTCATGCGTCACGGGCAAAAGGTCAAAGGTAACAAGGTGACTGGAGGGCTTATTATGTTGTACACACAAAAAAACAGAAAACTAAATAATTGTAGTACATGTTATTATGTGTCAGAAGAGGGCTTAGAAAATAATACTAATACAAAAAAAGAAAAAGAAATTAAAGCTCCGCGGAGCCTCAAGCGGCCCTCGCAGCTAGCGCTGCTTCGGCCTATAGCCACCGCGGGATATCCAGCACCGCCACATGCCTGCCACTGCGTACGGTCTTGTGGAGTTGAAGCGCGCGTCCGCCATGTCATACGCAGCGGTGAGTTCGGCGTCATTCCCTGGTCACACACACCAAATTTCATTCATATCGGTCAATGTAGAGAGGAGATATAGCTGATGTAATGACCTAGTGGATTCAGTGGAGTCTAATTACAGGTCAATCCTGTTCGGACATTCTGCGATGAATAAAGGTCATACTTATCCATTTTGGTGCCAATCAGAAGATGCGTATGTTATTTAGAGACAATTGTGTGTATATGGCGAGGGACTTACATTTGGCCACGCCCCCATGGGTCAGCCAGTATTGACTGAATTCATCATCAGTTTGCAGACAACTAATTCCATATGAAACACAGATTAAAAATAAGAAATTCGGTAAAAAAACATGCTACTTCCTGTTAAAAGTGGGCGGAGCTAAAGTGACGTCACACTATGATGACATTGTTACCATTGGGCGTCCCATCAGGATGACTCATGTCAAGTTTGGAGCAGCTCAGGTCAAAAATATGGAATTTACAGCCAAATGTATGGTGGTGGCGTGAGTTCTGTTTCGCCGAGGTCCCACGGCCACGCCCTCTACTGAAAACTCTTGGTGCTTTAAAGCAAGTGAGACCAACTTGTTATCTGTCATCCAACACAGAATCATCTTGATTAGGTTGAGAGAGCCAGAGATGGAGCTTTCCAAGGAAAAAAAAGGCACATCCTGTTCTGAGGGGGCGGGGCTTAGATGACGTCAGACTATGACGACATAGGATCGTTAGGCATCCCACCAGTATCACTCATGGCAAGTTTGGTGAAGCTTGGCTAAAAATTGTGGAATTTATAGCCAAACGTATGGACACGGTGTTAAAGGTCACTTCATCACGCTGCCACGCCCACCTAGTCCATCGAAAACAAACGGGGTTGGAATCTGAACACATCAACATGTTTTCTGTCTGTTGACCCAGTTTCTTGATGATTAAGTCAAAGGGGTCAGATAGAGACAGTTCAGAGTAAAACATGTCACTTCCTGTTCTCAGGGGGCGTGGCCTAAGTGATGTTATAATTTGACCTTTGGGTCTTGTAGGGCACCCGATGGTGATCAATCACTGAAATTTTGGTGTCTCTGTGAGCTTTTGTGTAAGAGTTATAACAGTTTGTGTAAGAGTTATAACAGTTTTGTGTTTCATGGCGATTCGGTGAACTTTGAACTCTGGTTTGACCCCTTCAGCATGCACGAAAACTCACTATTTTGATAACTTTTATAACCCAATGCCTTATGAATGATCTGACCGAGTTTGAAGCTGATCGGTTGAAATCCCTAGGAGGAGTTCGTTCAAATTCGACGTCTAAAACAGCCAAAATCGGAATTTCAATCCAAAATGGCCGACTTCCTGTCATAGTTGGAATATAACATTAAATTTGAATTCTGACTGTCTTGGGGAGCTCTACAAGTGTACCAAATTTCAAGTCTCTACGATAAAGTTGATGAATTAGAAACGAATAGGTGAACTTTGACCCCTGGTATGACCCCTTCAGCCTGCACGAAAACTCACCGTTTTGATAACTTTTAATCGGCCATCCCTTACAAACGATCTGACCGAGTTTGAAGCCAATTGATCAAAATCCCTAGGAGGAGTTCGATCAAATGCAACGTCTATAAATGGCCAAAATGGGGTCAAAATCGGATTTTCAATCCAAGATGGCCGACTTCCTGTCATACTTGCACTATGACATTCACTTGCACTATGAGTTCTACAAGCGTACTGAATTTCAAGTCTTTACGATTAAGTAAGTGAATAGGAATGGGTCTTTTGAAAATTTCTAGGGGGCGCCCTTGAGCCGTTTCTGGTGCGATTTTTGGGTTGGCATTAAAATACGTAAATTTTACACGGGCTCTATGCGCCCGCGAAGTTTGTTGAGTTTTTGAATATGATAAAGCCCCCAAAAAGCCAATTCATTTGGCCATAGAATAATAATAATAAACAGTACAATTACAATAGGCCTTCGCAGTGCTTAGCTGCTCGGGCCTAAAAATTTACCAAAAGGGCACTTGTGGGCAAGGAGCAAATGGGGCAGGTGCTCAAGCCCCCAGCCCCCCAGCCCCCCTGCATGTGCCTGTCGACATGTCAAGGAGCATGGTGAGTATGATGCTGCAGAAGATGATAAAAATTAAGGAACAGATGCAGGAGATGAGACAGAGAATGATGCTGATGGTAGAAGGAACAAAGATCATGACAATGAGAGAATTTGACACATTCAACATCTGCTTGCAGTTCTTCTTTCTTCTGTCACAAATACAGAAGTGAAGTTTTGAAATCAGTAAGTGATTAGATGTTTTAGGTAATGCTGCAGACAGCAAAAAGAGGGTGCAATGACACATCCCATTAAAACATGTGGTTTATATAAATACACTCCTGATCAAAATCTTAAGACCAGTTAAAAAACTGCAAGAATTAGCATTTTGCTCTATTGGATCTTAAGAAGGTTCTAAGTAGAGCTTCACAATTTTAAAGGAAGAAATCAGCATAAGAGACAAACATTTTTGAGCGGGGAATTAATTGAAAACTGCATTTACACTCAAACATGATTTTTTCAGCTGATCAAAAGTTTAAGACCATAGCTCAAAACCCCCCGAAATCCCCCATAACAGAAATCAAAGTGTCAAAAAAAGGACTCGGTAATGAGTAGCTCCACCAACTGGTTGATGACTCCAACCACTCCTTTGTCAGGCAGGCATTGTGAACTGCAGCATTGTCCTGTTGAAAAACCCAATGATTACCACACAGACGAGGCCCTCAGCCATGAGGGATGCCCACTGCAACATCTCCACATAGCCAGCTGCTGTTTGACGCCCAGCACAACCTGAAGCTCCATTGAAGGAAAACACACCCCACATCATGATGGCGCCCCAACCACTGTGCCGTGTAGAAAACATCCAGGTGGGATCTCCTTGTCATGGCAGTAACGTTGGAAGCCATCATGACAATCAAGGTTACATTTTTTCTCATCAGAGAAGACAACTTTCTTCCACCCTTCAATGTCCCATGTTTGGTTCACCCTTGCAAAGTCCACCACTTGACGTTTTTGTTCCATAACCCTCAGGATCATTTAAAAAATGCAAAATGACTGTCTTACTGCATCCAACCTCAGCAGCGATGGCACATTGTGAGAGGTCTTGTTTATGCAGCTCAACAATCCTAACCACGTTCAAAGTCAGTGAGTTTTTTTGCTTTTGCCATCAGGAGGTGTTGACAGTGTAAAGACTTGACAGAAAATGACATGGAATCCAGATTTTTGCACAGCTTTTGGCTTTTAAAGACTTTGGTCTTAAACTTTTGATCACCTGAAAAAATCATGTTTGAGTGTAAATGCAGTTTTCAGAAAATTCCCTGATCAAAAGTTCTTGTCTCTTGTCACTGATTTCTTCCTTTAACATTGTGAAGCTCTACTTAGAACCTTCTTAAGATCCAATAGTGCAAAATGCAAATTCTTGCAGTTTTTTAACTGATCTTAAGATTTTGATCAGGAGGGTATTACGGTACTTCATAATGCATTGTCAGAATGAAAAGAGCCATTTATTAATCATGGATCATATTTACATCCCACTATTTTAACTTAATGAACGTGAGAGCATGATTTCTCCCCAATCTGACACCCTGAACAGCAGCTGAACAGAAGACATTAACTCTTCTGTACAGAGTTCATTTCAGTTCTCCTTGATAGACCTTGCATAGTAGGTTACTAAGGAGTGTATTAGAACACACCCCAATCATAAAACTTAAAAACAGTAATATTATTTTCAACATATTTTGGGCAATGTACTGTATTTGATTCAAGAAATAATCTGCACAAAGCTCAGTAGAAAAGAGAATGAATACCATCTTGTGGCTTGTGTGACCTTCCTGGCCAGTTTTTATTTTTTGTATTTTTTATTTTTAAAAACAATATGGCAGCAGCTCATTTCCCCATCCTTTTTAGTTATATTTAACACAAACTTTACTAGAACCCATTCATTTTTTTGGAATATACATGACAAACAGCTTCAGTCCTGGAGAACGTGATGCTATCCTCTCTGGCTCTAAAGGAAATGTGTTTTTGTGTCTTCAAACTTAAAGAGATGCTGAACTCTAGTTTGCACACACTTAGCCACGGTGGATTTGCCCATCATATATAAACCTATGCGCAGCAATGCAGTTAGCTTTATTGTGGAAACCTTCAGAACACTAAAGACAAACACTTTCACACTTGAAATTAGAAACTAGTTTACATCTTTTGGACACTGACGCTTTCAGATCTGAGTCATGCTTGTTCGCAAATATGTCATGGTTTACAATACTAAACATATATCACAAGAATGCTTCTTTTAAAGTCCTGTACATGTCTTAGGTCAAGGCTTTTTGGAGTCTGTTAAAGAAAAAAACAAAACACAGCAGACAGTACACTTCCAGTTTCATTAAGGTCTTTTTTATCCAGGCAGAAACACTCGCTACAAAGTCAGTAGCATGTAAAGATTCTCAAATGGCATTAGAGGTAAAAAGGTTTCTCAGTGGAATGTCCATGTACATTGAAAGCTTTTTATATTTTCTCAAAGTTTGCTGTTACCAAAAGGCCGTCCACCTTCCTGATCCACCAGATATAACACATTTTCTGTTGTACAACAGAATCCTAATTCTTTTTGTTTGTAAGAACATTCAGAGTCAGAGGATTTCCTGGAAAGCAACAAAAGAAGTCTTTGTCCTTTTGCCTTTGCCGAGCTTCAGCCAGCACTCAGTGTCAGTCAGTCTGACAGTAATGGACCTCTCTCCTCTTGAGGATTCCAAAGTCCTGCTCCTGAAGCCACCACAGGCGGCCATGACGTCACTGCAGGCGTGGCCAGTACTGAGACAATTCTGCTTCACTTCCAGGAACTTGGACTGGAACTGAGATGCCAGGAGAAATCAAACCTAAAAAAAGAATAAACATTATGGAAAAAATGGCATTAGGATTGTGATCTAATGCAACTTTCAAAATAATCTTATAGAAATATTCATAATAGGCTCTTAAATTTAATGCAACAGAGAGAAGAAAAAAAGTTCAATATTTTTGGTCACTCATTTCAAAAAGTGGAACTCATACATTAAAGCAGTGGTGTCAAGCTGCATTCCTCGAGGACCCGCTCCTTTTAGATGGAGAAACTGCCAGTCAAGCTCTACAGAGCTCTGCTAGAGAGTCAGGCGTGCTGAAGCAGAGAGACATGTAAAGGCTGCAGGACATCGGCCCAGGAGGACCGGGGTTTGAAACCACTGCTTTAAATAGATTCGACACAAAGGGAAATATTTCAAGACTTTATTGCTTGTAACTTTGTTGATTGTGGTTGACAGATACTACAAACCCAAAATTCTGCCTCAAAAAATTTAAATATCACCTAAAATCAATATAAAAAGCATATTTTAAACAGCAGTATCAGACTTCTAACAAGTGTTTGTTTCTAGTCACCCAGTACCAGGTCTGGGCTCCTTCTCCATTAATTACTGCATCAGTGCAGTCTCTTATCCTGGATTTCATAATCCCACTTTTGTGAACCATCCCTCTGATGTAAGGCGTTATTTGCACAGATGTAGAGGTGTGAACATGAAGCTCACCTCATAGAGACCTAGAGTTGATATTCTAGATGTTCTGAGTTTGAGAATAGCTCTTTCTACTATGATAGCTGTTATGTGTATCAATCTTGGCTAAAACTGTTTTTCTAATCAACAATTAAAACATATTGAAAAAGGTTTATTTTTAGACCAAGTATGTACCAGTTTTATCCTGGATGTATACAAACCTTTTATGCATTGATTGCATGTATGTTTAGCAAAAGAATGTTCACTGAGAGTCCTTGTAACTTCACTCTGTTGTTCTAATAAATAAAATCTCAAAATGAAAACCACACAATTTATTTTCCTTTCAGTAGTACGTTTGCTTACTGTGACTTCAAGACAGGTGATGAAGAGGAGGTAATAATTATATTTACTTCAGGCTCAAAGGCAGACCTAAGACCTGTGGTGGTTCCTACCTGTTGAAGATGTTGTGGAGGACGTCACTGACTGGCTGCTGATGTGCGGCTGCATATGTGGAGGAGTATATGTCTGATAACTGCGACCGTTTACAGAGGGACTGTTGGGCAACATGCAGGAATAAGAGGTCTGGTTTGAAGCCTGGAAACAGAACATTCTGCATTAACCTGGGGAACTGAATGTCAACATGAAGTGCTTAGACAAATACTTTATACTCTATTGCTGTTTTTTTTTTTTTACAGAAAATCTGAGATTTGGCACACAACCCTATACTCTTGGATTAGATTTGCCATGCAACACTTTTCTGTGCAGATCAGTTTGCATGTTTTCTGCAGTTTAAGCACTTTAGACTAAACTGTGATCATCTCCAAACATATCAGCATATCAGATTGAATTTATTCAGCTTGGTGATATTTGCTAGTAAATCCTTAAAGATTAAATGTTATTATCCATTCATGCACTACTTTGATCAACTGTAATATCTGATATCTAACAAAACACAAAACAGCAATGGCCCTAAGAAAAGTGAGGGCCCAATGAACAATGGATTTTACTGAACAATGTTTCCTTTTCAATGATGTTCTGGCCCCCTCTCTGCCACGGGATCACCTTCACCCACATGGTAAAATCACAAGGATTTATGATGATGGTGCACAAAAGCAAAACATAGCCCACTGATTATCATCACACATACATGGTGCCCTTCTGCTTTGACATGTAAGGCAATCTTACTTGCATGGGCAGGCTGGCAGTCATGCTGAAGCTTGGCATTGTTAGGCCATAGGTATTGGACAGAACTGGATCCGATCTTCCTATTATGGACCCTGAAGAAAAGGACACTAAACAGAAAGAAAGAAACAAAAAAGGGACTGAGTGACAAGTCTGGATAAGAGGACAAGCAAAAGTAATCTAACTCCAAAATTAGAACGAACAGCATAAAATTAATGGAAAGAGAGGAAAAACTTTAGTTGCTTTGAGTTAGAATTAAATTTAAACTGTTATTTCAGTTTACATATGTGTGTTTATCTAAGTTACTTAGTGTGCAGACATTAAGTAACTTAGCAACTAAAAGAAAAAAAGAGATTTGATGGAAATAGGCTGCAAGGTTACCTAAACATCTGCAGTAAAATGTCATTCATCTGAAGGATCAAATGTTTTCTCTGCATAGTAAAGACCAACTTAGCAATAACAGTAATAAAAAAGAAATAAATGACCAATTTAAAAGCACTTTTTGTGTCATGTTGACCACGTAATAAACTTCTGAAAAGCCCACCATTCTTTTTACTCCTCACATGGATTGAAGTCACAGTAAATCTTTACTTCTGTCATGAAGTTGGGGGTGATGGTGGGGAGAGAGAACACAGGCAGGACCCAGGTAGAAATGAAAATGATGATTTAATAGTGTGATAGCAGCTCAAATAGTCCAAGTACTGGCAGCATAGCAGAGTGGAAGCAATAACTTCGCACCGATAGCAACAGGATAAAGACTATGAGCTGAGCCGACACAAGACTTTACAGTTCTACTGCAGTGTGTCGACTAGACTAATGACAATACGGATGAACGACTGACACTCACATTGACATTAGACAGAGACAACAGGTGGACTTAAATACACACAGGTAATCATGGGAACGAGACACACCTGGGAACAATCAGGGGCTGACAGGACAACACAGAGACTCAGAGCAAACAGAAGCCAAAATAAACACAGTGAAAACCCAAATCCTCACAACTTTCCTGTCTTACCCTAACCTAAACATTCAATACGGTGGCCAAGCAATTTAAGGAGTAGCAATAAATATATTTGCATTTTCTGCTCGAAGCAAGATTCTGAAAACTAGACTTGGATTGTACAAACCAGATTGCGAAGAAGATGCAGAAAATGCTATGATGATCGTAATGGGGTGACTGCATCTGGAAGGAACAATCAGTTGGTAGCATCTTCCACTCATCATTAGAGACATTCTCAATGCAGAAAGACACCTATAACCTTCAAGATAACCCAAACCTACCCATAGATCCACACTCATGGACTAAACTCTATCCTCCAGAATTTGAGTGGAGAAGATTTAGTGGTCTGTCTGCAGACCCCTGTTTATTAGACTGCCTTCCTCTTTATCAGAGATGAAATTGTTAGAGTTTTCTAAAGTAGAGCTCTCCTCATAACCTCAGCTCAATAGAAAAAGCCCATAAATTTCACCTTTAAAATGTTTTAATTTCCTGGGCTTAAGTAAAGCAAAACAGCACAAAGCAGACAATGTTTTTAGTAATTGTTGTCACTAAACAGTTTTAACTAATAGGTTTTATTAATAGCAATGCTTCCTTCGCTGGCAGGTCAACTGTTGTTTAGACAAGAACTGATTAAATTTGGTTGGACAAACCAAAAATGAAGCACTTTGCTCTTGTTGTGGTTGGTGTCGTTAACAGTAGAGTTTGCTGTGACACACTGTTTGTCTCATTTGGTACCTGGAGCTGAAGGATGAGCTGGAGATGAGTAAGCACTGCTGCTAAAGCTGCTGTTGATGGGAATATGGCTGGACGAGTTCAACACCTGCCGGCGTTGATTCCTTAACTTCTCCTCTCTTCTCCACTTTGCACGTCTGTTTGAAAACCAAACCTACACATAGCACAAAATACCGGAATTGAACAGGGATTAGACAAGGAGGAATAGCTAGTTCACCATGACTAACATCCAACCCCATTTATACAAGACTCTGAAGCCAGGAGAGACCCTCTGCTTGTATCTGTTTGCTCTGAAATGAAAAAAAACATAGAATAAGAACCTAGAGTTGATACTATTCTATTATGTCTGGGAGTCTATGGGGAGTAGTCAGTAAACCAGTGCAAATTTAACAATAGTTCACTTTACAGAGTCTGGAGAAAATTATTCAGAATGAAAGTGAAGTGTGCTTAAAGACAGAGAAAAATCTGATTTGTTCTAAAATTTTAGTTAACTTTCTATGGTGCAAATTTTGATGCTACTAAGAAAAAATAAATAAAGTCTTTTTGTATTAAAATTGACTAAATGAACTGATCAAAAATAAATTTCACAGGTTGTTTTTCTAATCTACACAGTCCAGTCACATTAATGTGACCACCACGTACTTTCCACTTCAGAGTTAAATAACCAATCACAGAAGGCAGGTGGCAGCACAGTGCAGTTGAGCGTATATAAAGGGTGTGTGTGGGCTTCGGAAAACATTTCAATCGTTGGCGTAATGCAGAAACGAAGCGATTTATCCGACGTCCAAAAGGGCATGATCATTGGCTTTCGGGCCAAGGGTGGAAGCATTTCCGAAACGGCTGAGTTTGTGAACTGTTCGCGTGCCGCCATGGTAAAAGTGTACCGTGCATGGCAAAATGGGACTGTCCAAAATCAACGACGTGGCAAATGTGGTGCACCACGGGCCATAGATGACAGAGGCGAACGACGGTTGCGGAGATGCGTTCGGGCAGATAGACGGGCTACCGTTGAGCAACTGACCACTAAAATGAACCAAGGGGCTACCACAAGTGTCTCCCAAACCACTATTCAGCGAACATTGCTGCGTCTGGGCCTCCGAAGCAGACGCCTGGTTCGTGCACCTATGCTGACTGGTGTTCATCGACGACGAAGGCTAGAATTTGCACGCCAGTACAGCAGCTGGACGTCCACTGAGTGGCGACAGGTAGCGTTTTCAGATGAATCGCGTTTTATGCTCCATCGGACAGATGGACGTTGGCGTATAAGGCGTGAAACCTCTGAAAGGAACCACCCTGCAACCATTGCAGGAACGGTCCAAGCTGGAGGCGGGAGCATTATGGTCTGGGGAATGTTTTCCTGGCATTCTCTGGGTTCACTGATTATTGTGGAAGGCACGATGGATCAATACAAGTACGCATCTGTCCTTGCGGACCATGTCCACCCCTACATGCGCATTGTTTTTCCTCAGGATGATGGCATCTTCCAGCAGGACAATGCGAGGTGCCATACAGCTGCCAGTGTACGTGCGTGGTTCGAAGAGCACCAGGATGAGTTTACCGTCCTCCCCTGGCCAGCAAACTCACCTGACTTAAACCCAATCGAGCATCTGTGGGACCATCTCGATCGAGTTGTTCGCGCCATGGATCCTCAACCGCGTAATCTAGCGCAGCTGGCCACGGCATTAGAGTCGGCATGGCTCAACATCCCAGAGAAGACCTTCAGGGACCTAAGTGACTCTCTTCCTGCACGTCTCGTAGCAGTTCGCTCTGCGAAAGGTGGTTATTCTGGCTTTTGACAGATGGTCACATTAATGTGACTGGACTGTGTACATTTGCTTGTTTGCTCATTTTCAACAAGTACCTTCACAAGTTTCTACTTTTCAATTAGGAAATGTGTTTCTGTCAAAGGTTTAGAGTAATGTTTTCTTTTCCAATCAGAAAAGCACCAGGATTAGTTTGGAAGAGCAAAAGTTGTTTCCTTTGAAAAAGTTCCCCAAAAATCCTTTGAAGTTAGATTCTTGGGACTCTTTGTTTTCCCAGGGTTGTTACTGTCCCTGTAGGTCCAATGAAGGACCTACAGTCATGGCCAAATGTTTTGAGAATGATTCAAACGTACATTTTTACAAAGTCTACTGCTTCAGTTTTTATAATGGCAATTTGCATATACACCAGAATGTTATAAAGAGTGATCAGCTTAAAGCAATTAATTGCAAAGTCAATATTGGCCTAGAAAATGAACTTTATCCCACAAAACACATTTCAACTTCATTGCAGCCCTGCCTTAAAAGGACCAGCTAACATCATTTCAGTGATTGCTCCATTAACACAGGTGTGGGTGTTGATGAGGACAGGGCTGGAGATCAATCTGTCATGATTAAGTAAGAATGACACCACTGGACACTTTCAAAAAAGGCTGGTTCTTGGCAGCAATGTTTCTCTTCTGTGAACCATGGTTATCTCTAAAGATACACGTGCAGTCAACACTGCACAAAAATGGCCTAACAGGTAGGCCTGTCATGATAACAAATTTTGGAGGGCAGCAAAGAAGCCACTTCTCTCCAGGAAAAACATCAGGGACAGACTGATATTATGCAAAAGGTACAGGGAGTGGACTGCTGAGGACTGGGGTAAAGTCATTTTCTCTGATGAATCCCCTTTCGGATTGTTTGGGACATCTGGAAAACAGCTTGTTGGGATAAGACGAGGTGACGCTACCACCAGTCTTGTCTCATGCCAACTGTAAAGCATCCTGAAACCATTCATGTGCTTCTCAGCCAAGGGAGTCGGCTGCTTAAAAACACTTGCTTAAAAACAAGTCTTGCTTAAAAACACAGCCATGATTAAAGAATGGTACCAGAATGTCCTCCAAGAGCAACTTCTCCCAACCGTCCAAGAGCAGTTTGGTGATAAACAATGCCTTTTCCAGCATGATGGAGCATCTTGCCATAAAGCAAAGGTGATAACTAACTGGCTCCTGGAACAAAACATAGAGATTTTGGGTCCATGGCCTGGAAACTCCCAAGATCTTAATCCCATTGAAAACTTGCGGTCAATCATCAAGAGACGGGTGGACAAACAAAAACCTAGGAATTCTGACAAATTGCAAGCATTGATTGTGCAAGAGTGGACTGCTATCAGTCAGGATTTGGTCCAGAAGTTGATTGAGAGCTTGACAGGGAGAACTGCAGAGGTCCTGAAGAAGAGGGGTCAACACTGCAAATATTGACTTGCTGCATTAACTCATTCTGTCAATAAAAGCTTTGTTGCCCATAATATGATTGCAATTGTATTTCTGTATGTGATGAAAACATCTGACACATGAAAACCAGAGAGCAGCAGATCATGTGAAAATATAATATTTGTGTCATTCTCAAAATTTTTGGCCACGACTGTAAAGTAGGTGCAAGATTATGTTACATGATGACAACTCCATATGCATTAGGCGTCATGAAAGATAGGTTGACAACTTCTTTCTCACTGTACCTTCTTTGAGAGAAAAGAACAGTTTAACTATGCTTTGTTTTGTTGCAGTTTGTTGTAAAAGCTCTGAATCAGCTATCCATCTTGTTTCAGAGAACGTCAGGTTTTACATCTGAAATCAGAGCAATGAGAACGTCGTCTACCTTAAAATTCAATAAAGATTTGACAAATACTACAAGGTGAATCTTGTAGTATTGGCTTGTGAAGCTTATTATTAATAATTTTTTTACAGTCAAGCTGTTTCTTAGATGACTCCTCTACTTGTCAGTGTGAACATGCTTGTTGACTAAGAGTGGAAAGAAAATTATAAGAAGCTCCAACTTCTGCAGCTTACCTGAATTCTTGCCTCAGGAAGATCGATTTTATTGGCAAGTCGTTCACGTGCAAAAACATCTGGATAGTGAGTCCTTTCAAATTCTACAACCAAAAAATAAAATTATATATTTAAAAAAAGAACATATTTCAAAAGAAACTATGGAAATTAGTTTCCCATCATTGACATGACGGCATCTGGGAAAAGAAATACTACTCTCCAATATGGTATTGGAGTAAACACTACAGCGTGGGCCATAAGTTTCCATACATAGGAAATGTAAAACGTATATTTCTTTTATATTTCAGATACCTCTCCTTGGGCTGCCACCTTATCATGGTGGAGGTGTTTGAGTGTCCCAATGATCCTAGGAGCTATGCTGTCTGGGGCTTTATACCCCCGGTAGGATCACCCAAGGCAGACAGATCCTAGGTGAGGAACCAGACAAAGCGCAGCCTGAAGACCCCTAATGAAGAAAAATATCTTTGGATCTGAGGTTCCCTCGCTAGGACGCGGGTCACCAGGGCCTCACTCTGGAGCCAGGCCTGGAGGTGGGGCACGATGGCGAGCGCCTGGTGGCCGGGCTTAGCCCTAAGAGGAGACGTGGATTCCCCTTCCAATGGTCCCACCACCTGTCGGAGGGGCCAAAGGGGTCGGGTGCTGTGTGTTACGGGCGGCGGCCAAGGGAGGGGACCCTGGCGGTCTGATCCTTGGCTGGAGAAGCTGGCTCTTGGGACGTGGAACGTCTCCTCTCTGGTGGGGAAGGAACCGGAGCTAGTGTGAGAGGCTGAGAGGTTTCGGCTAGAAATAGTCGGCCTCACCTCGACACATGGCTCTGGTTCTGGAACCAGTCTCCTTGAGAGGGGCTGGACGTACTTCCACTCTGGAGTTGCCCACAGTGAGAGGCGCTGAGCGGGAGTGGGCATATTCTGAGGTTTGAGAATCCTTGTGAAACAGCGTTTTAACTAAAACTCTTTTAAAAATCTCTTTAATGTTTTTCTTCATTTTTAATTTCTTTTTAATTCTCTTTCTCGCTGTTTCTTTTTTTTTAAATCTTTCTCTTCCACACTGTTTATTTAATGTCACATACTGTTATTTTAATCATGTAAAGCACTTTGAAATGCCTTGCTGCTGAAATGTGCTATGCAAATAAAATTTGATTGATTGTTGCCCCCCATCTTGGCGCCTGTTTTACCTGGTTTACCCTGGTGAATGAGAGGGTAGCCTCCCTCCGCCAACGGGTGGGGGGACGGGTTCTGACTGTTGTCTGTGCTTACGGGCCGAACAACAGTTCAGATTACCCACCCTTCTTGAAGTCCTTAGAGGGGGTACTGGAGAGTGCCCCTCCTGGGGACTCCCTTGTTCTGCTGGGGGACTTCAACGCTCACGTGGGCAATGACAGTGAGACCTGGAGGGGCGTGGTTGGGAGGAACGGCCCCCCGATCTGAACTCGAGTGGTGTTCTGTTGTTGGACTTCTGTGCTTGACACGGATTGTCCATCACGAACACCATGTTCAGGCATAAGGGTGTCCATACGTGCACTTGGCACCAGGACACCTTAGGCTGCAGTTTGATGATCAATTTTGTCATCGTTTCATCGGATCTGCGGCCGTATGTCTTGGACACTCGGGTGAAGAGAGTAGGGTTGTGTTGGCTCACGTGACTGCAATATCGCATGGACATCAGAGGCAGTTCCCCTGGATTGGCAGACCGGGGTGGTGGTCCCCCTGTTTAAAAAGGGGGACCGGAGGGTGTGCTCCAATTACAGAGGGGTCACACTCTTAAACCTCCCTGGTAAGGTCTATTTAGGGGTCCTGGAGAGGAGGGTCCGTCGGATAGTCGAACCTCGGATTCAGGAAGAGCAGTGTGGTTTTCGTCCTGGTCGTGGAACACTGGACCAGCTCTACACCCTCAGCAGGTCCTGGAGGGTGCATGGGAGTTCGCCCAACCAGTCTACATGTGTTTTGTGGACTTGGAGAAGGCGTTCGACCGTGTCCCTCGAGGGGCCTTGTGGGGGGTTCTCCGGGAGTATGGGGTACCGGATCCATTTTGGTGGCCTTAGGATCTCATCTCTGCTTTTTGCAGATGATGTGGTCTTATTGGCTTCATCAAATCGTGATCTGCAGCTCTCGCTGGAGCGGTTCGTGGCCGACTGTGAAGCGGCCGGGATGAGGCTCAGTGCCTCCCAATCCAAGGCACTGACCTTTTCCGGTCTTGAGCCGGAAAAGGGTTGAGGTCCTTCTCCGGGTCAGGGGGGTCGTCCTGCCTCAAGTGGAGGAGATTAAGTATCTGGGGATCTTGTTCACGAATGAGGGAAGAAGGGAGCGGGAGATCGACAGGCGGATTGGGGCAGCGTCTGCCGTGAAGCGGTGCTGTACCGGTCCGTCGTGGTGAAGAGAAGCTGAGTCAAAAAGCGAAGCTCTCGATTTACTGGTCAATCTACGTTCCCACCCTCATCTATGGTCATGAGCTTTGGGTCATGACCAAACGAACAAGATCACGGATACAAGCGGCCAAAATAGGTTTCCTCCGCAGGGTGGCTGGGCTCTCCCTTAGAGAGAGAAGCTTGGTCATCCTGGAGGGACTCAAAGTAGAGCCGCTGCTCCTCCACATCGAGAAGAGCCACTTGAGGTGGCTCGGGCATCTGGTAAGGATGGACTCCTCCCTGGTGAGGTGTTCCGGGCACGTCCCACCGGGAGATGGGGAAGACCCAGGACACGCTGGAGGGACTATGTCTCTCGGCTGGCCTGGGAACGCCTTGGGGTTCCTGGAGGAGCTGGAAGACGTGGCTGGGGAAAAGGAAGTCTGGGCCTCCCTTCTGAAGCTGCTGCCCCCACGACCCGACCCCGGATAAGCGGAAGAAAATGGATGGATGGATGGATGGATGGATGGATGGATGGATATTTCAGATAGCCAAGAAGATGCATTTGACAAAAGAGCAAAGAACTGAAATTATACTGATGGCTGGATCCGTAAGTAGTCGCATGGTTGCACGAAATTTTAACAGAAAACTTCACACATGACACTGCGGCAGAACTTATTTGCAAGTTTCAGAAAAATGGAAATGTTGCAGATCACGAAGTGGTCCAAGACGTGTAGCGGTTACGCAGAGTTCCACAGAAATAAAAACAGTTGTCCAATATAAAAAGTTTATTTTTTCTATGTATGGAGACTTATGGCCCACCCCCCAGCTGATATTTCAGACTTGAGGTCATTTCTGCAGGATGTGTTAAAGAAATGTAGCTTTTGGTTAGCATCCCTCAAGTACCTTTCTCTAGTGCTTCTATCTGGTCTTGTGTGAAGGATGTTCTGTTTCTCTGCAGCTTTCTTTTCAGCTGAAGCCTCATCTGAGTCTCATCTGAGTCGTCACCGGTGGAACTGATTGAAATGTTGTTTTCCGCTGTGTCTGTCTGAGGGCAGTCTGCACCAAAAAGGCAGGGAGGAAAGAATGGAAGAAGACGGATAAAAATTGGGCTTATGGCTGGATAATCAATCAGTAAAACAGAAAAAATTGTGATAAGCTATACTCCAGTCAGATCTGGTAAGATACAGGATACTTCACTTTAAACTGAAACATAAAATATAGTTCTTTTTAAAAATGAATTAAATAAAACATCATGTTCACAGTTTTGCCAATAAAAAGGATTTTCACCCTGCTTTACTTTTTAGAAGCAAAGATGTTCAATAAGATTTGATATGTTACAAAGATGATCTAAAATGTAAACGCATTAACTTGCATATTTAATCAATCTCGCATCAAATAAATATTTTTTGTTATCACCCATGCCACACATTTAGATGACATATCAGTAATGTGTGTCAGGGCAGAGCCTCACCTGTCATCATCAAAAAATAGAAATAAACTCATTGATATTGCCATTTTCACCCTATGGTTTATACTATAAAGTACCTATTTCTTACTTAGCTTAACCAATTCTGATATTTTTTTTTCTTTAAAATCGCTGGATTTTCGCATTTTCCCATTCAAATGCTCAGAAGCGAAGCCGGTGAGGCAGCAGCGAGCTCAGCCTCACCTGGGATTACGCAACCTCTTGCTAACTACACTGGATGCCATTATAATATGACAGCATGTTCGTCCTGTCTGTACGCCGGCAATAAAAAGGCTAAAAAACATTTAATGTATGAACTGATTTTCCATAATTTTGTTTATGTCTATAATGTACAGTGTTTTTTTTGTCGCCAACTGTGTGTTTATTGTGTTTTGTGTGCAAAGGAGCAATAAGAAACGGCAGAGAACAGACTTGAGGTGAGGCAGGAAGTTCTCTTGCCTCATGGCAGGGGGCGCTCATGATCCCAGATTTTGTGACTGCACAACTGCAGAGTAAGACACAGTGAGCTAGCCATGGAGCTTCACTGAGTAAACACGGCTATGGATACATGTAAAAGAAGATTAGTCTTTTGCCCCCCAGCATTGTATGCCTGCACGAAATTTCTGTACGTCCAATAACATGCATAGTGTATAAGTCGTAAGTCAGTGCCTGACCAGCAATGAACCTCACAGCATGTCACTGAAAATAGCATATATACAACACATTTCTTGAAAGTCAATTCAAGTTTATTTGTATGGCACACCACGTTTGGTTGTCTTCTACCTTCTACTCCAATAAATAAATAATAAATCTAATAAATTTAACGAGTTTTAGATTTTTAACCTAAATGTGTGCCTTTGTGAAAGATAAACTTACAGTATGTTGTGTTAACTTTTTATTAATTTTGTCAAACCTCCAAGAGTTTAATAATTTTGAGTTTTTAAGTTAGCACTTAAAAAGAAAGAAAAAAAAGACTGGAGTGGGAACTATTTCCCAGAGTGCTTAGTGGCATGTTTCTGTGTTGCACCATCAGTGAGATGGAAGTGTGTTACATTGATGTGACTCTTGAAGGTAAATGTTCATTTTAATGCATCGGATATTTTGCAAAGTGAAGATAATATCTGGTTCATACTAAATGTTTTTGAGAAGAAATTATTGTGATATTTAATACAATTCATTATCACATCAGAAATTTTAATCACACAATTTGAAAAAAATATATTTTTTTAAATCAAAACTTACATTTTAGGAAAACCCTGTTGCCATTGCTCACCATGTATGTTTGTCTCATATCTCATTGAGAGCTGATGCCATTTGGGCCATTTTTTCTCTTCATTTATCCACTCATCTGCATGTAAGACGTATGGGTCATATACTGAGTCACTAATGTTAATTTGGTAGCATAACTTGTTTTATCATGCCGTGTTAAACAGTTGTATTACACAGACTGTCAACATGCTTCAATTAGGGCTTAGTCCAACAGAGCGCCGCAGTCGAAAAAGTAATCTATGCGTCATTATGCTCTTATGTTAATATAGCAGAAAATCTCAGAGGAATGTCTCCACCATATTGTTTGAGCTAAGGCTCAAATTACTAAGCTAGTGGCTGGTGAGTTCATAAGAAAACACATCATTTATTACTCAATCCCAGAAATATGGATTAGCATCAACATAAATCCACACCAGAGTAGAGATCCCAACATGGAACTTCTTAGCAGACAAGCTTGACTGCAGCTCCCTCCAGGACTCATGTTTTTTGTATTGCTAGCCTAATAATTCATTA
This sequence comes from Poecilia picta, assembly GCA_033032245.1. Lineage (NCBI taxonomy): Eukaryota > Metazoa > Chordata > Actinopteri > Cyprinodontiformes > Poeciliidae > Poecilia > Poecilia picta. The sequence goes on along the minus strand of CM065358.1, from coordinate 868,640 downwards.
TCCAAACAGACAGGAGCTCCAAAACAAAATAAACTATTGTTAAGTGTCATAATCAGTGATGCAGAAGGAGATGATAATGAAGCAGATGCCCCTCTCCAGGACACACACACCCTTACCTAAACACACACACAAACGCATGCACAAACATGTTGTTGGCTGATTGTTTCACTCTTAACTCCCTGGGTGATGGAAGAGGCATATGAGCCTACCTCACATAGCAAATAGAGCCATCAGCCACACGATCTGATAGAAATCTACAACAAACTTATTTTAACTCATGCATATGAGTTAAACTGAATATTTGTCATTACAAATTCAAACACCATTTGCTACTCTGCTCTCAGTGGAAGTTGAGTTGTAATGAACGTATTCTGTTCATGAGGTTCTAAAGACCTGTCATCTGAACAAATACACCAGTAGAAGCCAGGAGGAGGGTCTTAGTGCTGTCAATCATCCTCATATACAAGTTGCTCACTCCAGCCTCCTTGCTTTCATCTGTACTTCCTAACAACCCTGCCATGAATGCTCATGCTAGCTAGCATAGCCACCGATGACAGCAGATAAACAGTTTTCCTGGAACGGTAAGTTGTTTCTCTGTCATTAGCATAATAAACACCACAATCATGATTGACATGAGTAGCTTTAACAAATTTGGGGATGATACACAAAGTGTCACCCAATTTGCAAACATTCACAGCTAAACACTTAGTGAGCACAGATCTTCCTGTCATGAGATGTGGTTGGTGGTGGTGAGAATGAATGCAGGAGACCCAGATGAAGAATGCTGCTCAAAAACAGTCCAGTCAGGCAGCACAGGCGGAACAATAGCACACAGCTAATAACCGGTAGTAACTGACAAGTTGACTGAATACGGGAGCTAAGGCTAACCAGGACTTTAAAACAGTGCCGCTGGAGAGCTTGACGATAGACGTACGACGTTAGATGAGGATCTGACACAGACAGAGACAACAGGTGGACTTTAATACACTGGGAGGGTGATCAGGGAACGAGACACAGCTGGGAATCAATCAACAGGGGAAGACGCAGAGACAACAAAGACTCACAAGGACAGAAACTAAACACAGAAAAACCTTAAAATACACAAAAACACTGATCATGACACTTCCTGAATGGAAAAAAGAAAGAAAAAGGAGGGCCTCATTCCTTATTGATCTAAGATGATTAGAACATCTCTGAAATGAAAACATAATTTGTTATATTGCAACAGATGATGCAATATAACAAAGCAAAGGAATACTTCAAACTTATTCACCCTATAAGATAGGAAATGGTGTTCATTATATCTTCACTAAAGTTTAATGCTAATATTATAATAAATAAATAATTCCCAAATGGGATTTTCTTATCGTCAAAGTTAAGTTGTGGCTATTTTTTCATTTTTGGGGGCAGCGTATTAACAAATGCCTTACCTGTGTTCAGGATTGTGGTCCCAGCGTACCACCCTGAGCGTCCTCCCCAGGAGCCCTGTGCATTAAGCATCTTCAGTTTGTCAAACATTCCCTCAGTGGCCCCTGTGCCCATTGGATGCTTGTCAGTGGCCAAGTTCCTGAGCACACGATTTATTGATGAAACCTGGAAATAAACATAAAGTCATATGAAAAAAAAGACCGCAGGTTTTTTTTTCTTGAAAAAAATGTGAGGTTGGTGGTAAAACTAAATATGTAACTTTTACAAAAAAATATTTTACATATTGTCAAAACTCAGTGTTGTGACAGTGTAGTATGAGACATAGTCTGTGAAAAGTCAAGCTCCTTTGCCGCCTCCAAGTTTTAACTAAAATCAACCAATCAGAGTGAGGAGGCATGTCTTAGCACTTGTCAATCATAATCACTGCTCAGCGTGTTTTAGGTATTTCCCTTTTGCCAAACACTAGACAATCTTCTGCAACACTTGATGGCTGCAGAAGATTATATGTAATCAGTAGAAACAGCAGTACTGAAACATAGACACATCTCACACAAACAGGGCAAATGCCTCTGAGGACCAGAGTTGAAAAACAATGTCTTAGACTGAAAACGTTTTACTTGTATGAATAGTAAATTGAGCTTGATGCACTGTTTGATAATTATAAGGATCAAATGAAATGTATGTGTGTTTTCTTTTGTAAAGTGCCTCGAAATAATGTGTTGAACTTTACCAGTGTTCTAACATCAGACCAGTTGACAGACTAAGCTCTCATTGACATAAGTGATCTTACACTGGGTATATTGTCATTGGTGCAGACTCCCTCTGCCAGTAGTCGGTCTCTAACCCTCTATGGCATACCGTTGCTCTCAGGCAACAAACCACAAATCTGTACCTCACGTTGCTCCTTTATTTTATTTTTGGGGTCTGATGATTTAAAATACCTCCAGACATATTTTTGTCCAAATAAAAGTGATATTGAGGTCCATGTGACCTTTTATTTAGAAGAGGAGCAGTTCTTTTTATGAAGCCGAGGTGCATGCTACACCGTGCCTCCTACTTGTAAGTTATACATCACTTTTCTTCATGTTTAAATTTGGGTCACTCTAACTAAAAATATTTTCCTATCTGTGAGTATGTAAAGAAGCATTATAGATCATTTCAAGACAATTTTTTAAAATTATTTATATGCTAAAACTGTGTCTTTTTGTTAGTTGCCTCAGGGCAACATTGCGCAATTAGGGCCCTTCTGCTCAGGCAATATTATTCTAATGTGATGATATTCAATTGATTACAAAATAATTATCACAACCAATGTATCTACTTTATTATTGACTAACAGCAACAGGAGATGGATGCAAGATCATTTCATGGACAAAAGGTGCATGGTTCAGTAGGTGGGGTCATTCCCAATGAAAACATGAGGATCCACTGTACAACCATTATTTAATTGTTTTATCTTCAAAACTGACTTCAGTCCCGAAGAGTAATAAGCTGGTCATCAATTAACAAATGGCCCCATTCCAAGGCAGGCCAAGACTGAAGCAATACCTGCCAAACCCAATAATATGGATCTGCAGGGTATTTCATATGGCTGGTGCAGAAGGTGTTCCTTGCACCAAATCTACCAGATATGGGAGCTGGTGGAAATGTTATCCTTTGCTTGGCTCAAATTCTAACAAAGAATCAGAACTACAAACTCTTATAAAAAGAACCTGCAGCCCAAACTCCTGTCACTGATGTGAATCTGGTCACTACAAACCATAGATAATTAGGTAAACAGATGGTGAGTCCCAGGTACGCCAATAATCAAGTGCCAAAAATGTGATATACACTTTTTTCACTAAGCAAGAAATTCCTTCCTGATGTTTAACATATAATGGGGAAAAGACTGATTTCAACATCTTTAGTGATTCTAGCTCTGCCAAACATTACACATGTACAAACACACAAATGCTCGTTTTAGTAATTTGCTCAAATGTACCATTCATTAATTAAAGTTAGTTGTTTATTTTATATTTGGTGAGTTGGAACCATGTCTGATTTATTTTTGTCAAAAAGAAATGTTGTTATGAATATTGATTTGTTTGATTTGTATTTCATTTCTCATAATCACTGTAGAAAACTTGGCATTTTAGACCCCTTGTAGTGCAATGTTGCCCTGAGGCAACAAACCCAAATCCGGTTCCGGGAGGCGTCAGGGTCCAATTTTATGATTGATATGGTATTAAGGACCAACAAGCTCCCAAAGAATGCAGGAAAACAATTTTTTCCCCAAAAAACAAAAAGTCATGCCATAGAGACTAAGCTCTCATTGACATAACTGATCTTACACTGGGTATATTGTCATTGGTGCAGATTCCCTCTGCCAGTAGTCGGTCTCTAATCTCCCAGGCAAAAATGGATGGACACTCTCTTTTGTACTGAGCGATCTTTCCCACCACCTCTGGAGTCGCCACCCTGGGTTTACTCCCACCTATGGCCCGAGGACGGATTGAGCCTGTCTCATAATACCGACCCAGGATCTTACTCACACAGCCATTAGACACCTGGACAAACAGAAAGAAAACATCTTTGATCAAACAGTTGCTCTTTGCATTGGATAAAGAAAGCAACCCTGGTGAGATATGTTCTGTTTCTACAACATGGAATAGTTTTTAGGCTGCTTCTTTATGTAGAACAGAGAATCTTTACATTTCCACAAAGCTGCTAAAGGAATCCATGAGCTTGCCTCACAGGTAATTGAGACAAAGGGCCTATTCAGGATAAAATCATACATTCATCTCTTTGTTGTTCCTTTGTGATTGTCTGTTCCAGGAGTTAGTTCCAACTCCAGATTAATTCTAGATTTTGAAGTTCAAGGAAATTTACTTTCAAGCTCAAGTGATTGATATGTGAAAAGACATCTCCCAGACAACAACGTAAAGGTGGCATTTGCCATTCAATAAATCAGTAAGTGAAGATTTCCTGGAAAGGCAGGATTTGCTTTTGTCAGTTCACATCTTCGTAAAACAAAATTTTATAAAGTAGGAAGAAAAACCGTCAGAGCGGAGCTATCAGTTAGATGTTCTACTTTACAATAGAAATCCATCTTTTCACTGTTTAGTCTAGATTTACAAGTTCTTTGAGTAAGACAATAGTTTCACATTACATTCGCGAGCAATATTTTTGTTACAGTGAGAAACCACTTTATTAGTATACATGTACCCAAAGAGAAGCAATGGCTTGAACAGAGGCACATCTGGTTAGATTTCTGGGATTTTTCTGCTTGAAGTTTGCGGATTCTCCCCTTAAATGTGTGGGTTCTCTACAGGTTCTGTGTCTTCTTCCCACTGTCCAAAAACATATCTGTTAGATTACTTGGTCTCTTAGAACATTAGGTGTGAGTGTGTTGTTTCTCCTGTGGTTCTCTGGGTTGCCCTGTGATGGACTGTGGCTGGCCCAGAGTTACCCTGCCTGTCACAGTGGAGATAGACAAAAGCTCTCCTGCAGCCTGGATGGATGGATGGATTCCCGCAGCACAATGTTGCTACCACTATGTTTCACCATAGTGGTGAAATGTTCAGTGTGGAGAGCAGCATTACTTTTCTTTTTGGAAGTTTGGATGAAGGCAATAAAGTTCATTTTTAATGTTGTCTGGATGGAAGATGGATGGATGGATGGATGGATGGATGGATGGATGGATGGATAATAATATCTTCTTGTCGAGCCCAAAAGATTGCAGCTGTACTCACAGCAAAATGTGATTGTACAAAACACATTTTGATTCATCAGAGCAATCTTATTTGTGTAAAAGTTTTATAGATTAATGAGTAAACTTTGGTGTCCTTTTACATGAGTAACGGTTCTAGTGGGTGACGTCGTCATATAGCGAGCAGCCCCACAGTCTGAAGAGCAGCATAGAATAATCTGTGCACAACACAAACTCATCAGTGGAGACATGGATGCCATGTTGAACAGTCTGCTCAGTCTGGGACGTTTTTTTTTAATCCAACTCAAAAATTCTCAAAACCTGAAAGGGATCCAGGCAGAAAAGTACAGGAGAGTGAGAGAGTCACTCTTTTGACAAAACCAGTGACTTCACCCCCCTAACCAATCAGTGACCAACGGTCTTCTGATGTCACATTTTCAGCCCATCTGAGCATGCCTGGAAGCTTCTGTGCCCTTTTTCTGCTTGTGATCTCATCAGGTATGATGATGACGCATCATGATACAAATTTAATGTTGGTCTAGAGCAGTGTTTCTGAACCTTTTTTGGCCCAGCGCCCCCCTAGCCTTTATCCAGGTCCCTCACCGCCCCACCAAAGAATTTGTAGGCTACTTTGCACTGACTATTATTTTATTATTAATATAGCTATCACTATTGTAGATGTTTTGATTTTTATGCTTGTTTCTGTATTTATCATCAAAAATAATTTCCCAGAGAACAAAAAACTCATGGGAATAGAAATTATTTTCACAGGAAAATGCAATGAACATTCAAGTTAAAATTGGTAGACCTAACAGTAGCCAATCAGAGTAGAAAAATATTCTGTCATTTTCTAGTTGTCAAATATTCCACAAAATGACCAGATAAAAGATGTACAACATGCCAGTTTAAACTATTTGCAAACGACTGAGCTCTGCAACATTAAAACATGGATAAAACTGTAACTACATTAACGCTATAAAATAAACGCTCTCTATCTGGTGTCACCATGGAGGGATTTATTTATTTAAATAGGTTCATTTTTCAGAGGGAGACACAGTGAAGGTATCGTGATTTTAGCTACCAGTAGCAGGAGAGGAGCTAACAAGAAGCTAACAGAAGCTACAAACACTGAATAGAAGAAGAGCCGCCATGTTGCAGCCAAGCATGATTTAATGTTACACAATACAGTTTTACCAAGTTGCTCAGTCTAAACTGGCATTGTTGTGCATTAAGGTGTAAAGTGATTTTTGTTTCTATTCTGTATTTTTTTTGTCTTTTATAATTTCTATTCTTTCTATTGTTTTATAATTTCTATCGTTTGATATTTTTTATTGTGTTCTAATAACATCAACAAAAATAAAAATAAAGTTATAAAAAAAAGGTGTAAAGTTTACCATCGACCAAACGCCCCCCTAAGGCCTCCCAGAGCCCCCTGCCGTCCTCCGAACGCCCCCTGGGGGGCGGTACCCCATGTTGAGAACCGCTAGGCTAGAGTGTAAAAATGAAGAGTGTCTTGTTGAGACATTAAATCCTGTTAAGTCGATGTGTGTGTTTATTGGGATAGTTGGTGAATATGTGAAATTTAAAATTAGAATATTACAACAAACCATCTAAATACATTTTTAATACATAAATGCGGACTTTCTATATTGAACTTATATAATACCTGCTTAAATATTATTTCCAAAAGGTACTTTTTCTATCTTTCTATCAGGCCTCATCTGAACAAATATTCTAATGTATTGAAAGTGACTGTATTTTGCAGGATTCGCTCTGACAGCATCGCCTCTCTTTTCTACATTTATCATCTAACACATTATCTTCAGATAGAAGTTCAATGGTCTTTGAATGGTCAAAAATGTATTAGCTGCATTATTTAGAATGGAGTTCAAGCTGCTATCAGCTGGAGCCACTCCAAATATTCAGAAGGTGATCAGATCTGATCCTTTAGCAGCGTTTACCTATGCTACTGAAACTTAAGGCAGATATGCAATAATGTGATCAAAGTATTAATAACACTCTGAAAGTTTTATGTGTATGTGAATTCAGATTTTGATTTTACAGAAAACCATGACAACAGCCAACTGTTGGTTGTTGTCATAGCCAATCAAGGCAAACACTGGAAATTAGTTTTACTTTACATCAATGTTTTTACATGCAGTCACTGGTATATACGTTGAGCATTACTGTAAATCCACTAAACAGCCAGGTGTAGGGATTCTCTTTAACAGTAACTTATGAAAGATTGCATGTAAGGTGCCAATAATATTCTGAACCCCAGACCTGAAAACAAAAGCTGGCACTTAATTTTGTTCATAAGTTGTTATCCTCTCAGCAGTTCTGCATACCTGTAGTATTCTGGATATGTCACATGGCCGAGCCCCACTATGAGCAAGTTCCACTATCTTCTGCCTTGTGGAATCAGGTAAAGGCCTTCCATTTACAAACACACCTCCAAGCTGGTTTACTCCACTGTGACCTTCACACACAAACAAACAGAAATAAAATGAAAGGGAAAGAAAGAAAAGAAAGAGGGAAACAGACCATTTCATTAACAAGAGGAAAATATAAGGGTAAATATGGAGGAAATAGCATTACATTTTAACATCTAGACACCCAGTTTGTAAAAAAGCTGCAGTATCCTAACCTCATTTATATTATTTGAATCTAAATCTATTATTCAGTTACTGAAAGATGCTACAAACACACTTCTTTTTGTATGTATTTGAGAGACATACAACATGGTCAGTGGCACATTTTTGTTTGTTTTTAGGAAGATGTGTTCTCCATTCCCAAGTCCTGTTTAACTGTCTGTCCAAAATAAAATACCATCAACTTATTGCTTGGCTGAATTCATACCCTATAAATTTTAACTTGAGTTGACTTTAGCAAGTTTCCGTTCTCCTATATTGGAAGACACAAGATCAACCAATAGCCAGAAATTGGTATATGAATGACAACAAAATCTGGTGCATCTTTAACTGCAAATTGTATTGATTTAAAAAACACTACTATTTCAGCAGTCTATAAAATATTCACAACAGCAAACACAAAAAGTTCCCACTCATTTATAAAATTATATCAGGACTCCAAGTAGCACAATTCATCTACAACCAAGTAGGAACCCATCAGGTAAAGGAATAAAAGATCTTCATCTCAGGTTTTTGGCAGAACTGTGCTGTGCGGTGATTGGCAGCTTCTCCCTGACTCGTGCTGGAAGGTGACAGGCAAAGTGAGCGGTGAGGAAAAGAAACTTAGCCTGAAAGGCCACAGCCAACATGTATTCATTGGAATACAACTTTGCATTAGCGCTTATCTTGCATATTTCATATTAGTGCTTGAGATAAAAAGTTGCCCATCTACTGAGGATTTTGACACCTAACTGCATATCATCATTCCATAAGGAACGATGATATGAAGGAGTGAGAAAACTCCAGCAATGGGGTAGGTCAAAGCACAAACACTGATCTTCTTCTAGTCACCACACTATGGAAATGGCAGGGGTCCACAATCCAACACTGAATGGTACTCAATAGAAACAGTCCAGGTCAGCAACAGATGGACAGAATAGGTCTACACTCTGTGAGACCTATTCTGTCTCACAGAGTGTACCTGGACCTGTGGGTCCAGGTTCATGGAGTGCAGATCAGAGCCAAAATCCCAGAAGATGACAGTAGAGGCAGGGAGCAGGCAGAGGTGATGATCACATTCAAGACAATGGAATAAATCTAAAGCTGTGGCAAGGATTACGACTGAGTGTTGCAGAGCAGTTATGTCGTTTAGGCCTCTTATCTGTGACTAAACTCAGCAAAATCTTTTATGTGATCATTTGATTTGTTCCTGTCCACTTGTGTTTGCTTTAAACAGCTAGAAAAAACCTTGAACACTGTGCTGATAAAGAGTAGAAGAGCTACGTCTCAGCAGGGGCACATAGTGCTGTGACACATAGTGTTAAGTAGATTTTCACTGAATCCATTGTCTGTTGCTTTTATGAGCTCAAGGGAAGGAAACACATTGCAGATTAATAAACCTCTCAGCAGTGAATTACTAAATCATACAGTCAAAGTACACATACACCCACCAGCACACGCACACACAACCAGATATGACAGTCTGAGTTGGATGCAGTCCAGTACACATGCAAACCAAAAAGGGATGGAAATAGTTCAGCAGGTAAGATGCTGCATCCAGAGAGCAGGAACTCTACAGTTAATGAGCTCAACAGAGACTGAATGTACTTAATAGACACATTACACAATAATACAGCATTTTATATGAGTCACAATAAAGCTAAGTTATCACACTAATAATAATAAGAACAACAATAATAATAATAATAATAGATTTCATTTACAATGCCCTTAATATCTTTGGATATTAAAGGGCAAAAACAAAGCAAGCAAGTGTAATGGATAAAAATAATTAAATATTAAATAAATGAATAAATAAGGAGATTAAAACCAATACCTAAGAAAATGAACCCAAGATCTTGCTAAAAAGAAATGTCTTAAGGCCTTTTTTAAAACAGTCAGTGGATTGTGGTTCCCTCGGCGTGTCACTGAGGGCATCCCATAGCCGTGGAGCAGCAGAAGGCTTCATCTCCCATGGGCCTCAGTTTAGTCTGGAGTTTGTGGAGAAGCTTTGAGTGAGTGAGTGAGTGAGTGAGTCGTGTTTGGTAAGTTAAGCCATTTTTTATTGTTTTTCTTATTTTTGCAATCAAAATCCCAGAGGTTGTGATATAAATTTGCATTATTTTTTCCTTTTCAATCCCTTCCAAAATCTACACGTATAAGAAAAAAGATAATAAAAAAACAGGAAGACAGACTGAACACGAACAATATTTTTATTATTTAAAGAACTTAAATATCTCAACTAAAACTTGATATGAAGTTAGACAACTGTGTAATAGAAGTAAGAAATACTGCCACCTGCAGGTGGGAGTTGGCTGTCAATTAACCCAACGTTTTGATAGGTATTTTTAAAAAAAATCTATTAAATTTGCAAAAGATTCACAAATATGCATTAGATAGAAAAAAATGTGGGGTTCTGTTGATTTTGCGTAAACTTGTGAAATCTGGAGTCCGAAAAACCTGAAGGATGAAGTAATTATCAGACCATTCCTGTTGTTTGATTGACTCAGTCTGTGACCAAATTTTCCATTGATTATATTTTGTGAGCACTGGCCACTGACAAGAGTAACAGTGAGACTTTAGAGCCATGCCTGTCTCAATCCCCTATAAAGTCAGGGACTTTTTAATATTCTCACTTGTGACTTTTCCTCTTCAGTATTTTTGACCAATGGTTCTCAATACTGGCTAAGGATTTTTTGACAGTGAGTGCACTTTAAAACACAAGACAACCCCATTACACTTTCAGAAATAAGAAAGTGTAATGTATTTGAAATGAGCTTTTCCAATACTTTTTGTAGATTCATTTCGAAGACATAATTCAAACCAACTGTGAACTAAGTGTTTTACAACAATTAAACAGCAGCATTAAGTTGTTATTCACCTACAGAGGTAACAAGCTATAACACAAGCAAATTGAAACTAACTGTAAGCAATTATGCAACACTGACCAAATTTCAGAGAATAAAAGACATTCATCTCACACACGCATAAAACCAGGTACATGTGAGAATAAGACACATGTTGGTCAACATATAACTGAAAAAAGATTATTTAATTTAAAACTTCCTGTTGTAATAACACCTTTCCATCTATGTATTAAGATGTAACCACAGTAAGACAGACTGATTGTGCATGAGTAGTTTAAATGTTGGGTTCACAAACAAAATTAATTATTATTGTGGTACAAGTTAAAGGCTACAAAAACTATGATCTGTTGTGGAAATTAAACTTGGATGACTGAATGGGATAAATAGCTAAACATTGAGGAATGCTTGTTACCCACCTCCCAACACAGCCATGAGAGTTCAGAGTAACGTCATGTGGGAAGACGTTCATCTTTCTCCACATGCCACACAATTATGATGCTGCACTCATATTAATTTGAGTGCATCATCACAATTGACATGATGCCACCTGTCAATCATTATAGGGGATTTTTCAGCAATTGACCAATTGCAATTTGTCCCAAAGTACACACCCCTTATCTGGAGGAGCTGAACCTCTTCAGCACTGCTGGGTTGGTCATTGTGAATGTGCTGCGTTCATACAGACTTTGACAGACTAGTCATGGTCAAACATTGTCATTGGGGAACATGCAACCTCGACAACCATTACCCAGAGCATTTAGAGGGTGGAATACAATTTATTACATTTCCAAAACTCAAAAGCAGTCTGGAATAAAGCAAGAAATGGATTAAGGCGTACAGTTGACCTCATGTCCAGTTGAATGAAACTGTGATCAATGGCAACTACCACATGTTCACCTGCATGAAGGTAATTGGCAGTAAACCTCCCATTTTTTGTCACTATGACACTTACTCTTAGTCAAATCAAAGATCCATACTTGAACGTAGTTATGCTTGATTTTACGTGTGTAAATTCCAGAGGTAGCTCTATGGCAGCATGAAAACGTGATGCTGTAACTGCAGTATTTGTACTTAATTACATTTTTATCCTAATGTTTATTTTGGAGCATTTTCCGGAAAGCAGATTTTCAAAAGCTTTTATTATTTTAATAATTACTCACCCGCTTTTGCACATACAAAATGCATCCGACACAACTTTCACACTCACATCCAATGAGACTTTGTATAACATTTGGATTACCAGAAATTTGAGTGGGTAAAGGTTTACATTTCAGCATGAAGCCAACCATGAAGATGTGACCAGAGTGACAAAGCATGTCAGGTGTTAAAAAGGTCCAGTCAATGTCCAGCCCTAAATCCAACCAGGAGGCTGTGACAGTTACAGTATGTTTGATGACTGCAGATTCTCTTAATCCAGTCTGACTAAAAGCAAAACAGACAGACAATGATAGATGAGAGACAACAATCACTCTTAGCTCCTTTTAAATGCTGCTAAAAAGTAAGGTTTATAATCCTGCAAACATTAGCATAGTACCTATTATGTCAATTATAGGAACAGTTTCCTATGGTAGCTGCTGTGACTGCGGATATTTTCTAACTCTCTGTCAAGCTGTCTTATATCTCTTGTGCGTTGAAAGGTCAGTAGTTCAACTGTAGAAATGTTAATTGTGATGTAATTTCTGAGAAACACACTGGGGCGCTCCTCTATTGACACTAAATTAATAGAAAAACATATGGGGTCAATTTGGCCTCAATCCTCTGTGATACACAAACAGTCACACACACAAAGCAGGCGAACCCCTGGGAGAAGCTCAGGCTTTCCCTTCAAATCAACTCATTCACACTGCACCTGACTTCAGCTAACTCCCACTGTAACAGGACTCTGTTGTTGTCAACAGCCGATTGAAACAACGGTCCAGGTCCTCCATGGCAACGCAGACAGGTGACTGTTTCACTGACGTCAGGAAAGAATCATTTTAGCTGTACCTTCAACCATTTTAAGTACTGATTTATTATGAATCCAGACTGTGATAGTTCTTCGTTTGTATTAGAGAAGAAACTCAGAGGTTCTGTCTAGCCCTTACAGTAATTTTGATAGGTTGGTGACTAATAGAAAGATTCCCATTTGGTGATCAGCTTCTTCCATTGTTAAAGCTAGTTATAGCTGCATTTCAAACTATTTATTTTTGTTAGAACAAGCAAATGTGCCTATTCTCAAACTCTATGGATCAGGAATGGGATGTCACTTAAACTCATATGTGAGACAAGACAGGTGAGCAAATACTTTTGGCAATATTATTTATGTCTGGTGGAAAATCAATGCATCTCATTACCCCAAGAACTGCATCTTCACAGTGAAATGGGGTGGTGGCAGTGTCATGCTGTGGGAACGTTTTTCAATAGCAAGGACTGGGGAACTGGCTCAGTTCTACAGGAAGATGGATGGTGCTAAACTCAATTCTTAAGCAAAACCTGTTTCAGTCTGTCAGTCATTTGAGAGTTGGATGGAAGTTCACCTTCCAACAGGACAATGACCCAAAGCATTCTGCTAAAACAACACTCCAAAGGTTTGGGTGCAAATGTAATGGAAGAGCCTAATCTAATCAAAGCCCAGATTTCAATCCAATTCAGAACCTGTGTTCAAACATGAAGATTACTGTTCAACAACAGGAGCAATCTAACTTGAAGGAAGTGGAATTTGCCCCGGAATGGATTTTTATCGGGTCTGCAGTAAAACGTCAGAATGGGTCAGTCTGGTAGTTTGCATAGTAAAAGGAGATGCTGCCACTTCCAATTTGAAAAAGAGAAGAAAGGATGAACGAGCAGCAAACCTGCCAAAAAGAGAAAAGGAAAAATGGTGGGACTAAAATACTGAGAGAGGAAAAAAATGAGTCCAGGACACAAACATATTCAGGGGCGGATCTAGCGGGATGGCAGCTGGCGACAATGAATCCAATAAATAGTTTTGGCAAATCGGACATTAAGCGCATGAAGCTCTTCTTTCCCCGACAACATTGAATGCAACACAATGTAACCTGAGACCAACTGCTGAGTGGCAGGAAGTGGAGAGAAGGACAGAGACCAGCAGCATTGATGGATGTTTATGTTACTGGACTGGACATTATGTGATTTACCGTTAAGTCACACATGCAACATTTCTGTCCATTGAGTCATTAATATCGGTGGTCAGGAAAATACTACAATCAGCAAAGAATCAGAACAACGGACCGATGTTTAGCAGTTAATTCAACCATAGATGATGGTAATAAGGTCTTCAGATTCAACAGGTGAGGAAAAAGTTTTAATTTAAAGAAAACATTGAACAAGTGAGCAGTGGGTCAGTTATTCTAGCCTAACTGTTGTTAACCTGCTATTGACTTTGATAACCTAACATGAGCTGCGCAGTTCGGTGTGTTTTGGTTCCGTTGGCACTAAAACAGGTCAAACCGCCACCAAGTCATCAGTAGAGCAGCTGGTTAAATCAGATAATCAACCACCGCTGAGCTCAGGAGAAACTTATTAATAATCACAATATAGACATTAAGCGTAACAGACTGAATGTTCTGTTTTAGTGTTTTTGATACTTTTTTGTGTGGAAATGTTTGTTTTTTGGTGTTTGATTCCCCTGGTCGGTAATTTCTGCTCTATCTGCTCCTTGAGCTGTTGTTTGTCAGTTACCATGGCAACGGGTCCGTGTAAAGCTGCCACACACAGATCTAGAAAAGGCAGAATAGAAGTGGTTGGAGCTATTTTTTCTTTATTTCTTTATCCATTTGAATTTTGTTACTTTATTCTTAAATTTCTATTTTTTGTATTATTTGTAGGTTGATAATTGTTAATTTTATTTATTTATTTTATTATTTTCTTGTTTATTTTCTAAATTTAGACAGGAAGTAATGTGGGTCAGTCCACTTTCTATAAGTTCAGGGGCCTGAAGGACCAGCAGGCATTTGGGTTTGGGGCCGATGGTTTTTAAGAGAGGTAGCATGAGAACCAATGAAAGTTTTTATCTCTGAACATTGAACCATGTTTTGCTTGTGTCTAGAAACTTGACCCCAGTACCTTAGTAGTGACTTGGTGGAACTTTAATTGGATATTTGGCTCAGCAAACAATCAGAAGTGGTTCAGTCTAGGTTGGTTCTTCACCTGTTTATCAGCTTTATTGTACTTTTATTGCGTCTCACTGCAGCTGCTGTAATTCCTAAAAACAAGCGACAAAAACTGAGCTAATCCCCTGTGTTCTCAAAACATGGTGATATTTATAACGGTCGTCAAACTGCAGCTCCTACAGCATATTTAAAATAAAATGATTGACCAATAAAAGTAGATATTCGCCCTTTCTTGTATCTTGACAGAACTAACAGAGACTAAACTGTTTATAGATTTATATCATGGAGAATTTATCAAACATCAGTTTTCTAATCTTTATTTTAAGTCGTATTTAATAGATATATCAAATGACAAATGATGGCGCTACTAATATTTTAGTGACAGATTTCTCCTTGTCCTGTATTGGGATAAAATGGTTTTCTGGACACAATGCATGTCAATTAATATATAGCCCTAGGCGGAAATTCAAACTGTAAGACTCTTCCGGCATCACGTATCACCACGCCTTCATCCCAGCCAATCAGGACGCACCACCTCTCTACCTTGATCCAATCACCTGGCAAGAGATCCTTCAAAAGGCGAAGCAACCACCGATCCACCCGCTTCAGCCGTGCTTCAACCCACCTCCTCCCCGTTTCCACCACCAGCCACCCAGATACCTCCAGGTCCCCCCAAGACTCCTCTCTCCAAGCTCCGCTCCACCACCAGTGACTGGGCCCGGGGGAAAACCTATCTGAGCTTCGTTTGAGCCGATCATTCAAGCTCGCTGTAATTCTCGGCCCGCAGGTCTTCCGCCGGTGTCCGAGCGCCAAATTCTCGGTCCAATAAAATTGTCTAACTGCTTTTTCTCTCTCTGTGTGAGTCTCTACAGATTGAAATGCGTATCAATAATGCATATCAATTAGCAGGAGTATGAAAGACGTGAAAATAATTAACTATACTACATTAAGAAATTGTATTTAAGCCTTGTTGCTACATGAAGTTGATTTTGAAACAAAGCAAGTTAAAAACAATATTTTGTATTGTTTATATATATATAAACTACCCACCCAGAGACTGGGTATCTGGGTATGTAGCCCCAGTAATGAACGAATCATCAGAGCTGAACGAGGCAGCAACTGACCTGAGAGAGAGAATCGTGGCCGTAATGAACACCAGACAACCCCGACGCCAATTACAACGGCTGAGTGAAGCACCACCAGAAATTCTAATTGAAGATGTGAATGCAGCATTGAGAACGATCCCTACCAGCACCATAACAGAAACCAATGAGCTGATATACAACTCAGCATCAGTGATCCTTGAGATGCTTGACTATAAGAGCAATCATGAGACCCAATACCCACCATGGAAAAGACGGTTAGAGGCTAAGATCACGATAACAAGGAGGGAAGTGAGCCAACTGTCAGAGCTCCAAAGGGGTGCAATGAAAAGATCAGTACACAAGAAGTACAGCCAGATGTCCATACCTGAAGCACTCAAAACTGCCAAACAAAGGCTCCAAGCCTTGACCAGCCGCCTGAAGAGATACACAAGAGAGAATGAAGCCAGGAGGATTAACCGGCTCTTCCACACCCAACCAGCTAAAGTGTCTCAATGGCAGGGTACTAACAACAGAGCAGACCCACCAAGGCTGGAGACTGAACAATACTGGAAAGGCATATGGGAAAGGGAGGCGACCCACAACAGCAATGCAAAGTGGCTGACCTCTTTACGAGAGGACCACAGCAACCTCCCTGAACAAGCCCCGGTAACCATCACTGTGGCAGATGTCCAAGAAAGAGTCTCGGGTATGAAAAACTGGACAGCAACTGGACCTGACATGATCCATGCCTACTGGCTAAAGAAACTCACTGCCCTCCATGAGCGACTGGCAGCTCAAATGAACCAGCTGCTACAAAATGGGACTCACCCTGAATGGTTAACTGAAGGTCGCATAATCTCAACCTCAAAGGGTTCAATCCCATCCAACTATCGGCCAATAACCTGTCTCTCTACAACATGGAAGCTCATATCAGGCATCGTAGCGGCTAAGATAAGTGGTCACATGGATAAATACATGAGTACGGCACAGAAGGGCATCGGCTTAAATAGCAGAGGAGCCAAACACCAACTCCTTGTAGACCACACAGTCGCCCGAGACTGCAAAGCCCGACACACCAACCTGTGCACCGCTTGGATAGATTACAAGAAAGCCTATGACTCAATGCCACACACTTGGATCAATGAATGCTTAGAGATGTACAACATCAATAGGACTCTAAGAGCCTTCATTGCAAACTCGATGGGGCTGTGGAAAACCACCCTTGAAGCCAACTGCAAACCACTTGCACAAGTGTCCATCAAATGTGGCATATACCAAGGAGATGCTCTGTCCCCACTGCTGTTCTGCATAGGCCTGAACCCCCTCAGCCAAATCATCAACAAGACTGGCTACGGATACCAACTGAAGAATGGGGCCACAATCAGTCACCTCCTCTACATGGATGACATCAAGCTGTACGCTAAGAGTGAGCGAGACATCGACTCACTGATCCACACCACCAGGATCTACAGCACTGACATTGGGATGTCATTCGGACTAGAGAAGTGTGGTCGGATGGTTACAAAGAGAGGGAAGGTCGTCCGCACAGAAGGGGTCTCACTCCCAGAAGGAACAATAGCAGACATAGAGCACAGTTACAAGTACCTGGGAATACCACAAACAAATGGCAACCTCGACGAGGTCACAAGGAAAGGAGCCACAGCCAAATACCTCCAATGAATAAGGCAAGTCCTGAGAAGCAGCTCAATGGCAAGAACAAGATCCGTGCAATAAACAGCTATGCCTTACCAGTAATCAGATACCCTGCCAGAATAATTAGCTGGCCAATAGAAGAGATAAAGGCCACAGATGTTAAGACTCGGAAGTTACTAACCATGCATGGAGGGTTCCACCCCAAATCCAGCACCCTGAGACTGTACACAAGCCGTAAGGAAGGAGGCAGAGGACTAGTGAGTGTGAGAGCCACTGTCCAGGATGAAACATCCAAGATTCATAAATACATCAAGGACAAAGCCTCAACGGACGATATGCTCAGCAAATGTCTCAGGCAATGGGGAACAGAGGATGAGGGGCTAGAGGTTCCATCATGGGAGGACAAGCCCCTACATGGGATGTACCACCGACAAATAACTGAAGTGGCTGATATCAGGAAATCCTACCAATGGCTGGACAAAGCTGGACTCAAGGACAGCACAGAGGCTCTCATCCTGGCTGCACAGGAACAGGCCCTAAACACCAGAGCAATAGAGGCTCAGATCTACCACACCAGACAAGACCCAAGGTGTAGGTTGTGCAAGGAGGCCCTGAGACAGTCCAGCACATAACAGCAGGGTGCAAGATGCTGGCAGGGAAAGCGTACATGGAACGACATAACCAGGTGATGGGCATAGTGTACAGGAACATCTGTGCAGAATATGGACTGGAAGCCACGAGATCGAAGTGGGAAACACCCCCAAAGGTGGTGGAGAATGACGGAGCTAAGATCCTGTGGGACTTCCAGATCCAGACAGACAAGATGGTAATGGCGAACCAACCGGACATTGTGGTGGTGGATAAAGAACAGAGGAAAGCCGTTGTGGTGGATGTAGCAATACCAAGTGACTACAACATCAGGAAAAAGGAGCATGAGAAACTGGAGAAATACCAGGGCCTCAGGGAGGAACTGGAAAAGAACTGGAAGGTGAAGACCACAGTGGTGCCTGTGGTCATCGGGGCCCTCGGGGCAGAAACCCCCAAACTGGAGCAGCGGCTAAAACAGATCCCAGGAACAACATCAGACATCTCAGTCCAGAAATGTGCAGTACTAGGCACAGCCAAGATACTGCGCAGAACCCTCAAGCTCCCAGGCCTCTGGTAGAGGACCTGAGCTCAGAGGATGAAAGAGAGAGAGGAGACCACCCACAGAGGGTGAGAAGGGAATTTTTTTTTTTTTATACTGCCACCCCTGAAAAAGTCCCTGCCACCCTCTTGCCACCCCATACATATTTTTCTAGATCCGCCTCTGCATATATTGTTAGTAAAGAAATAAGGGACCAAGCAGCAGGACTACAGCAGGTTAACAAGCTTAATCTCAGGTTTAGCACATGTTTGCGTTTTTGCATATGTTCAGATCACAAAGAACATTAAAGGCAGGCTGCCATGCAGTGACTTGCGAAAGTATTCACTGCCCTTATTACTCCTGATTAATCTGTTGAGGCATATTCCATTATTTATTTATTTTTACTTTTTCTGTCTTTCATACTCGTTGAGATAATAAACAGCTTATGAACAGCAGTAAACTCTAACAACACCCTCTTACTGTACTAAAGCAAACCATATTTCATTCACTTATAATATTAGCAAGTGAATTGATGGGCTGGGAGTTGAGCCTCACAGCAGCATCAAGCTGCTCTGATTCCCTTGTGCTGAGACGGACCTGATTAAATTAGAAATAATAAGTCTGACATTTAACAGAAAGCTGCAACACAAAGGCAATAGCAGTAAATTATGGCAATGGCAATTCATGCAGTACTGCTTTAAACAGGATGAAGACCCCAGAACTCAGGGCCTATCAAGAACCACAAAGATAATAATAGCTACTTTTTCCTATGTATTGGATGTAGTTTAGGTTGAAACATACCTGTAATCTGAACAAATAAAAGAAACCTGAGCGGGTTGGGTAATTTTCTGGCTCAGGGCGCCATGTTCTCCTAGAAGAACAAGGCTCCCTGGGCTGAAGCTGGGCATTGATAACATCCTTATAAGAAACAAAATTCAAGAATGTACTCACTGTTTTGAATCATGGAGGCAACACCAGTCTCCCAGCTGGGTTGAGTTCTGTAATCTGTACAAACAGACAAATCATATTTTACTGGGTTAAGCACATTTGGGTCAAGTCCACATTCAAAACACCTTAATTATGCAGAAAAGCAAAGCAGCAGGAAATAAATAAATGTTTCAAGATTACTAATTATAGTTTTTCATTTGTTTTTAGAAAGGAAGCTTTACTGCAGGACAGAAGTCAAACACCTGTGAAAAACCTACAATATCATAAATATTTTCTCATGCAGTGTCACTTAATTTACAGTTTATACAGTATGAGTCTATTAAGACTATCAGATGAGCAGCTTGTCAAATGATGGGGTGTTGAACATACATGCTCAGGATGAAGGATTGTTCATGCAGACTGAGTGAATGATGCAAGTGAGTGACTTGATCTAATCTGCTGGGAAACCGTAGATGCACTGAAAGAAATAACTCTTTGGATTAACATAAAAAAATAATGGAAAGATTTTCGTACTCCAATTTAGAGGAAATGTGTTGGCTCAACTTAACTTTTGTTGTTGATTCAACTTATTTACTTTAGTTGGACCCAATGTAATTTAATAGAGCCAGCCCAACTAATTTTACAGTGATAACTTCACACTACTTAATTAAGTTGATCCAACTCATGAAAATTAAGTTAGCTGAACAAACATGCTTCATGCTGAAAGAAAGCTATATAATCGTGTGGAAAATCTTTCCATGATTGAATTATGCTAATTCAAAGACATTTTCTTAAGTGCTATTAAATAAAGTGTTTTAAGACAACACTGAAAGAAGAAAGAACAAACAATTAGAAAAAGTACAACATGAGCTGTATTTTCAAAATTGTTTTCCATTTTTTTACACAACACAAAAAACAGCAGAGTTGAAAGTTTGAATAAACAACAAAAGGCCATTTTGTTTTTCCAGAAAATAACTGAGCTGTATTGATCACTATTTAGCATAAATCACATTCTTAACGACATAAAAGTGTCAGTAAATTCACTCAACTTTGCGAACTGTAACAATTAAAATTTAGTTTTCGACTGCGGTCTTTGGAAAAACATGTAAAGATACATTAGATGTCCAAGCTGTTCATCACTTCCACCCCCTCCAGGACAATCCCAACATCCTCATTGGCATCACCAGGCTCTGCACTCTCAGGTCGGATAACACAGATTCCACAGACGGTCTCAGCCATTTGTGCATCTTGATCAACATCCTATGGGAACAAGAGTTGGGTTTTTTTGGGGGGAGAGATTTCACATCTTATTAAATAAAGAAATAACTTTACACTTATTTGGCTGACTCACCAACAACTAAGGTCCATGAAGGACCTGTCTGTGTTAATCGTGAGTCCAGTGGTAAGATTTTCCATTTAGGAAAGGTACCATATTTTCTGCACCATAAGGTGAACCTAAAAGCTTTACATTTTCACAAAAATCATCTTATAATCCGGTGTACCTTGTGGTGTAGAAAATACGGTATATTGTCTCATTACATGGAAAAACATGAAGAGAAGGGATGAATCCCAAATAGGCCCCATATTCCGTGGCCAATTGAAATGACAGTCTGAGGATCCACCACATAAACTGCCATTCCAAACCAGTCATACTTATGTGCAAGAACAAAGTCCTGACTACACAAACCAAACATCTTATACATGCAGAACCTGTCTTGTTTTCTGGATGGAAGAAATGCCATGACTATGTGTGGTAGTTATTTCCAAAAATATCAGTACTAACATCTTAGATAAAGTTACTTAATATTTTTGTCTGCGTATGAAACAGTGCTGTTAGAAAAAAAGGCTCAGTAAACAGGCCAAAGATCTTTTTATGGAGTTTAACTCACCTAAAAACCCTCATTTTAAACCCACTTAACCATAACTGGAATTATATCAATCTTGCTAATGATTCTCCTTTTCTGTTGGAGCATATCAAAAGTCAAATTAAAATTTAATGTACCCAAGTGAAAAAAGAAGAGTTTTAATGATCTTTTCTTATTTTAAATTTATTAGTAATTCACAGGAAGTCCAATTAACTATAATCATCTCTTTTGTAGACATAAAGATAAATTAACATACCATGTAGTCTTTCACCAGCTTCTCTGGATCTTCATTCAGAATGGACTCTGTCTGACTTTGCAGTGTTTTCCTAAATATGCAGATCAGAAAACAATGAGAACAATTGCCAAAATCCAGCAGTAAGTTTACTAGATGGTCACACACTTGAAAACTTAGCTAAATTCAAAGGAAGGCACAACAAAAGTGATCAGTTGCTTGCAGCCTATTTGAAAGATCTTTAAAATTGTTATTATCCTTTCATTATGCCATGACTAAAATTGATGCTTCATGTAATGTTAGCATGTTAGGCACTGATTTGAGAACATCAATTACACAGAAACGTGACCAAACATAGAAAAAATGTTTTTTAAAAAGTCTGATGATTTAAATTTCCATCTTTTTATTTGGATTTTTATTTTGATTGAGGCGGGTGAAAATAGATTAAATCTTACCTTTTTCAAATTAAGCAGACGCAAACCAGGAATCTTCCCGCTTCTCTTGAAAGAACCGTTTGAAATTTTCCCAGACACAAAACCTCGCGTAATCTCGCTAGCATCTCGCGTGATCATCTGGTTTCGCTAGACCCTCGTCGGCCGGACATTAGTCTGACTAAATTGAATCACATTGTCTCAACTTGAATACATTTTATTAACGCTGAGTTGTTGAATTTTATGTTTATTTGACGTGATTTTGTCATATTTGCCTTTGAAACAAATTTATATTTTTTATAAATGCATTTACTACTTCAATTCAATTGTGTTTTGACACAAGCATGGAGAAAGCAGGAAATGGTGCAAATGTTAGAAAAACGCTGATTATTTATCAGCTAACCGTCACTTCATGTGATGTTAATACATGTTAGCCACTGATGTGAAAACATCAATTACATAGAAACGTGACCAAACATAGCAACACTGTGGATATGTGGACAATCCTGCCAGGAACATTTAGTATTCTCAAAACTGCAGCTGGAGTTTTCTTGGCATGCAAAACAATCATCTCGCGAGCCCTCGTGTGATTTCCCATGATCTCGTGTGATTTCCCATGATCTCGTGTGATTTCCCATGATCTCGTGTGATTTCCCATGATCTCGAATGATCTGCCGTGATCTCGCTCGTCGCCTCCAGCACAAGATCAGTCTGACTAGAATAAATCATGTTATCTCAACATGATTAAATGTCATAAACGTTAAGTTGTCGAATTTCTTGTTTATTCAACATGATTTTATTACGTTTTTGTTTAAAACATGAAATTATTGTGTTAAAAGTAGATGATATTCTTTTTGTTAATGTAATAATCCCCTAAGTTCAATTTTTTGAGCGTAGAAAACAATTTGAATAAGAAGCTAAATAAAATTGCATTTCTTGAAAAATAGGATCAATTTAAATATATGTAATTGACTTGGAATCTGTCTGTATGATAGGTTTGAATTTATTTATTTATTTATTTATTTATTTATATATTTATTTATTCTTTGTTTTAATGTGCCTCAAGACATTTATTGCCACCACATACATAAAATGAATTACATTAAACTGTACCAAACTACCTGGGACAGACTGGCGACCTGTCCAGGGTGACACCGCCTCTCGCCCTGAACGTTAGCTAGAGTTAGGGACCAGCAACCCTCCTGACCCAACAGAATATCTTAGGGAAAATTTGGAGTACTAACTATGAGCCGGACCTTCCTATCCAACATTAATTTCTGACTTTACAAATGCACTTTTGGAAACATACCCAAGTCTTCTGGAAAACCTATGTAAGAGATGAAACTGTCATATTAAAAACCATGGATTAAGAATGGAATGTCACTCAAACATCTGGCTTTCTAGGCATGCTGATGTTTTAAAAAGTTATTGTTTCAAATGTGCTGCCATAAATGTTTTTGAGATGCTGTCATGGCTGGAGTTTTTCCTGGAGTAACGCTAAGGACTGTCAGTCCTAGATGAAAGAATCACTCCCATACCTCTACAGTTCTTATCAGAAAATCTAAATCTACTGTTTGGTTGGATGACAACACAGGATGTGGAAGCCTAAACAGAACCATTATTATTAGAATGCTAATTTAAAACTATAGATTGCAGTTGTGAGCAGCATGTCTGTTAAGCAGCTGACTGCAGCTTTATGACCTGAGCAGACAGCCTCACTAAATGAATTGGCTCTTATGAGCTTGTTAGGCTCCCAGGACTCTCTGGGCAGGGTAGACTGATAACAAGCTATCATATTCTTTATTGTAAGCACCTGAAAAGCACTAGGTAATTTATCAAATGATAATTTGTATCTATACATTAGTCTTTGTAAATCAAAATATTAAATAAATGTGTTAAAAAAACAATATCATAACTGTGATTATAATCGGGGCAGCTCATTTTGAACTCCACCTGTACAAACCAAAAACATGTCTTATAACTGTTTCCTACATTGATAAAACACTGGATGGTTGCAGCTCTTTTTAAAACTTAGATTAGTGACTGATATCAAATGAGCAATTAAGGAAGTCTACTCCACTTTATTTACAAAAAAGTTTTTTTAATTCACCAAAAACTGTTCTGTAATCTGGAACATTGAAATCAATAAGTGAATAGATGTTTTAGGTAATGCTGCAGACAGCAAAAAGAGGGTGCAGTGATACATCTCATTAAAACATGTGGCTTATATAAATACACTCCTGATCAAAATCTCAAGACCAGTTAAAAAACTGCAAGAATTTGCATTTTGCACTATTGGATCTTAAGAAGGTTCTAAGTAGAGCTTCACAATGTTAAAGGAAGAAATCAGTGACAAGAGACAAGAACTTTTGATCAAGGAATTTTCTGAAAACTGCATTTACACTCAAACATGATTTTTTCAGGTGATCAAAAGTTTAAGACCAAAGTCTTTAAAAGCCAAAAGCTGTGCAAAAATCTGGATTCCATGTCATTTTCTGTCAAGTCTTTACACTGTCAACACCTCCTGATGGCAAAAGCAAAAAAACTCACTGACTTTGAACGTGGTTAGGATTGTTGAGCTGCATAAACAAGACCTCTCACAATGTGCCATCGCTGCTGAGGTTGGATGCAGTAAGACAGTCATTTTGCATTTTTTAAATGATCCTGAGGGTTATGGAACAAAAACGTCAAGTGGTGGACTTTGCAAGGGTGAACCAAACATGGGACATTGAAGGGTGGAAGAAAGTTGTCTTCTCTGATGAGAAAAAATGTAACCTTGATTGTCATGATGGCTTCCAACGTTACTGCCATGACAAGGAGATCCCACCTGGATGTTTTCTACACGGCACAGTGGTTGGGGCGCCATCATGATGTGGGGTGTGTTTTCCTTCAATGGAGCTTCAGGTTGTGCTGGGCGTCAAACAGCAGCTGGCTATGTGGAGATGTTGCAGTGGGCATCCCTCATGGCTGAGGGCCTCGTCTGTGTGGTAATCATTGGGTTTTTCAACTGGACAATGCTGCAGTTCACAATGCCTGCCTGACAAAGGAGTTTCTTCCAAGAGAATAACTTCACTCTTTTGGACCATCCTGCATGTTCCCCAGATCTAAACCCAATTGAGAACATTTGGGGATGGATGGCCAGGGAAGTTTGCAAAATGGACATCAGTTCCAGACAGTGGAGGCCCTTTGTGAAGCATCTTCAACATTTGGAGCAACGTTCCCACTAGCCTCCTGGAAACACTGGCATCAAGCCTAAACGATTGGTTGGAGTCATCAACAAGATGGTGGAGTTACTCATTACTGAGTCCTTTTTTTGACACTTTGATTTCTGTTATAGGAGGTTTTGGGGGTTTTGAGCTATGGTCTTAAACTTTTGATCAGCTGAAAAATCATGTTTGAGTGTAAATGCAGTTTTCTATTAATTCCCCGCTCAAACGTTTTTGTCTCTTACGCTGATTTCTTCCTTTAACATTGTGAAGCTCTACTTAGAACCTTCATTTGCATAGTGCAAAATGCAAATTTTTGTAGTTTTTAACTGGTCTTAAGATTTTGATCAGAAGTGTATGATCATAGAACAAATAAATTGTTAGAACTGGATCAGTAAAGTCATGTCGCAGTTTACATAGATTTAATCTGGGTGGATTTCAGTTAATACTACTGAATAGAATTGATGTAAGTTTCACAGCTAACAGAAACTTAAACAAGTTCAATTCCAATCTATTTTTACATTGTATTTAAAGAATGGGCTATACAGATCAGTAGGCAACTTCGGGTTAAGTGCTTTGCTCAGAGGCACATCACCAAGTGGCAAAATAAAAACTGGAACCAGATCCACAACCTTCTTACTCTACTGTAACTAACAGACTAACCATCACCACTGCAGCAACACCAAAAATGACTCAACCACAAGTTCTTCATTTTCACTATGTCGATCATTTTATGAATAACTCACATGAACAGACGAGTCCCATCTGTCTCTGCTGCAACCACTAAACAACTAGTGAGAATATCACTGGACTAAGACCTTTGCTTAAATATGAACACAACCCCCCCTCCTTAGTGTCTCCCACCCACACCCACCACACACACACACACACACACACACACACACACACACACACACACACACACAGACACACACATACAAATACACACACACACACACACACACAGACACACACACACACACATACAAACACACACACACACACACACACACATATACAAATACACACACACACACACACCCACCACCCACACACACACACACACACACACATACAAATACACACACACACGCACACATACACATAAATACATACAACTAATTTACTTTATTTTCAATTTAGCAGAATTTTATTGAGTTTCACCATTGCAGATTATTCCATTTCAAAACTAATACTTAACAATTAAATTCAAGTAAAAAAATTTGATTCCCTTTAAAATGTATTTTTTCAGTGTAATTCCAATTTATTTTATTTAAAGGTGCTTTTTTAAAAATAATACTTGGCCGGGGAAAAAAAAGAAAATGAATCCAAATCTTTAACACTTGCATGATGGAGTGGAGAACTCAAATTGATTAAAGCGCACTTTAGTTTTCTTCATAAAGATAAAGAGACATGTTTGAAAATGTGTCAGAAATAGTGTAAAAAAAGGGACGGTCATGAAAATTTGACGTCCAGACTCATAATAACTTTCAATGATAGTTATTATGTTGTTTTGCCACATCGCCTAAAGTGACATCAGACTTTAAAATGTGATAGTTTTAGATTCTTCATTCGTCGTCAGAAAAACAGCTTGTTGTTCTAGATTCATGTTTCAGCAGACATGATGGAGCACATGGTGCTTCTTCATTCTGCTGCTACAACCGGAGCCTTTTCTGATTTAGGGAGAAAAAAGTTTACGAAGAAAAGCCTCAAAGCGTCTCTTTATCTGAGGCTTCAGTCATTAACAACATAATGAAGGCGGCGGGTCTCCACAGAGGAGAAGCCCGGCTGAGGGACCTTGTTCCCGCTGGAACGCGGCGCTTTTCTCCCTGTGAAAGGCGGACAAAGAGGCGCGGAGCGGCCCGCGGCTCGGCTCGGTTCGGCTCGGCCCGGTAAATAGCCTGAGGCCGGCCGGGCTTTGTGCCTGTTAGGCGCTGCGGCTCGTTTACAGAGAGAAAATGGAACAAAACCGCAGCGGGGAGCCTAATTTCTGCTGTTCAACTGACATAAAGGAGGTCATGGAGCACAACCATGATAATCTCCAAGTTTCTGTGAGAGAAAAAAGACAACACTGCTGAGTAATATAATAATAATAATAATAATAATAATAATAATAATAATAATAATAATAATAATAATAATAATAACTTGTTTTAAATTTTAAAAGTCTTCTATTGGCCCAGCGCAGATAGAATTGCAACAACTGATCATCAAAGTAAATTTATGTATTTATTTGCTATTTTTATTTGGTTATTGTATTAAAATCATTTTTCTGTCCTTATAATGAAAAACCAAATGGACATCAAGTTTCTTGGTGGATTTATTCAGCCTCAGGGATGAGAAGATTATGTGAAGGTAACAAGTTTTAGATAATCAGACCTTCTTTTACGCCAAATTAGAATAAACATTATCCAGCAAATATTCCAATGAAGCAAATTGTTTTCTAGCTACAAATGTCTGTGAACGTTTTTAATTCACCAAAGTAAAACAGCCGATTTGATTCTTTCACGCTTTGCATAAAAAGTTTATTTAAGTATATATATTTCGAAATCAAACAATAAGCGAAAATTAAAACTAGCTGCTAAACAACACTGAAAACGAAATGAATGTTTGTAAAGAATCAGATAAGCGAACAAATAAGAAAAACTCCTAATATCGAATCATTGCAATAACTAAGTATGACTTTCTGAAGGGCCTCTTTTCAAGTCATTAACTTTAATTACCCGCTTATGTCTTTAAAAAAATCCACTTTCCTGTTCATTTAATCACAGTGACGGAGATCAGATGACGGAGGTTCAAACCATCCGAACCGTTTCGGTCCGGCTGCTGACCTCCTGGTTCTTCATTAGCCAAACACAGAAACTGTCCACCGCCTTTCATTTACTTAATGTATTTATACTATACTATATACTTTATGTGGACTCTTGATCACACAGTATCTTTAAGGTCCAGATGAACTTAGTGATGTTAAAGAAGACTTGTCTCAGCAGACTGCTTCTACCTGACAGCCTTTAACTTATTGGATTCCAGATGAAGTGAATAACTTCGTGAATGTTTCAGTGGATCTGAGCAGCAGGTTCATCAAATACAGCCTCACTCAGCAAAAACCTGCTGGACGAACAGCTGCTATTTGGTATCAAAGACTCCTGAGTGCATAAAGTTAGAGAAACATTCTGAAACAATGATCAACTTTTAGTTAAAGTATTCAGTTAAAACCTGTAGGCTTTGCACGTTTTTATTTCCGTAAATGAAAAAAAGCTCCAGAGTTGCAAGAATTTGCTGGAACGTAAACGTTTCATTTCTAAACTGAGATTTACTTAGTTGTTAGGAAAACAAAAGTACATTTTACAAGCACAATGAGAACTAAATGTTTATGTAAGACTGAAAAATATACATTTTCGTATTGTTTTAGTAGGTCACAAAAAATTGTCCAGCAATTTTCCTATTAAAAATAATTGGTAATGGACAATGTGTCACGCGTTTAACGCCACTAGGTTCACGGCGCTTTAAATGACATTAATAATAAAAAAGGTTTTCAAACATGTGCCTATTTTCTTGAAGATTGCTGAATTTATTTGGTCATATTTGTTGGGTGAGTAGTTCATGCGCAGCTCGTCCCGGAGCGGAGCCGCCGACCCGGTTTGGTCCTGGACACTAACGGCGGTTCGGTGACTGATGGGTCAAAGGCCCGTTTAGGTAAAACTCTGTCCGTCAGACCGGATCTGGTGCAGGAACCGGATGGATGATGACAAATGTGATTCTTCAGAAAATATTCATCAAACTTTATCACCCTCGAGTTTTCTCCCTTTTCTTTTTTTATCCCTTTCATTGATTCTTTCTTGCTTTTTTTTCTTTCCTTCTATCTTTCTTCCTTATTTTATTATTTATTTATTATTGTTGTTATTATTATTAATAATAATAATAATAATAATAATAATAATAATAATAATTATTATTATTATTATTATTTATTTATTTATTTATTTATTTGTTTATTTATTTATTTATTTATTTATTTATTTATTTTATTTATTTATTTTTGCTATGAACAACTAAGATGAAAAAATACGCAAATTTGGTTTTATTTCCCGTTTCTAAACTCGGCCAAGTTGTTCTTCTCCCCTGTAATGTAACTGTTCATCTCCATGCTGATGGTAGAAGTGATGGACACAGACACAGACTGAGAACAGATGTGTAGCTTACCTTTCTGAGGCATGCTGCAGAGAAGTAAACTTTTGCTGCGCTCAGTATTTCAAAAGTTCCTTTCGTTTATTCTTTCCTCCAATTAGTTTCTCCTTGACTGGAGAGACAAGTGCAGAAAGAGACAGAGTCGGTCCTCTGAGGAGGAGGGACAAGAAAAGGGAGTGAAGGACCGAGAGCAGTGGGCGGGATGAGGGGCTGAACAGAGGAGCAGGATGGGGTGGAGGGTAGAGAACCGGGTCTGTGTGCACTGCAAAACAATTGAGTGGCATTTAGTTGTGTCTATTATCTTTACCCTTTAAGTCTAATAAATTTAGTTTTAGATTTTGAACTTAAATGTGTAGTTTGTGAAAAATAAGCTTCCAGGGGTAAGTTGTGATATTTTTTTGTTAATTTTGTCAAAACTCCAAGAGTTTAATACATTAGAGTTTTTAGGTCAGCACTTAAAAACTGAGAAAAAAAAGAAAAAAACAGAGGAGTTCCCAGTGTGCTTGCCATGTTTCTGTGGAAGTGTGTTGCATTGATGTGACTCGTGTTTTAACAGGGCAAATGTTCATTTTATTGCATCTGACAGTTTGTAGTATTTGAGTATAATGTTTTTTTCACGCTTAACGACTTTGAGAAAATTTTTTGAGTTGTTTAATGAGATTCGTTACTAGATCAGAAATTTTGTCCAGGCAATTTGGAACAAAAATTTAAGTTATTCTTAAGTAAGATCATTACTATTACTTCAAATTTTGAGTAAAAATAGAGAAGTGTGTGCTCTTTAACTAGGTGAGGGTGTTTTTTTCGTGCAATGTGAAATAATTATTTGATTAAAATTGCAACATTAAATTAAGATTCACAATTCAAAATGGATGAAAATGTTTAGACAACTTTTCTCTTGTTAAAGCAACTTCATGAACTTTAATTTCTGAGGTAAACCTTTAAATTTTCTTGTTGACTTAAATTGCATTTTAAGGCAGCAGGTGGACTTTCATCTTCAAGTTAAACCACTTTCAAATGTTTTAGAGAGTGCCTACTTGTTTAGCTATTCTTCTTAGGAACATTTCTGGCATGTTAACTAATCTACTGAAGACTGATGGGCCTTATGGGGACCAAAGTCTGGTCCTAATATGGTGGACCCCTTTATTTAGAGTCAGGGGTTAGGTTTAGAGACGAGGTGTGAATTAAGTTGGTTAAGGTAAGGGTTACAAGTAGACCAGTTATGATTAGGTTAAGGGAAAATGTCTATGTTAGACATAAATACAGTTATTAAAATGAAAGGATGTCAATGCAAAGTCCTTCTATGGCTAGAAATACAAACTTTTGTGAAGGTGTGTATGTGTGTACAATGTATTTATAACACCTTGTGGGGACCATTTTCCTGACAAATTGTCCAGAAAATGGTTGTGAAGATCCATTGCTCCTTGTGGGGACCAAAGCCTGGGCAACATAAGAAAATTGCTGGTTTTGGGTCAGATGAACAGAGGCAATGTAAGGTGGATTCAAGTTCCTTATTAATCCTTTATGCACAACCTTTAGTTCGAAGATGTAACTTAAAGCTGAGGGCAAGATTTGGCCCAAGACCATTATTCAACACTTTCCAGACTCTGGAGGTGAATTGGGGACCAGTGTCTAAGAGGATCTCAATGGGAATGCAATGTAACCAGAAAACATGCTTGATTGTTGCTGTGCTGTTCAAGAGATGAAGTGAGTTTTCTAAGAAGAACAAGGTGAAACACCTGAAAGAAACTATATTGGTAAGGATAAAGTTTAACCCTTGGATATGGGCATAGTAGTAATGAAATTTAAGGTAATATGGGACCAGAAATCTCAAGAGGTTGAAGGAAACCACTGGGTGGTTGATGGTGAACATTGTTTCTCTCACAAGTAGAACATAGAATAAGATATTCTTTTATGTCTTTCTACCAGATAGGCAACCAGAAACTCTGTTCTTGCTGATATTCATAATAAGTTTCAACAAGACAGCTAACCAAACTCTGGCTCAATGAATCCTAGTTGTAGTTTTGTGGATTTATTACACATTGTTGTCATTGTCTTCAGTACAGGGTGAAACTGAAAATAAAGAGAAAATATGCATTACCTCTCTTTGAATATTATGTAACCTCTGAGTTACCTCTGAGCTAATGGTAACTTAACTAAATAGTGAATTAATGGCTGTTAAATATAACTCACATCATGTAAACAATAACTAATTGTCTACAAAAGCATCATACTGCAACAAGCAAGAAGTAAATCTGAGCCACAACTGAGTCTGAAAAAACTGAATGAAACAGCACCATCTGCTGGTAGAAACGATTAGCTTGTACAAAATATCTAGTATTTTTTTCATCTAATCTTTTTAGCTCAACTGCTTATTTTTACCACATACATAAGTAAAATCATCAA
Organism: Poecilia picta; assembly: GCA_033032245.1. Classification (NCBI taxonomy): domain Eukaryota; kingdom Metazoa; phylum Chordata; class Actinopteri; order Cyprinodontiformes; family Poeciliidae; genus Poecilia; species Poecilia picta. Next base: position 836,802 of record CM065358.1, on the reverse strand, counting down.
AAAAGTTATATACATGTGTTGATTCTTTTTTTTCACTTCAGAGTGTACTTCTCTCTTTGTAGTCTGAGTTCCACACTCAGCACTTTTTGTTCCATTGTAGTTTTTGCAATTTAAAAAAATGTCTAAAAAAAAGACTTTTTGACCAAAAATGAAATAAAATGCCTGAGAGGCAGAACATTCACCTGTAACCAATAGGGAATTTGTTTTATGAAGCATGAAAGTCGTTGAGCACTCCACATAGCAAATTTGGAAGTGTTCCATCAACTCCTACAGAGTTAAATTCATCATATTGAAAGTGTTTATATAGGTCCACACTGGATGGTGTAGAAGTTTCACTTTTGAAAGTGTCATTTGTGAAAGAGTTGAATCAACACTCACGGTAGTTGAAATCAGGGTATGCTGTGGTGGCACAGGGTTTAAGCACAGCCCACATATAAAGGCTCTAGTTTTCAATGTGGCTGTCGTGGGTTTGCTTCCTGGTCTTCCCCTTCTCTCATTACCCACTTTTTTGTCAATTTACTACCAAATAAAAACCACTAGAGCAATTAAAACCATTTTCCCCCAGAAACTACTGGCCATCAATAATCCCCAAATACATTTTAAGACATTAGATACTACAAAAACACCAGCACCATTTGTAGTATATAATCTACTTTTATTTCAAAACATCAAACAGCACTGACAGCAATATACAACAAAGGACATTCATTCATGGTACTTTGCACTGAAGGTGAAGTGTGCTTTGAAAGTTCATTGGAAGCGGCCGTGGATGGTCTTGTGATCACTGATGGTGAAGTGTTTTTGGTGCTGCTCTTGTTTTCACAAACATGAAGGAGGAAGACTTTAAGCCTGGAAGGAAAAACTGGAAATATAGCAGAAACATTAGGACAAAAAAATAAATATTTTAAAAAGTAGTGTGAATAAAACTAATCGGACTCACCTGTGTGTGTCACCATCATATTCATTCAAATTCATTCAAGTTGACAAGATAAAGCATAAAAATGTCAAAAATAATTACTAAAGAAATTAGTCAGCTTATAGAAAAAAATTTGGACAGCATTAAAAGTCGTGTCAACCTGTGAAGAAATGTGTTGAAGTCATCATAGCAGGCTTCACATGACACACTAATAATAATAATAAAAAAACATTTTGGCAGATTTTAGATATGCCACAGGTACAAAACACCAGAGTCAAATGGCTCCATTGCCTCCTCATTGTGTAGATATGTTCTCCAGATCACCTAATTATTGTATTCAGGTTTGGTGCTGCAGCGGCACATCTAAATGTTGCAGGACAGTGGCCCTCCAGGACTGGAGTTTGACACCTGTGGCTTAAATCAAGCCGACGGTCCAGCATAGCCACTCCCCCGTTTTGAAGTCTACAGCCAAAAACTTAAAGAAAACGACCCCACAGCCAAATAATGCTAATTCAAATGGCCTCCAGATTTTCCTGACAGTTTATAATAAACAGTCATATATACCGTGATATCCAAGCAAATAAACATACGTGAAGCAAACTCTGTATATGAATCAATACGGAAAAATAATGCCTCCATAAGAAATGGTCAAAAACATGATCATCTTAACATAGAACTTACCTAGTTATAATAAGCTCCAGACAAGACCCCAAACTGCTGCCTCTGCTCCTCAGGCAAACATGCGACACATAGCGGAACAAGACGGCATCGGCCGGGGGGCGGGGCTAATAACTGGGGGTGGGGCTAATGACCGAGGGCGGGGCTAATGACTGGGGGCGGGGCTAATAACTGGAGGTGGGGCTAATGACCGGGGGCGGGGCTAATGACCGGGGGCGGGGCTAATAACTGGGGGTGGGGCTAATGACCGGGCCCAAATAATAAAGCTCATGATCATTTAACTTTACAACATACACATGCCTGGAACAGCTGAGCTAACTGGTTTCATCACCACAGAGTAATTAACTATGTCATTCTGAAGTCCATCTGACATGAGTACAATAAACCAAGAGAAGAACAGAAACACAGGCTACTGTCACTAATGATGAAACAACACAAATTCAAAACATGTTAACGTTCCGTAGCTCTAGCTAGTTTGCCATTTGTTTGCCAAGTGACTGATGATGACGTTGGTGACAAGCTTTACCCAGAATGCACCTGGAGAAATAAAGACGATTAATTTGTAGTTTTGTGTGTCATAAAGTCAAATATAAGAGTGAAAATAAAGCCAGTCATGTGGCACAACATTTTATTAATATTTTACACCCACTATGTCACAAATCAGTCAGTCTGGTGAAGTTTTTAGCAACCACGAGTCAACAATGGGGCACCCTACTATATAAGCTATCAAAATCAACACACTGAGTGCTGAGTTAGAAATCAACACTGGACTGGACCAACCCCTCAGGGAATCTCACACTCACCAACACCCATATTAGTGAGTGAGATTCCCTGAAGTGTCCAGACCAAATAGTGTCAGACTTCCTGCACTGGAAGTCTGACACCTCTGAATTTGCTGTGCAATATCTCCTTCCTTGTTTTGGTCCACTTCCTTGGATTTTGGTGGAAGATATTCTAGGTGCCAGCAGCACTGGAACTTGTTGCCAAAGGCCAGTACTTGTCTCCTCTGTTTACTATAAGAATCCTTGTCTGTGATTGTCCTTGTGGTGGGGACAGCCCTACCTCCTGGGTGAAGATAGCAGGTGAAAATATGGAAGGTAAGGCCTGGCTTTTATAACTGCATCTACTTCCATCATCAAAGTACAAAAGACTTCATGGCTGAGCTGAATATTGTCTTTGATATCGCTCCGCTCACTATCCACCTTATCAGACCTATAAGCCTCTCCCAAGATCCTCCCTCATGCATATGGGATGCATGAAGGTGGTTGAACACTCACAAGTGGTTCTGTTCACTCAAGAACATTTGAACTGTGACAAATGGATCTTTGTGGCTCACCCCAGCTCCTTAACAGCTGCCACAAAATTTGACCATTTTTATCTGCTTTGCCAGTCCATGTATCCCAAAAAAAACTACCTAAGTGTATGGATGCACCTGGTGATATTCAATGATGCCATTATCTCAGTGAACTCATGCAGCAGAGGAGCATTGTCCAGCATTTGCTTTTGGCTTGACCTCCTCTTGTGTGTCTGGAAACAACTGACCAGCAACCAAACACTTTCATCCCAACATATGTGAAGGGAGGAGACACACATAAGACCTATGGGGTAAGTCGACCATGAGCTGATCTTGCACTTGATGACACGGTTTACTTTTCTATTAATGTGGTTGCATACAAGGTTAATTATTTTTTAAAGTTGATGTATAGCTAAGGATTTTTGCTGTGCCTTTAAGTGGAGCTGTTTCCTTCTTCTTCTTTGTTTCTTTTATGGTGGTCAGAGATTGGTTTTGTTCTGTTGAATGAAGTCTACGCTGTTTCCACCCAGTGTGCTGCTAGTTCTCTGCCCATGACCTCCTACTTTGTGGTAACACATATTTATCCCACATCGTAGTGTTACTACTTTGAAGAATGGGTTAAAACGGGTTTCCATAGAGGAACAGCTGCATCCTCCTAGCCATACATCAACAAGAGCAATGCAAAGCTTTGGATGCAGTGGAGAAAGCACGCCACCTACGGACTCTAGATGTTCTCTGGAGTGACTAATCACACTTCTCCATCTGGCAATCAGATGGACGAGTCTGGGTTTGGTGGATGCCACAAGAATGGCATTTTTCTGATTGCATTGTGTCAAGTGTAAAGTTTGGTTGAGGGGGCATCACAAAAGTTTAATAACTTATACAAAAATCAGCTTTTCTTAATCTACTTGAGAGATTTAATTTCTCTTTACTTGGATTTTCATTTTCATGTAACAAAATAAGTACATACTTTAAACAGAACAGCCTTGCTTGATAAACATAAATAAATTATGCAAATAGTTGCCATTTTTAAGTAGATGGGGCAGAATATTTTAGTTAAATGCAATTCAGAGTTTTAGCCTTGATTTAAAGGAGCAGTTTTGTGTGTTTTCAAGGTACATAGTGTCATTTTATATCACGTAACTAAGTTAAATTCAGTTGTTAAAAAAATCCTGCATGTATCACTAATGACTTAGAAATTTGACTTTGCAATTTAATATCTTTAAATTGTACCTGTTCTCTTGAAGAAGCTTCTGTTCTTTCCGACACCCCACCTCCAGCTCATCATCACAATATATTTTCCTTATGACATTTAAAACTGCTCTTAGGAGCGTTGGACTGACAAGTAGCTGGTATGATAAAGTCGGCAGACTCACAGCTCCACTAGGTGAGTGATAATTGCTGCTGTCACTTGTCTGGTAGAGCTGAGTAGGGAAGGCAAAGAGAAAGGGACCTCTGTGAAGAAGGAAATAGCAGTGGAAATAGCAGCGTTTTGGGAGAGGAGAGCAAGCGCTTAGGCACCCCCAAATGGATTTCTGCTACCAGAAATCCAAAGATACTACACTATGGCATGATACAAAGCTCAAAAATGTTGATTTTACATAATAAGTACCCTTTAAAGCAGGGATGGTAAATCAATTCAGCATTAACAGCCATATATATATAAAGCTCATCAAGACTGTAAAGAGCCATTCAACAATTTCAAACAATTTCTACCACATTACCTGTTGAAACAGTTTTCTTCTCAGTCCCTATGGCTTTGCTGAGACACCTGATAGTGTTTATTTTTAATTTTTTTACTTGGTTTGTACCTTAGAGTTGCTTTTATAGCTACTAAAAGCAACTCCTTCACATGTGTCAGTGAAAAGTCATTCACAGACAAACATAAAACTTTTGAGCTCTGTCTGCCAAACCTGTGGATGTGGTGTCTCACGCAGGACATTTTGTCAGAATGGTGAGCTCTACCATTTGCATATTCTACACTGTACTTTATTTAGTAACCCTAAGATTATCACTGGCCCCCTTTTAGCCCTCTATAAAAACTTCCTAGACTTAATAAACATATACAGATATATTCAAGCATTAATACAAATTAAACTTCACTCAAATAGTTATTTATCAGATTAATCTCTATTTTTACTGATTTTTCTCATTTTGTTCTGTTTTTTTGTTTTGTTTGTTTGTTTTGTTTTTTCCCTTAAAAAATCGCTCCATATCTGAAATCCATGAAAATACCACCGGAGGCGCACAGTATTGATTGTGTTCATGTGATCAAAACCGATTTGTTTTCCCCTCAGCGGCACCAGAACCTGCTGCGCAAACTCTGACCTGCTTCTACCTCATTATTTATGCAGCAGCAGCTTGGTCTGTTTCACTCCCACCTCTGCGCCACAACTTTCTGAGCTTGGATAAATTGCGCCGACATGAAATTATGCAGCCAACAGAAATCCCTGTTGAGAAAAGCTGCTACCATGGAAGCAGATGCTTAAACGATTCAGCTTCTGTCTCTCACCTAAAGTTTCTCCTAGGTTAGCAAAATTTCACATCGAGAGCTGCACATACGTTGCTTTTGTCAGTGCCTCCTTCAGTGAGTGTGGGACGTTTTGGCATCAAAGAGCCGCACAGAATCCATCGAAGAGCCGCATGAGGCTCGAGAGCCGCAGGTTCAACACCCCCGCTCTAAAGGAACCCAAAGTTTCAGTTATTTTGCAGTTTTCTGGAGTTTTGTTCCAGATTCGTGCTGCACAGAAGCTGAATGCTGCTTCTCCATGTTTGGTTCTGGTTCTGGGGATGCAGAGCAGAACCAGAACCAGAAGTCTGGAGTGGTCTGGATGGTTGATATGACGACAGGGCTGTAATGTGTTTTGGTGCTAAGCCATTCCATAATTTATAAATTTATATTTCAAGCTGTTTTTTGAAATCATAGAAAAACAGTTGTATGTGCAATGACATCACAGTTCACAATGACCTGTGAATTTTGGAAAACTTGTCTTGTTAAAATTGATGTTAAATATCCGTATGTCTAAATATAGGATGGAAATGATCTGGATTTTAACAATTCATATTATTTCAAACATCCATCCACCCATCCATTTTCTTCCACTTATCCGGGGTCGGGTCGCGGGGGCAGCAGCTTCAGAAGGGAGGCCCAGACTTCCCTCTCCCCATCCACGTCTTCCAGCTCCTCCAGGGGGAACCCCAAGGCGTTCCCAGGCCAGCCGAGAGACATAGTCCCTCCAGCGTGTCCTGGGTCTTCCTCGGGGCCTCCTCCCGGTGGGACGAGCCCGGAACACCTCACCAGGGAGGCGTCCAGGAGGCATCCTGACCAGATGCCCGAGCCTCAACTGGCTCCTCTCGACGTGGAGGAGCAGCGGCTCTACTTTGAGTCCCTCCCGGATGACCGAGCTTCTCACCCTATCTCTAAGGGAGAGCCCGGCCACCCTGCGGAGGAAACCCATTTTGGCCGCTTGTATCCGTGATCTCGTTCTTTTGGTCATGACCCAAAGCTCATGACCATAGATGAGGGTGGAAACGTAGATCGACCGGTAAATCGAGAGCTTCGCCTTTTGACTCAGCTTCTCTGCACCACGACGGACCGGTACAGCGCCGCTTCACGGCAGACGCTGCCCCAATCCGCCTGTCGATCTCCCGCTCCCTTCTTCCCTCATTCGTGAACAAGATCCCCAGATACTTAAACTCCTCCACTTGAGGCAGGACGACCCCCCTGACCCGGAGAAGGACCTCTACCCTTTTCCGGCTCAAGACCATGGCCTCGGATTTGGAGGCACTGAGCCTCATCCCGGCCGCTTCACACTCGGCCGCGAACCGCTCCAGCGAGAGCCGCAGATCACGATCTGATGAAACCATCAGGACCACATCATCCGCAAAAAGCAGAGATGATCCTAAGGCCACCAAAACGGATCCCCTCAACACCTCGGCTGGTCTAGAAATTCTGTCCATGAAAGTATTGAACAGAATCGGTGACAAAGGGCAGCCTTGGCGGAGTCCAACTCTCACCGGAAACGAGCCCGACTTACTGCCGGCAATGCGGACCAGACTCTGACACCGGTCATACAGGGACCTGACAGCCCGTATCAAAGGGCCCGGTACCCCATACTCCCGGAGAACCACCACAAGGCCCCCCGAGGGACACGGTCGAACGCCTTCTCCAAGTCCACAAAACACATGTAGACTGGTTGGGCGAACTCCCATGCACCCTCCAGGACCTGTTGAGGGTGTAGAGCTGGTCCAGTGTTCCACGACCAGGACGAAAACCACACTGCTCTTCCTGAATCCGAGGTTCGACTATCCGACGGACCCTCCTCTCCAGGACCCCTGAATAGATCTTATCAGGGAGGCTTAAGAGTGTGACCCCTCTGTAATTGGAGCTCACCCTCCGGTCCCCCTTTTTAAACAAGGGGACCACCACCCCGGTCTGCCAATCCAGAGGAACTGCCCCCGATGTCCATGCGATATTGCAGAGTCGCGTGAGCCAACACAACCCTACAACATCCAGAGCCTTAAGGAACTCTGGGTGGATCTCATCCACCCCCGGGGCCCTGAGGCCACCGAGGAGCTTTTTAACCTCCTCGGCGACCTCGTCCCCAGAGATTGGAGAGCCCGACCCAGAGTCCACAGGCTCAGCTTCCTCAACAGAAGGTATGTTGGTGGGATTGAGGAGGTCTTCGAAGTATTCCGCCCACCGACCCACAATGTCCCGAGTCGAGGTCAGCGACTCACCATCCCCACTGTAAACAGTGTTGGTGCTGCACTGCTTCCCCCTCCTGAGCCGCCGGATGGTGGACCAGAATCGCCTCGAAGCAGTACGGAAATCTTTCTCCATGGCCTCTCCAAATTCCTCCCACGCCTGAGTTTTTGCCTCAGCGACCCGAGCCGCATGCCGCTTTGCCCGCCGGTACCATCAGCTGCTTCTGGAGTCCCACAGGCCAAAAAGGCCCGATAGGACTCCTTCTTCAGCTTGACAGCATCCCTCACCAAAGGTGTCCACCAACGGGTTCGAGGGTTGCCGCCGCGACCAACGACCTTGCGGCCACAGCTCCGATAAGCCGCTTCGGTGATGGAGGCACAGAACATGGTCCACTCAGACTCAATGTCCCCCACCTCCCCCGGAACGTGTTCGAAGTTCTGCCGGAGATGGGAGTTAAAGCCCCGTCTCACAGGGGACTCCGCCAGACGTTCCCAGCATACCCTCACTACACGTTTCGGCCTGCCAGGTCTGACCGGCTTCCTCCCCAACCACCGGAGCCAACTCACCACCAGGTAGTGGTCAGTGGACAGCTCCGCCCCTCTCTTCACCCGAGTGTCTAGGACATACGGCCGCAGATCCGATGAAACGATGACAAAATCGATCATCGAACTGCGGCCTAAGGTGTCCTGGTGCCAAGTGCACGTATGGACACCCTTATGCTTGAACATGGTGTTCGTGAAGGACAGACCGTGTCAAGCACAGAAGTCCAACAACAGAACACCACTCGAGTTCATATCAGGGGGGCCGTTCCTCCCAACCAAGCCCCTCCAGGTCTCACTGTCATTGCCCATGTGAGCGTTGAAGTCCCCCAGTAGAACAAGGGAGTCCCCAGGAGGGGCATCTCCAGTACCCCCTCTAAGGACTCCAAGAAGGTTGGGTAATCTGACCTGTTGTTCGGCCCGTAAGCACAGACAACAGTCAGAACCCGTCCCCCCACCCGTAGGCGGAGGGAGGCTACCCTCTCGTTCACCGGGGTAAACCCCAACGTGCAGGCGCCAAGATAGGGGGCAACAAGTATGCCCACTCCTGCCCGGCGCCTCTCGCCGTGGGCAACTCCAGAGGAAGTACGTCCAGCCCCTCTCAAGGAGACGGTTCCAGAACCAGAGCCATGTGTCGAGGTGAGGCCGACTATTTCTAGCCGAAACCTCTCAGCCTCGCACACCAGCTCCGGTTCCTTCCCCACCAGAGAGGTGACGTTCCACGTCCCAAGAGCTTCTGCAGCCGAGGATCAGACCGCCAGTGTCCCCTCCCTCAGCCACCGCCCATGACGCATTGCACCCGACCCCTTTGACCCCTCCGACAGGTGGTGAGCCCATTGGAAGGGGGACCCACGTCTCCTCTTCGGGCTGAGCCCGGCCGGGCTCCGTGGTTAAAAGCCCGGCCACCAGGCGCTCGCCATCGTGCCCCACCTCCAGGCCTGGCTCCAGAGTGGGACCCCGGTGACCCGCGTCCAGACGAGGGAACGCCAAATTCAAAGTTCATCTTCATCGTAAGGGTCTTCGGGCAGCACTTTGTCTGGTTCCTCACATAGGACCTGTCTGCCTTGGGTGACCCTACCAGGGGCATAAAGCCCCAGACAGCATAGCTCCTAGGATCATTGGGACACACAAACCCCTCCACCATGATAAGGTGGCAGCCCAAGGAGGAGTTATTTCAAACATACTTTATTAATTCCAAAAAATAAATGTTCATGATATGAATTCATGATATACAATCTTCTTCTGGGTTGTTGTAAAAGCTGGTGGCTGTGGGCAGAAGGACCTCCTGTAACAGGATTAAAGCTCCATTAGACCACTGGGCCTTATATGGAAATATAAGTAGTAATTTAGACACAATACAGGCATCATTGACATCAGTCTTTATGAGTGGTTACTAAAACAGGAACAGCTGGGAAAGGATCTTACAGCATTTTTAAACAGGACCACCTGACTGTCACATAAAGAATCATCACTGTCATGGACAGCAGATTATTGGCCCTGCAATTGCCGTTGATGTCAGAGGTCTGCTGCATTTCTGTAAAAAAGGGGGGATTAATGCTCTGCTTTTCACTCATTTAGAGTTGCTGAAAGCAAAGACAGCACTTGACCCCGGCTGACAAAAACACTTGTCAACACTACACAAGAGCTCCCCTTCCCTAACTCATTATAGTTCTTTACTCCTCCTCTATATCTTCCCCTCTCTAACCTTTTGTTTTTTAAACTGCTTCTGTCGCCTCTACTGCACCTTTCCCCTTCCACTTCAGTTCTAACTTCCTGTATTTCTTCCTTTATTTCTTACGTATCCTCCTCTTTAGGTCTCACAACCACATATCTAATGCTGGCAGTTTGCAGGTAATTATAGGTAATTATCTAAATGGACAGTAATTACTTGGGGAGGGGGAGTGCATTTGCCTTCGATTTATCTTTGCTATATTTTCAATTGATGCTTTGAATTTGACTTGCTTTGGACAGTCCTTAATTTAGCAACACTGTGCTTAATAGCTGTGCTCACTCTCACTCTCTGACTCTGTCATGACCAACTTTCAACCTTAAATTATTTCTTGAACAATTTATTTATGTTAAGAGAAGCACAAGTTTGGAGTGTAAAACTTTAGCTTCCATCAAACAGTTTCACCCACTAAAACACCGCCACACAAAGGAGGGATGTAACTGACCGCAGCAATACTGTAACATCTGAGGTAGTGGTGTGCACAGACATGAGCTGCTCAAGAGGAAAAAAGGTCACAACCACTGACTGCCTTAGCAGTGTGAGATTTATTACAGACACAGATTGTACATTATGCATAGGTCTTTAATGTCGATTTTTAGTAATAATAAAAAATGAACTCAAAACAAAAATGTATTTTAAGTGCATTTTCAACATTTTTATAACTAATAAAACAGCAAAAATATTATAAATTGACTAAAATATAAAATATGACTCACAAACAGTGTTTAAGATAAACTTTAAGTCGAATATGAAATTTACTTTGCCCTTTTTCTTTTTATATATACAGTATTATGAGGTTCATGTATTTTTCTTGGCTACATCATTCTGTAATTTCATCACAAAATATTGTCTGCACCACATATCCTTATGCTGTAACAAAGAAAGCCACTCTGACAAATGAAAATTTGCTAGAAAAAAAGCAATTCTCCACTGTCTTTTTTATTTATTTTTTATTTCGCACTGTGAGTCAGAACAGTACGTATATCTCCCAGGCTGAGTATCGCTTCTCAGCCTTTAGGCTAAGACAGCGATCGCCTCTGGGTGGTGATAGTGTTAGTCTTTGTGACTGTTTAAGAGGTTAATTAAAACTTGTCCCCAGTTGAGATATTAACCACAAATAGTGGAAAAAATCTCTTCCTTTTAGTTTGCTTTTTATTGGTGTGTACAGTTTTAACCTTTTATTGTGTTTTAGTAAAGGTTTTAACCTTTAACGGGTGGTCCCTCCACCATGGCAGCTACTCATGTCGGCATGTGGAGGCACCACAGCGTTAAAGGACTTCTCAAGAAAACTTATTCAACAGACTTTGAAGTTTCGGCCAGATGACCTGAACTGTATCCTGACCCTGCCCTTCAACAGAGGATAGATACGATGTGAGTTTCACCAGCGGTGACCTGTTAAAAGAGTTTTGGACACGATATGAAAATGTAAAGACCCAGTTTTCAGCTTTTGATGTTGAGAAACTGACTGACAACTCCCTGAAAACGGTGAATGTCAGGATGTTCAATGAGACTGTCAGTGCTGGGTAGATACTGCACGGTAAAGGGCCAGGCTATGAAGGTGCGGGATGTGGACGGCATCTGGAATTGTGCCTGGCGGGTCCCCATTAAACAGTTGGAGGACCCCCAGGGCTTCCAGGTCCTGAAACATCTCCCATCCATGATAGTCCTGGGGGAGAACCGAGGCTACATTCACTATCAAGAATGATAGTGAAACTCTGCCGTAAGTGTGGTGAACATGGTCATCTGGCAGAAGCTTGTGAGAAAATCTTTTGTGGTAAGTATAGAGAAGTGGGACACACTTTTGACGAATGTACAAATAGGCAGAAATGTAACTTATGTGGTGATCAAGATCATCTTTTCAGAGACTGTCCCAAATCCTTCGCAAATAAACTGAAAAAGGCTAAAGAAGCTGAACAAGCGGACAGGGTAAATGAGCAAATTGAAGCCGTTGGGCCGGAAAATTCAAATCTCCCGCCGGCTCCTCAGATTGGAGGAGAGGAGGAGAGGGCAGGAGAGGGGGAGGGGAAGGAAGAATCCCCCAGGCCGAAACACCCAGTGAGGGGGGCGGGGCGGACCCTGGTAAAAAAAAAAAAAAAAAGTATGCATTAGTATACTTCAAACATACTTACATTTGTGAAAGTACACTTTAAGTATGCTAAATATTAAGTGTACTACTTATAAGTATATCTGAAGTATACTAAAAATACACTTGTGCCAAGTTCGAGATTAGTACTTTAAACACACTTAAACATAATTGTACCAAAATACACTTTTAATATATTAAATAAAAGTATACTTTAAGTGAACAAAATCTGAATGAATATGTATGAACTTTTAAGTGCCTTAATAATCTTTTACTATTTATTAAAATTGCATGCAATGAAAAAAGGATAATCATGATGTAATTTTTAAGAAAGTATCCAATCAATTTTCAGATGTGTGATATAAAAACCTTATAATCAACGGCATTAGCTCCAGTTCGCACTCCAGACCAGATGGTGGCGGTATTGCACATTTTCATTTATTTAAAAAACGCCACAAAGAGAAGAAAAAACTTGAAGCAGGGAAGATAACAGACGCTGTTCAAATTCGCCATTTTTACTCGCATAATGCCTTAAAAGTAGAGAGAGCCTTGACAATAGTTACTAATTTTATTAAATTCAAGCTGGTGACGTCCTAATCTGAGTTAGACGACAACACAACGGGACAACAACCGATGGAAATGAAATGTGTGTCACAAAAGGAGCCCTGGGGACGAAGGCTGCTAAGTGTTGCTAGCTGGTGGTAAGTTTGCTCATTAATTCTCTTCGTTTAATTATAAAGTGCAGTGCAGTAAAGATATACCACTTACGTTGGCTTAATAAATAATTACTTTATCAATTTTATTGTGACTTGTATGATTATTACAATAGGAATCATTCAGCTTCACGTTATAACTGCATGAAGGTTATACTTTAATTCATAAACTAATCTCCATAAACTCCATAAGACAAAGAGACTTTGATTTTGTGAGGTTGTTGTTCTAACTCGTTCATCAATGTTTTTATCTTCAACATATGTTTGCAGTCTAACTAAGCAAATGAAGATGAAAGAGGAAGCCAGAGAAATCAGGTGTTGGAAAACCTAAAGACTTTCTGTCTCAGAAGAAGCTCTGACTCCACCAGATCACCAACCAGCTCTGACGATGAACCTCCACATCGTCTTAATGGTGTAAGTTTGTTTCTTCAAAAATCTGCTGTTACCAACACTAAGTGCTTAATAAACATGATTTGATTTAAAGGTAACTGGAAATATTTTTTCTCTTTTTGTGTTAATCTAACATTTATCTTTTTCTTTTTTTATTTGTTGTTGACTTTCAGGACCCTGTAAGTGACCTGTCCAGGGTGAACCTGCCTCTCATCTGATGGCTGCTGGAGATGGACACCACCAGCCCCCCTCACCACCCTGAAGGGATCAGTGTGTTCAGATCATAGATGGAAAGATTTTAAGGTAGTTTGTCTCCTTTAAGTCCAAACTTAAAACAGCTTCATAGTTCATGCCAACATCAACTGACTCTATGGCATTGCTGACATTTTTTTTACTTCCAACATAAACAGGCAAAGCACCTAGAAATGTTTTTCCACCCCAGGCATCCGGTCCCGTCATCAGTTCTTATGATGTCACATACATGGCGAGTCCACAACATCTTGAAATTGTGAGTATTATTTTTTATTTGCCATTTTTCTGTTCTCTTTAAATACAAATGCTTTCTCTGTTTAATTGCTCTATTGTTCTTTTTTGTAGGTTTCTGTAAGGTGCAGTGAACAGGAATGTTCTGTCGTTGATCCTCACTTTCATGTTTTATTGTCACACTTAAATTTTCATGTTCATGTGTTCACTTTTGATGTGTAAAGTGATAATTCATGTAAAGTTCATAAAGTTGTGAGTAAAATTGGACAATTTTAAAATGCCTGTAATAAAAAATATTTGAATTACCTTGGGCATCTTGTGTAATTAATCTTTCCATGTAATTTTAGCCTAAAACAATGTAAGTACTGTAGTGTAGTTATGCATGTCTTTTACAAAATAGGTACGTAGGAATAAAGACGAATTAAGAGTAATTAAAATTGTAGTTTATTATCAATAGCAGGAAATCAAAAATAAAAATTAAGTGTAATTTAAATACATTATTATATTAATATTATATTTAAAATATATTTGAAGTATCTTTAATATTTAATATAATTTTGAGACATAATTATATAATTATATAAATAATAACACTGAAAATATAATAATTATATCAAAATGTAATAATAAAGCTCTGAAATATGAAATTTAAAAAGTATACTTTAAGTACACTAAGTGTACTTGAAGTTGTTTCAAAAAAGTACGTATAGTATACTTAAGTATACTATAAATTGTAATTTTATACTGTTTAGATACTAGCTACTACTAAAGTATACTAAGTACAAAATAAGTTGTTCCAAAACAGTACAGTTGAAGTACATCAATAAAAGTATACTAAAGTATGTTAAAAGTTAGTAAACTACAGTATACAGTATATTTTTTTTACCAGGTAATGCAGACTGAAGACCGAGGCGTTGATTCCGAGGAAATGGAGTCTGACAGCAGCGAGGATTCTCCCCCCGACCGGACCAACATGGTGGACTTGAGAAGTTCTTCGGTTCCTTCGGAGAGAGAACCAAGTTCTTCCTCTCTAACCCAGGTGATGAAGCCTCGTTTCAACGTGTTGCTCAGCAATCAACCCCGGAGGCTCCAATGAGAATAAAAACGACGGAGTGGCCATTTTAATGAATCCACACATCCTGGTGACGGGCAGCACCGTGGTGAGGGAGGGACGGGCACTTTGAGCAAATCTGACTTTTAACGGACAGAATTTTAACTTCTTAAATATTTATGGTTTTAATGACAAATATGACAGGTACGACTTTTTAGAGGAACTGCAGCCCCACCTGCTGGGAAGAAAACCTTTAATAATTCGGGGGGAATTTAACTCCTCTGAGCTCCAGCGCCGTTTGGAAGGACGGGGCCCTAGGAGTCACCACGGTCCTGCTCAACTTTTAACATGCAGAGTTGGTTTTTATCATCCTTCTTCTTCTATTAGTTGAAAATGAAGTGACAAATTGTATTTTATTTTTGTTCATGTGAAAAGAGAGTTTCTGTATAAATGTGTTTTGTTATAAAATGTTCAAAGTAACAATAATTTTTTTCAAAAGAAAAAAAAATCAGCCATTATACTGTGGCAGAGGTCATTGTCAGTCCATACTGCACACATCTGCTCCTTGCTCTGTCCAGGAGCTCATCAACCTGACATGGAGGCGTGTTCTTGGTTTAGCATCAGAATGCTGGGTTCAAGCCTGTAGGCAGCTTTGGCAGGGCCTGATTAAATTACTTCAGGAATTTAATTAGTCTAGTTATATAATTACTGTGCTATTTTAAAGAGGGAGCTAGTAATAACAATTACAGTAAAACTGTAATAAAATGACAGCAAAACTGTAAGAATTACAGTAAGACTACTGTAAAAAATAACAGTAAGGTTACTGTAAAGTTACTGCATTTTTTACTGTAAAAAACCCCTTGTTGCCAGCCAGTTAGTGCAAATTCTACAGTGACGTTTTTTTACAGTGTAGTTTCACATCAGTAAGGGTGCAGCATAGGGGGAAAAGTGATGACAATTCTAGGAGCCCTGACCAACATAGGGGCCTCCACAATGTATTTATTTATTGTTCATAGAAATAAAATAAAAATTGGGGTCTTGTCAATTACAAAATATTATTGAATGATATATATCATATTGTATTTTCAAAGATCGTTTTTAGCAGTAAAAATTTTCCATTCCCACTCCCAGACCAAAAAACACACATCCATATTTGCCCTAAACCCCCCGGCCACTTTGTTAAATGGTTCATTCCTGCTTGGAGCGCTTCACCATGAAACGCTGCAGACAGTGGAAGACACAAACGACTGTGGCAGTTACTATACTGCTAAGAAAAGTTATAAAGTCAAGTTTTAAAAAGAAAATAGAGAGGGAGAGAGAGAAAAAGTTTTTTTTTTCTGAGAGGTGGGTAGACTGTGTGAGATTATCAACCCTTTAACATAGTTAGCTTAGCTACAGACTACTGATTACTTCCATTTCACTACCATTTAATGAATTAAGGAAAAAAATTACAAACATATTCATATATTTAACTTGTCCCTATACCTTTTACCCAGGGATGAAAGTAGTTTTAAATCAGTGCAACCTTTAAATTCTTGGGGGTACTATAACAAAAGTGTGTGTGTGTGTGTATATATATATATATATATATATATATATATATATATATATATATATATATATATATATGTGTGTGTGTGTGTGAGAGTTTCTGTCCTGATGAAATTTTTGCAAAGCGATAAAAGCTGGGTAGCTCTTGCATTGTTACAAAATAATCATTCATTTTATCTTTTAAACTGGTTCTATTGATCCTGTGTCCAGACAGAGGGATAATCAGTAGGCCTAGTAGTAGTAGGTCTGTTTGTTCTGAAGATCCTGCAGCTTCCACTTCTCTTCCTAACATGGCGCCTCCTCATCCTGACTCTTATACTGATAGGAGGAACCACAGAGTCTGTTAGGTTAAAGCTCATCTTCAGTTGGGATGTTTTTCCTCCAACAGGTTCCAGAGGAATCACCTCAAACCAGATGTTGGACTGGATTTTATTTCACTGTCATTTGTCTGTTAAATGGGTGCTGTGAGTTGCAGTAAGCTAGCTAGCCACCTAGCTTGCTGGCAGCTGGCTGGCTGGAACAAGGTAGAATAGATACATGTTTCATCTTGTTTACAGCAAACTGAGTGAGATATGGTTGAGTGAAAATCTCAATAGATCAGTATAGTTTCTGAAAACTCAGATCAGAATGTCTGGCATCAGCCATGTGACAGTCAGCCACTGTTTCTTTGTTTTTGTCCTGAGCTCATCATATCATCTTCACCTGTCTGGATTAGTAAATGCAATGGGTTTCTGCCATTTGATTCAGTTATTTGAAAGTATTTGAAGTAATAAAGTGGCTAGAAGATCTATAAAATTAAAATGGATTACACTGTCAAAAGTTTTAGTATCAACTACAAAGGCAAATCCATACACATGATTAAACATGTTCTTATTTTATTATATTTGTAAATTTTATACAAATTGTGATATCTTCATGAGCATTAATAGATTTATATGCAAATGTCCTTATGTTATTATGCATGCACAGTTGAATACAAATATAATGAGCGAAGAAAAGCTAAGGAAACAGTTAGGGACTGACAGTTCAAACTTTCTTAAATGCAGAACATGGAGTACAGCTTGCTTTTCTCACACCTGATAGGCCAGCTGCTCTTTAAGGTGTTGGAATGTTTTAGACATCAACTGAAACAGTGACTTCAGGACGACCTGAGTGAATAATGAAAAAATATGCTAACTGCAAGCTTTGACTTGCTATGACTGATTAACGAAGACATCCTTGCTACACTCAGAATTGTTTGGTGCCATTGGGTTGCTCTTTAGAGAACAGATGAGCCGTTGTGCTGTTGTTGTTGTTGTTGTTGCTTCTTCTGTAGGTTTCCTTGATGCTTGATGACCCCCCTCTCTCAAGTATATTGATCATTCCTTGTTCTTGTCTCATGAAGAGTTCAACCAGCAGAATTTTCTCCTTGTGGATCTGTTGGCTGATATCTTTGGGGATATCCGGGATTAGCCAGTCAACAATGTCATTCATCAGCATCACAACATTCTGGCAAAGAATAATGACAATAATTAATGAAATCATCAAGCAAGGTATAAGAACAGACAAAGAAAGCCTGTGTAAATAGAAAAGGAGTTTTTTTGCATTCTGTGTAAAATAGTCAGTCAAACCAGCCTTGTCATAATCAGAAAATGTAACTTTCCACTAAACCTAAACTACACAGTAAAATCTAATTAGTTCACCTTACTTAAAAAAAATACACAAACTCATTGCCTCAAGAAAAATAAGCAAAGTAAGCTTAAGATTAGAGAATAAGACATCTTCAATTATTTTAGGCAAGCAGTACTAAATAAAGTAGTATAGCTAAAACATTTGATATTTTAGTCAATAGGAAAATTATATTTAGACTAACATGTTTAACTAATCATCAAAGCAAAAGTAGAAGTCATGAATTCATTGAGTGCTCCAGGTCCTATAGAAGCAATGAGCTGGATGAAGTAGATAAAAACAGGAAATAAAAAGAGCTTTTTAAAAATCATGTTCAGATGTTAGAATTTGTGATATAAAACATTTAACATGACAAAAAAGCAAAAACAGAAGAAATGTGTACATTTTTCACAGCACTACAAAGTCACAGCCTTTCAGACGGGGGGTTTGGATGTTAGGACATTAACAATAATAACAGTGTGGAATCTGCGAGTTTATGTGCACATTTTATATCCATTAAATATTTCTACTGCTGATATTATTTTTTCATTTAGATTTTGTATGTTATAATCTATTTCCTTAGGTCTTTGCAAATAACAAATGTTAAAAATAAATGAAATATCATTAGCATTGTTCTGAAAAATATTTAGAGCGAAGAAAAAAAAATCCTGCTTTCTCTTGTTACCTGAAAAACAATTACAAATGCAAGTCGTACAGCCAGCACCGCCCAGAATTCTTTAGAGATCTCATATGGTGTTAGAGACCAGGGAGGCTCTCTGTAATCCTTGTACCTGGGAGACACAAATAGTAGCAGTAAGGTATAATCAGTGCAACTTATTGTTGTTTAAAAAAGACAATAACGGTTCCTCAGCTTCTTCACCTGTCAAAGCTTTATGGGAGAGCAGTGATGAGAAAGTCACTGTTGAAAACTCAGATCAAGGCTGGACTGGAGCCTGCCTTGAACTGAGGGGTGGAGTCAGGTCTTCACAATTATTATTTTTATTAATCACCAATTACAGCGTTTGGTTAATCCAAAATGTCAATAAACCTCATACAAACCTCAAACATGAACCTTTAATAAACTAAAAGTGAGGTTTTCTGTTTTTATGAAAATATCTATATGTGCAAAATTATTGGGAAAATAATATTGTGCAGAATGATTGCAACTACATGACAAACACATTTTCCCATCTCACATTTTTATTTTACCAGTGAACATTTCTGAAGTAAAAAATAACACTCAGTAACTAAAATAACCTCCATTTTTTCAATAACAGTGATCTGCCTCCCATTAATGGAGGCTGTTAGTTTCCTGATGTGTTGAACTTTCTGTGCAGCAGCATCCACACCCTCCCAGACTTGGCTCATGAGAAAGATACATGAACAGAATGGCTGCTGTCAGGATCGACCCGTATAAGATAGAGAGGGAAAACATGTACGATATGGACAAGCTACCTCTGATCTCATACTATGATATAGATAGAGTGAGCACACTATGAAGGAGCTAAGCAGCCTGAAATCCATAGATGCATACAATCAATGTTTCAACAGCTTTGCAAAGGATGTCAGAACTTTTCACATGAATAACAGCTTCTGATGACTGGTAGAGTAAGTACATGTGGTAACATCCACATTGACTACATGTCTGTCTTAGTTTGCAGATAAAAGCTACATTAGTTACATTTTACTAGTTCGGAAGTAAATACTACAGTACCACAAAGGTGGGTAGATTCTTCAAAAGTTGTAATTGAGTAATAGTTGTAATAGTAACTCAATTTCAGAAGAAAAATAGTGAAGGGAATTGGTGGATGTAAACAGTGAAGACACAAAGCAAGATAGATGCTCACCTGCAAACTTCAATAGGATAGCCATAAGGCATTGGATCCATAGTTTCTTTGCCATGCTCAAAGTGGCTGACATTAAAGTAGGACAGCGTATGGTTGACAAATCCATGCAGGGAGCCATCAGGACTGTACATATACTGGTAGACCATCCGAGGAATGAAGTCTGATGTGAAGGAGATGACAAATGCCTAGCAGAGGGGTGGAAGATCAAAATTTAGTCAAACCAAGGGAATTTAATGTAACACTAGCCTATGCTACTTCAGTTACCCACAGATTATCAAATAAACTTCTATTCGATTCAATTCAGTTTTATTTATATCAGGCCAATTCACAACAAATGCCTTGAGACATTTTACAGAAAACCATTTCTATTCATCATACATAGATTCAAATTTATCCTAGTTATCAAACAGTACAGTAAGCTCAATTAATAAAAAGTACCGTATATTCCGCACTATAAGGCGCACTGGATTATAAGGGTGCATAGAATTGACGCTGTAGGAGAGGTTGGAGTTACATTATGCATCCACTAGAAGGAGCTGGACTAAAGTGAATATCAACAAAACAGCCCGTGTGGCTGGACGATGGTCACCCTTTTCCATTCGCAGACAGCATGTTTGTGGAGAACGTGGTGCTAAATGACCTGCAGACGACCTGATTCTAGAACAGTGTTTCTCAACCTTTTTTGGGCCAGCGCCCCCCTAACCTTTTTCCAGATCCGTCCTCCCCCTCCCACCAAAGACTTTGTAGGCAACTTTACACTGACCATTATTTTATTATTAACATTACTATCACTATTGTAGATGTTTTAATTTTTATGCTTGTTTCTGTATTTATCATCAAAAATAATTTCCCAGAGAACAAAAAAGCCATGGGAATAGAAATTATTTTCACAGGTGTCTAAGAAAAATGCAATGAACATTCAACTTAAAATCGGTAGGCATAACAGCAACCAGACTGGAAAAAATATTCTTATTCTTTGTCATTTTCTAGTTGTTAAATATTCCACAACTTGACCAGATAAAAGATGTTCAACATGCCAGTTTAAACTTTGAACTATTTGCAAAACGACTGAGCTCTGCAACATTAATACATGGATAGAACTGTAACTACATTAATCATAGCTCTTCTTCTCTTCAGTGTTTGTCAGTTTCTGGTGGTGCAGCTCTGTGCTGCCTTCAGGACAATGGGACATCAGAGCATCATCCATAAAACTTCACCCACATGGCATTTATTGAGCAAACCAGAGCTTTCAGTGGAAAAACAAAAGTTCCAGATCCTTTTAGTGCCACACAAATATGAGACAGAAACATGGATTATATCTTTATATAGACCTATTGATTTATAGATTCATAGTTTTACTGAACATAATTTACAAAGAACAAATCTGGTTCTTAATCAAATCCTAATGAGTCAAATTGAAAGTGTCATGGAGTCTCAGCCTCATGACATTAACACTGACATGAAAAATAATATTGAAGAAATAAATATATCAAATCTAATTAAAAACATAAATAAGTGATCAGTTCTTTACTGTCATGGTCTGTAAAATATATTTATTCTCAGTATTAGATGTCGTCTCAACAAACCCATGACACTTCAACAATATTATTCTACCTTTTACCAGGAAATAGTTTATTCTTGCCATACAGTCTCTGTATTAATTATTGCTTGAAAGGTCTTGCCATACCAGTTTATTCCTCTGCATTTACTTTAGTTTCTTAGTTTATTCTTGCATTTTGTTCTTCTTTCATGTCCATTTAGTTTCCTTTGAATAGTTTTATTGCTATGTCCACTTTAGTTTCTTCCTGTTGCTACATTTATTTTATCGTTTATTGACGCTCACCATCAGTAATCATCACCTGCTGCGCCGCTGCGCAGATCTATAAAAATATTTATAGATCTGGGTGGCAAGAGGGTGGCAGGGATATATATCTATATACTGCCACTCCTGAAAAAGTCCCTGAAAAATATATATAGATATATAGATATATATCTATATATATTTATATATATATATGATACAAATTATTGTTTTTAACTTGCTTTGTTTCAAAATCAGCTTCATGTAGCACCAAGGCTTAAATACAATTTCTTAATGTAGTATAGTTAATTATTTTCACGTCTTTCATACTCCTGCTAATTGATATGTATTACTGATATGCATATCAATTGACATGCATTGTGTCCAGAAAACCATTTTATCCCAATACAGGACAAGGAGAAATCTGTCACTAAAATATTAGTAGCGCCATCATTTGTCATTTGATATATCTATTAAATACGACTTAAAATAAAGATTAGAAAACTGATGTTTGATAAATTCTCCATGATATAAATCTATAAACAGTTTAGTCTCTGTTAGTTCTGTCAAGATACAAGAAAGGGCGAATATCTACTTTTATTGGTCAATCATTTTATTTTAAATATGCTGTAGGAGCTGCAGTTTGACGACCGTTATAAATATCACCATGTTTTGAGAACACAGGGGATTAGCTCAGTTTTTGTCGCTTGTTTTTAGGAATTGCAGCAGCTGCAGTGAGACGCAATAAAAGTACAATAAAGCTGATAAACAGGTGAAGAACCAACCTAGACTGAACCACTTCTGACTGTTTGACAAGCCAAATATCCAATTAAAGTTCCACCAAGTACTAAGGTACTGGGGTCAAGTTTCTAGACACAAGCAAAACATGGTTCAATGTCCAAACTTATTAATTGATCTTGGTGATTTATTTTCCTCTTTAACCAAACAATTAGAGAGATAAAAACTTTCATTGGTTCTCATGCTACTTCTCTTAAAAACCATCTGCCCCAAACCCAAATGCCTGCTGGTCCTTCAGGCCCCTGAACTTATAGAAAGTGGACTGACCCACATTACTTCCTGTCTACATTTAGAAAATAAACAAGAAAATAATAAAATAAATAAATAAAATCAATTATCAATCTACAAATAAACTCTGTAAATAATACAAAAAATAGAAATTTAAGAATAAAGTAACAAAATTCAAATGGATAAAGAAAAAAATAGCTCCAACCACTTCTATTCTGCCTTTGTGTGGCAGCTTTACACGGACCCGTTGCCATGGTAACTGACAAACAACAGCTCAAGGAGCAGATAGAGCAGAAATTACCGACCAGGGGAATCAAACACCAAAAAACAAACATTTCCACACAAAAAAGTATCAAAAACACTAAAACAGAACATTCAGTCTGTTACGCTTAATGTCTATATTGTGATTATTAATAAGTTTCTCCTGAGCTCAGCGGTGGTTGATTATCTGATTTAACCAGCTGCTCTACTGATGACTTGGTGGCGGTTGACCTGTTTTAGTGCCAACGGAACCAAAACACACCGAACTGCGCAGCTCATGTTAGGTTATCAAAGTCAATAGCAGGTTAACAACAGTTAGGCTAGAATAACTGACCCACTGCTCACTTGTTCAATGTTTTCTTTAAATTAAAACTTTTTCCTCACCTGTTGAATCTGAAGCCCTTATTACCATCATCTATGGTTGAATTAACTGCTAAACATCGGTCCGTTGTTCTGATTCTTTGCTGATTGTAGTATTTTCCTGACCACCGATATTAATGACTCAATGGACAGAAATGTTGCATGTGTGACTTAACGGTAAATCACATAATGTCCAGTCCAGTAACATACTATGCAGGTGCTGGTCATAAAAATATAATTTTTATGGTATAAAAATATAATTATACCATAAAAATTTAATTTTAAAAAATGTTATTTAAAAATTTAATTTTTATGGTATAAAAATATAATTTTGGCACTGTGTGCAGGTGTCAAGTCGGAAAATGGAAAATGAAATCTGCATCTCCAAAAAGTTGGTCAGCAGCAGGAAGCATGAAGTGCTCTAAAACTTCCTGGTATGTGGCTGCGTTGACCCTGGACCTCAGAAAACACAATGGACCAACACCAGCAGATGACATGGCAACCCAAACCATCACTGACTGTGGAAACTTTACATTGGACTTCAAGCAACGTGGATGAAGTGCCTCTCTTCTTTTCCTCCAGACTCTGGGACCTTGATTTCCAAAGGAAATGCAAAATTTACTTTCATCAGAGAACATGACTTTGGACCACTCACCAGCAGTCCAGTCCTGTTTCTCTTTAGCCCAGGCAAGACGCTTCTGATGCTGTCTGTGGTTCAAGAGTGGCTTGACACAAGGAATGCGACAGCAGAAACCCATGTCTTTCATACGTCTGTGTGTGGTGGTTCTTGAAGCTCTCACTCCAGCTGCAGTCCACTCTTTGTGAATCTCCCCCACATTTTTGAATGGGTTTTGTTTCACAATCCTCTCCAGGGTGCGGTTATCTCTCTTGCTTGTACACTTTTTTTGACCACATCTTTTCCTTCCCTTCGCCTCTCTATTAATGTGCTTGGACACAGAGCTCTGTGAACAGCCAGCCTCTTTAGCGATGACCTTTTGTGTCTTGCCCTCCTTGTGCAAGGTGTCGATGGTCGTCTTTTGGACAACTGTCAAGTCAGCAGTCTTCCCCATGATTGTGTAGCCTATAGAACTAGACTGAAAGACCATTTAAAGGCCTTTGCAGGTGGTTTGAGTTAATTAGTTGATTAGAGTGTGGTACCAGGTGCCATCAATTTTGAACCTTTTCACAAGATTCTAATTTTCTGATATGCTGAATTTGAGATTTTCATTTGTTGTCATTTGTAATCATCAAAATTAAACAAAATAAACATTTGAAATATATGAGTTTGTATGTAATGTATGAATATAATATACAAGTTTCACTTTTTAAATGGAATTACTGAAATAAATCTACTTTTTCATGATATTCTAATTTTATGACCAGCACCTGTACATCCATCAATGCTGCTGCGTCGCGCTCTGTTCTTCGCTCGCACTTCCCGCTACTCACCAGTAGGTGTCAGGTTACATTGTGTTGCATTCAATGTTGTCAGGAAAAAAAGAGTTTCATGCGCTTAATGTCCGATTTGCCATAACTATTTATTGGATTCATTGTCGCCAGCTGGGGTGGCAACAGGGGTGGCAAGGCTCTCGTTTGGGGTGACAACTGCCACCCCGCTAGATCCGCCCCTGGTGCCACCTAATCATCATGTGTTTCACATCATGTGTTGATTTTTCACTGTTCAGCATCGGATTCTCTGTTTTTATGTCATAATTCACATCTAGTTCATCGCTCTGTTTTATGTCTCGCTTCTCCTGTTTCAGAGTTTTGCACAATGTGCACGTAGTTTTTTTTCCCAGCGCCCCCCTTTTGTAAAAATCCCGCCAGCGCCCCCTGCCGTCCTCTGAACGCCCCCGGGGGGCAGTACCCCCCACGTTGAGAACCGCTATATTAGATGGTGGATAGGTTGGTAGGTCAGTCAAACTTTATTAATAGAGTACAAACCAGCGTTCTGACAACTATCCCAGCATGCACTGTGCACTTCTTCTTGTACAGGGGAAAATGAAGTCAGCGGCTGCTTAACATAGTTGCTAGACCTGTTGTGGCTCAATATTAGTCCATATATAAGGCGCACCGGATTATAAGGCGCACTGCCGGCTTTTGAGGAAATTGAAGGTTTTTAGGTGCACTTTATAGTGCGGAAAATACGGTAATTGAGTTAATGACTCAAAGCATTGAGTCATTAACTTGCAGCATTCACTCCTCCTGGACAAGGCTGTAGCAGCAGCAGACAATCACTTGATTTGTGTTGTTGACTTTAGAGCAATTGCTCATGCATGTAGCGACAGTAAAGAAGAAAACCTCCATCAGCTATGACCAACTGAGAGTAATAAATAATAACATTGTAAAAATAAATAATAGTAAATGTTACTTGAAAGCCATATAAACACAATGGAAACTAGAACTGAAGTTTCTCAATAGGATGTATTTCATTCTGCAAATTGTACAATGACCCTGAGTAACTCCAGCATCATCAGACAATAGCTTGTTACACACAACAGGATGCTAATGGAGTGATGGGAACTGGCCTCAGCCTCTTCTGATTATTTCTGGTTTGCTTTCCAACTTCTCCGCCACAGCCTCACTTCTCTTCCTCTTCTTTCTGGCTGTTGACCCTGTCCACATTCTTGACCTTCCATCACCAGAAATGTAACATTAGTTGTTCTTCATGTATACTTGTCATTTGATGGTTTATGAGATGCACCTTCAATCCATTTCAGAAAACTGGATTTTCATTGGTTGATCTCATGCTTCACACATTTACCTCCATTAGATAAACTCAAAATTCACCTGGGAGCAATTTACCAGTTCAGGACAGATAAAAAAAAGTCTAAAAGAAATATCAAAATATATGACTAACATATTATGACAACTTGTTGTTGAGGTCAAGACCATTCAACATTCCATTCCATAACCGCTGGTGTAAAATGCTTAACCTTAATCCCAAAACTATGCAACAAGATAGCGTACAACATCTGTATCATATATACACTAGAAATGTCACAATTAAAATGGTCTAAATGCTGGCTGGTTGAGAATAACTTGACTAAGATTGACAAATGTCATTGCTGAAGTAAAGACAAAGGTGGACAGAGAAGACAAGGAGACAGTTGTAAGTGACATAGTAATTAACCCTTGTGCGTGCGAGGACTGAGGCAAACGTAGAGGACTATGGCAAATGATACAAGTTTTACATGGGTGGGGTCGGTTGGACCCCATTTCTACATACAAGGGTTAAACATGAACACATTAAAAAGAAAACATGATAAGTTTAAGAATACTAGACTGACAGCAAAGACAAAAGTTGTGGAAAGTCAAGGTCTCAGTGTTGCGAGTGATCATTGGAGCACCCATGACTGAATTCCCAGTAATGAGATGTCTGTCGAAGGTACTGGGGAGAGCAACCCCCCACCCTCCCATGTACCATGACAGTCCACAGCTGCTTGCTCTTGTGGCTTTTCCAATAAAGCCAAAGACTTCAAAAATCTAGTCTATTTTAAAAGGAGATCTCTGTTCTATTTCGTATAGGCATCGCCCTTTAAGGCTATGGCTAGTGGATTTATCCCTCACACGCAGTGCAGCACTGAAAAAAGCTTAAAAAAGCACCCAGAGGTGGGAGCCCGACAAATGGCTCCCTCTTTTTCTTCAGCATAAGATAGCACTGTTTCAAACGTCTGTTTTGCCCGTCTTGACAGACGGGGTACATCATGTCCTTTGATGGGCACCGGCTCTTCGGGGTATGCCTGGATCCCCAGCACACCGATCTCGCCCTGATGCCTCAGTCCTCTTGCTGCTCCTGAAGAGAGGAGCCGGACTAGCCTTTTCTAGACTGGCGATAGACGGGGCACCGGGCCCAACGAGTCCAGTCGCTGCTCGTGGGAGATGCTAGCTACGCTGAGCGGGATGCTAGCTACCCTTATCGGATAATCCCACTGGCAGAGAGGACGACAGCGATGAGGATGACAGCAGGAGCAACTGCGGTTCGGATGTTGCTTCCCAGGTGGGAAGCACCGCAGTGGAAGAGAGGTGGCTGAGTGGATACTCAGTCAACCCCGGGCTCCGTATGTCCGACTCTACCGCGCTCCTAGCTGTGGGTTCGCTCCTCCTCGAACTACCTAGCTTGATCAAGGAGCCGGATAGCGCTAAGGAGCTTCCCGTCCCCCAACCTCCTCCACCACGTTTGAATGACCTGGCGGGACAGTTTAGCTCCACCCTGAGTCGCCGTCCGGACCCCATTTGGGCAATACGGGTTATCTATATTGCCTGTTTCTAAATAATTTGTTTCAATGGTACTTGTATTGTTTAATTATCCATTTACCACCTTAATATTTTTGACGGAATTTAATTGATTTAATTTAATTGTCATGGAGGAATAATACTTTATTTGATCCTGATGTAGTAAATTCACATGTTGACTAGACATGAATCTTACATAAGATTTCAAATGATTTCAGGGAGAGGTTATATAATACACAATGATTTTTATTCTTGGCTATTGAAAACTTAAAATGTAGGTTATTGCTGTTAAAAGTATTTATTTTAAAAGATATGCTTTTATTTGTCAAATATTGACAAATAAATTACTATGCATATACTGTACTTTGTGACATAAACTTTAAAAAAATGTTTAAACATATCTGCCAAAGAAAATAATATGCAAACTGCACAATTTTCATTTATAAACACAACACTTAAGAGAAAATGCAATACTGTGCCAGATCCACCAGTGTTTTATTTAAATTATAAATTCATTCATATTAAATCTGACACAGAAGCTATCAGAAGCTAGCACAGAAGCGGTACATGTAGCTGCGCCCATGTGGGCCCACCATGGAAACCGTGGACAAACCCATATTGGACCCATATAGTCTCCCCTCCTTTTCCCCATATAGGGCCCACCTAGATATGCTGGCTGGGATGGTAACTTTTGTCATGTTGATCTCAACTTTGAAACATTGAATTCTAACCACTATTCTCAACTTTATCAGCCTGATTTCACATGAAAACCTGTTTGATGTGAACACTGTTTCCACTGGGTAATTTAAGTTGTGATACTGAATATGTGGTCCACAAACTGAAGTGCGCCCGAGTATGTTGGGGCCTCAAGGCAGCTGTCACTAGAATTGCTGTGGCAGCCAATGGCAGATGCCAAAGCAATTGGCACCAGTAACAGCTAGTGCCGAAGTCATTGGTACCCGTGACACCTAATGGCACCTGTCACCGGAAGTGCCAGTATGAGGTCTCTGCAGCCCTCGGCAGGTGCCGAAGTAAGTGGCACCAGTAACAGCTAGTGCTGAAGTCACTGGCACCCGTTACACCTAATTGCACCTGCCACCAGAAGTGCCGGTTTGAGGTCACTGCAGCCCTTGGCAGGTGCCATAGCCAGTGGCACCTGTGACACCTGTTGTATATTTGACTACTGTATTTTCCGCACTATAAGGTGCACCGGATTATAAGGCCTATTTTAAAACTTTTTTCATATATAAGGCGCATAGAATAGACGCCACAGTTATGTTGCCACCCATCCGGTATTGAACGGGACATGATTTGTTCCGTTCACTACAAATATGGATGTCTAATAATAAACAATTGGTCCCTGAGTGCTATATATAGCATCTGCACTAGTCATTGTTTCACTCACGGTTTTGGTGTTCCCATATTGTGCCCAACTGCTTTCTGGTTAGCACAGACCAACCGACACGCTGCCGCCGCAGCCTCTGTCTCTCTTCCCCCCACGGCTTTAAATGTATAGGTGCTGGTCCCTTGGTAACTCTAGCCGAAACTCCCGGATAAATGTCTAAAGCTACTTAATGACATAAAGAATGTCAACAAAACAGTCCGATTCCGGTCGGTGAGGAGAGGAGAGCGACTGGAATGGGGCGTCTGGGCCGGACGGTGGTCACCCTTCTCCGTTCGCGCACAGCATGTTGGTGGAGAACGTGATGCTAGATGACCTGCAGACGACCTGATTATTAGGTGGGTAGGTAGATACATAGACATGTCTATGGGTAGATAGGTCAGTCAAACTTTATTAACAAACCGGTTTTTTGACAACTTTTTTGACAACATCCCAGCATGCACTGTGCGCTTCTTCTACGGGGAAAATGAAGTCAGCAGCTGCTTACCGTAGTTGCTAGACCTGTTGTGGCTCAATATTGATCCATATATTAGGTGCACCGGGTTATAAGGCGCACTGTCGGCTTTCGAGGAAATTTAAGGTTTTTAGGTGCGCCTTATAGTGCGGAAAATACGGTAATTCAAAGATGAAAGGAGTCGGTTGGATTATACATAATGATATACGACAAAGTGTAGGAACTCGGATAACATATAGGGCCACTGGGGAATAATATTAAAAAGTTCTGACATTCATCATAGAATTCTGAGAAAAAAAGTCAAAATTCTGACTTTAATCTCAGCATTCTGAGATTAAAGTCAGAATTATATTTTGAGATTAAAGTCAGAATTCTGAGATGAAAGTCAAAATTTTGACTTTTTTATCAGAATTCTGTGAGTATAGTGAGAACTGTTTAATCCCCCCCCCATTTCCCCCCGTGGTCCTAATCCTCTCCTGTAACATCTCTTTCTGGGAAAAAACCCAACAAAATGTTTCTTCTTCATCTAGCTTCAAGTTCTCCTTCTACTAGTTCTAAAGCATCATGGGATATGTAGTCCATTCTGTTAAAGGTCCACAAATTGTTTGTTTTGAACCAGATACTAACTATCAAATGCTAACTAAATCTATTCAATAACTGAAACTCAAATACTCATATTAAATTATAATATCTCAAATAATAAGTGCTAAGCAAATCCTGGATAAACCCCCCAAAAATTCTCAACAACACCTAGTACCGAAGCCAGAGGCACCCGTGACACCTAATGTCATCTGCCAATGGAAGTGCCAGTATGAGGTTGCGGGAGGTGCCGAAGCCAGTGGCACCAATGACAGCTAGTGCTGAAGCCAATTACACTTGTGACACCTGCCACCGGAAGTGCCGGTAGCCAGTGACACTTGTGACACCTGTCAGTGGAACTGCC
This sequence comes from Poecilia picta, assembly GCA_033032245.1. Classification (NCBI taxonomy): domain Eukaryota; kingdom Metazoa; phylum Chordata; class Actinopteri; order Cyprinodontiformes; family Poeciliidae; genus Poecilia; species Poecilia picta. The sequence continues at coordinate 806,690 of CM065358.1, read as the reverse complement.
GTGGTAGCTACCGGTTCCACAAATTGCGCCTGCTGTCTCTGGGAATGTCAGCGGCTCATGTTGTGATTCTGCCATTTGTTACACATGAGACGCCTTCAGAAATGGTTCGCTCGCCTGCGCATAGATCCTGGCTCCTGTGTGCAAGAAGAGGCGCATAATCTCTGTTCCTACTTCAGTGGGAGCCGATCTGACTCAATGGGGAAGTTCCAGCATTCTGGCTGAGGGAGGCCCCCTCAGCAGACCCACGTCACACCTATCGGTGTTCAGAGATGCATCCCTGTCGGGATGAGGAGGAACGTGTCTATCTCAGGTGGTAGGAGCACAGTGGCCAGACGACACGACTCTTCACATAAACATGCTGGAGCTCCTCACAGTGCTGGAGGTGACTCAGCACTTAGCTCCTCTGCTGAAGGGTCAACATGTTATGATCCACATGAACAACAGAGTGGTGGCAGCCGACGTAAATTGCCAGGGAGGCGTGCGCTCCGCTCAACTGTTAAACATCGCCAGACAGCTGCTGTGCTGGGCGCACGTAAACCTGCTCTCGATCAGAGTGATGTACATCCCCACCGCAGGCCCAGGGGTATTGAGGGAATAGCCTGCCCACAGAGTCCGCTGTGCCCCCCTCCTGAACTGGAAGCTGTTTGTTGTTTTTACCTTAGAGTGGTCAACTCTCTGTGATTCCTTTATCAGTTTGATACAGTAGGGCTTCCACACTTCCCATAATTTTGTGTCCTCTGTCACTTTTATCAGCAGTTAAAACTGTTTGATCTGCTGTTAACATGAAGTGACCTGTTTTTCCGAGCCGCTTTCAAATGCAATGTGAGCGTTAAGATGCTGGGCTGGGTTTACATGGCAGCGATGGAGACCTATGGAGCTAAAATGGTCTCAGACCATTTTAGTTCCATAGAGACCTGCTGCTGTGCAGAGCTGCTCATGAGCTGCTAGACTCATGACAGCAAACCACAGCGTAACGCAAAGAAATTTGCACTGTTTTCCCCCAACTAACTGAGTTGAGTAATACTGACTGTTGGATGCAGGTGATGTTAGCTAAAAGATGACAAGCTAATATCAATACAGTAGATTAAGCTTGTTAACAAGTAGCCTGCAGGCTACTGATGTTGTTGTCTTTGTTCAACTACATCGATTCATTTTGCCCCCCAAAATATTGCGATGCCCCATACTAAACTCATCTGGAGCCAGGGCTGCCCCAGCGTCTTGAACAGAGGAGTGGACATCATGTCCAGGGGCAGTCTTTTATGCGTTTCCTCCAGTTCCATTGCTTTCATGGCTCCTGGATCGAATTTGGGAGGAACAGCTGTCGGTAATCCTGGTGGCACCTGAGTGCAAGAATGCAGCATGGTTTCCCAGTCTGCAGCAGCCGATGTCAGGTCGACCGTGGAAGCTGCCATGGAGAGAGGATGCGCTCTCCCAGGCCTGGAGAGCGATCAGGAGCCACCCACAGGTAGGCCAGCATTTCTGGGTCTGGCAGCTGAACGAGAGCACCTAAAGAGGCTCGGTGGTTGGGTGTGGTTGGCACCATTCAGGGCTCACGAGCCGCTTCTACCACAGCATTATATGCTTCGAAATGGTCACCCTTTCAATGCTGGTGTGTAGGAGAGAACATGGAGCTCATTTCATGTCCTTTAGGCTGCATCTCCAGAATCTCAGCTTTCAGCACCATTAAAACATATGCTGCAGCTATTTACTCCTGCCATGAGGGTTTTTGGTGACAGAACGGTCTTCAACCACCTGCTGATGAAGCGGTTTCTGAGAGGTGTGCTCAGAAGCAGACAGGTGTCCCGCCCACTTGCTCCTCCGTGGGATTTAACACTGGTCCTGCACGCTCTGGTTGAAACTGCTCTGCTGTTGGGCTTTACATCTGCAAAGAGATTGAGCGATTTTTCCGCTCTCTATGTTGCCCCTTCTTGTCACGGAATACGAACCGATGGCAGCTCAGCTGTGCTGCATCCCAACCCTGCTTTGACTCCCTCAAAGCATCACAAGCTCATTCAGATCAAGAGAGATATCTTTTGAGGGTTCTAATTCCCCTCCTCATAAATCTTAGGCAGAAGTTGCTTCTCATCTTCTCTGCCCTGTGTGTCCGTTCTCTTGTTATGTGGCGCGCATATCTTCACTGTGTCGCTCTCTGAGTCTGTTCATGCATTAAAGAGATAATTCAGTGGGGGATCCTCTGTCCGCCCAGTGTCTTTCTGTGTGAGGCAATCTCACAGGCTTACACGTCTTCTGGATTGGATCCTCCAGAGAATCAGAGAGCTCACTCCACCAAAGGGATTTCATCCTCCACAGCTCTGCGTGGAGGAATGTCTGTGGAAGACATTTGCACAGCAGCTTCCTGGTCATCTCTGTGCTCATTTATTCGGTTTTATCTGTATGATGTTTGCACATTCTCTATGACTCATTCTGTCCTCAGAGTTCTGACAGAATAGTTATTTTTGTCACGTTTATTTACAAAGCATTTGAGAACAACATGGTTGTCCAAAGTGCTGTTACCTGTTCTGTGCATCATTACGCTGTTACAGTTCATAACGTTCGTTGTTCCTACTCACAGCAGCAGGTCTGTTTGTCTCAACCTTTTTAACCAGATGGTACTCTCCTTTCTGACTTTCTGCTGTATGGGAGGCAGGGAGTGCGTAATTACACAAAAAAATTGCTGTTTTTGTTATATGCGAGCAGATGCTTCATGATGGTGGTCTGGATGGACCCAGTGAGGCATAGACTACATCACCTTTAACTCACTAGCAATAGCCTTAAAGGGCAAAGCCCGTATAAAATAAAACATTGATTGTAACCCCAGTGTAATGGATAGTAAGCCATTAAATTAAGTTGCCTAAAGTATTCAAATTTGTAGCCTATTTATTGTAAATTATTTGAAGTGACTTTTCTAAAATAAGGATGTTGCAGATTGTTTAATGATATTTGTCTGTTTTGATTACCACTGTTGGTGGTTTGTATTTTGTTTTGTTTAATTGTATTTGCACTTTGTAATGTTTTTTTTGTTATGTACCTCACAGGCTGCCGTAGCTAATGAGGGCAGGCCCTATAAAAGCTGGCAAATCATTGTGCCAATGAATGACTTGAACGAACTGTCAAAGATGTGCTTGGTACAATCAACACTTATTGTTCCCCGGTGAAAGCAGCGAGGTATGTTTTATTTTGTTGTTTGTGTGTTGTAAGTTTGTTCATATTCTAATATTTGTATATCTGTTTAGTTTTCACGATGACTACGGTGACTATGGTAATCAAGATGATTGAGAAGACTGATGGTCCACATCAAAAAAAATAAACAAAACCTTGAAATCACCCGTCGAGACTGCGCAAATTAATTCAAGTGCTGGGGAGCTGCTACAGTGAAAACTCGAAGCTTCAATGTTTTGCCTTCCAATAACTGTGAGACGTTTGGATAGGACACCACCTAAGTTTGATGCTGCTTCGGAGTCAACGCCACCATGAGGAGCTGTCTTCATGGTGAATCCAAGTTTGCATCATAAACTGAATCCGACAGATGATGATCGCTGGCTTGGTGAGAAATTGACTGATCAAACAATGCAGAAATAACTTGAAGATGACGTCACCTAACTGATATTCACGTTTATGAATTAAGGCCTAGGTTTGGTCAGATTATACGACGGATTACTTAAAAGGTAACTGGACTAATAAAAAAAGAAAAATATTGGAATGGTGATTTTTGCAAGTATCTTTGGATGTGGGTTTATTTTCACTGCAAGGTTTAGGTCATTGTAAAGAGTTAAGATGTCACTTCCAAGTGAAAAAGGACTTTCTGCTTAAGATTTGTGTGCTAAAGTAAAGCCAAAAGGACAAGAGTTGGTTTCAGGTCTTCGGACAAGAATGTTAACTGAGAAGAGAGAGCAATACAGAGAAGCAGAGTCTGCAAAACAGACAAAGGCATTTCTTAAATATTATGTATCCTGGAAACGAATTGCCAGAGAAGCCAGGAAGAAATTAAAAAGTTTCTGCTCTCAGGAGAATCTGGATGAAATAAATCAGCAAGTCCAAAACAGTCTTGATAAAGTGAAACAGAAATATGAGTTTCTTTAACGTAATTGTTTAAATAGAGATATTGTGCAGAAACTCGATGCCTGTACTACTGTATATTAACAAATGAGATTTATGATCTTGTGTGTAAGCGTTTAGAAGGGGGTATTGTTTATTCAGGAAGTTGAAAAGGAAAAGGTGCGAGAAATCTTAAATTGAGTAGAATATCAGTCTGTTTTTGGAGAAGCCTCTACTGAAAGTTCTTCATGTATATGTGGTTCAGTAACTACCAGCTCCAAAGTTTCTACAGTGCATGTAATGGCAGAAGCTGATTTTGCGGTAAAAAGGTCAAAGTTAGATCCATGTTGAACATTGAAGCTCAACATGCTAAAGTCAGTAAACTTGAATGTGAGTGGAAATGTCCTGAGTCCCAGATTATGGCAGAATTGAAACAGAAGGAGGCTTTAGTGCTGCAGCAACTTGATGAGAAGAAAAGTAAGTTAAAGGTAATGGAAACAGATATGGGCATTAAAATGGCTGTAGCTCGGGTTGATGTTTATAGCATTCTTGAGGATGGTGAGGAAGGGGAAAATCTTGATTCTAAGCCTGAAGTTAAATCAGTGCAACCTTTAAAATGCCAAAGAAAGTCAGCTGCAAGGGCTGCAACTATTCTACCACCTGAAGTTTGCTCTGAGATTCCTGCAGTAAACTTGGCTGAAGCCTTAATGAGCTCATTAAGTTTAAGTTGCCTCCCTGTTCCTGTACCTGCAATATTCTCAGGTGACCCTTTGAAATTTATGGACTTTAAGATATCATTTACAACTTTAATTGCTTCAAAAATCCATCTCTGCTGGGGAAAAAATGTGTCTAAAAAGTTATCTCTCTGGAGAAGCCCGGACGTCTGTAGAAGGTTTCTTTTACAGATGCTCCGAGGACGCATATGAAGGTGCCTGGTCAGTTCTTCAGGAGCGATATGGAAACCCATTTGTAATTCAGAAAACATTTAAGGATAAACTTATGTCATGGACAAAGATTGCACCAAATGATCCATTGTCTCTCCGAGATTTTGCAAACTTTCTGAAAAGTTGTGAAGAGGCCATGCCTCAAGTAAAAGGACTGTTCATCTTAAATGATTGTGAAGAAAATCACAAGATGTTGAAAAAGTTACCAGACTGGGTTGTACGTAAATGGAGTAGAGTTGTTGTTGAAGTACTTGATGCATGTGGGGAATATCCATCTTTTGAATGTTTTTCTAGATTCATACAAAAGGAAGCACACATAGCATGTAATCCTATTGCTTCTCCATTTTTGTTAAAGTCTAGAACTTCTTCAATTGATCTTTCCAGGAAAGAAAAGGCTCTGAATACCATTACGGAGTTCAAGAAACAAGAAACTGCTCATGTTCTGAAATCTAAACTGCCTTGTTTGGTTTATACAGACATGTTGCACAGTGTTGCTAAATGCCCTAAATTTGCAGTTAAATCAATGGAAGACAAAAGGTCATTTATACATCAGAATCATCTTTGTTTTGGATGCTTGAGAAAGGGTCATTTATTGAAAGATTGTAAAATGCGCCATGTTTGTGGAGAGTGTAGACGGGATCATCCTACTTGTTTACACCAGGAGAGAGTGAGATCTCAGGATGCTGCTCAGCAGTGTTCCATCTCTCCAGAAGAATCACCTCAGGTTTCTCGCAGTGTTTTATCTCATGCACTCACACGAAACATTTCCGCTATATTGTTCCAGTTTTTTGTCCTCTGTGAAGGATCCTGGGAAGGACATACTTGCTTATGCACTCCTTGATACTCAGAGTGACTCCTCCTTTGTCTTGGAAGATCTTGTCAAAAACCAAACCAGTATAGCGAAAACTTAGTACCATGGTTTCTGTTGATACACCTGTTTCAAGTCAAATTGTGTCTGACTTGCAAGTTTGGAGTTTTTTCTCTGACAAATGTATGTGGTTGCGGCAAGCAATACACACAAGATTTCATTCCTGTTGATACATCTTGCATACCAAGTAGAAGTACAGCATTACAGTGGCCTCACTATAAACATATGGCTGGCAAAATGCCTGCTTTACAAGACTGTGAAGTAGGTTTAATTATTGGTTTTGACTATCCTTCTCCTTTGGCTCCCTTGGAAGTTGTTGGTGGGGAAAATGAACCTTTTGCTCAGAAAACTGCTCTTGGGTGGAGTATTATTGGGGCAGCTAATCCACATTTAGATTGGCAAGGTAACCAAAGATTTGTACACAGAGTGATGGTGAAAGAAATTGCGGCTCCGTTAACTTGTGATGTTGTAAAAGCTCTGGAGTTCGATTTCAATAAAAAGGGCCCAGAAGGAAAAAGTGTTTCTCAAGATGACATTCGTTTTATACAACTTCTGTGTGAAAATATTATACAGAAAGATGATGGCCATTTGGAGATGCCCCTTCCATTTAAAACACCCTGTGATTCCTGTGAATAATAAGAAGCTGGCTACTGTTCGTTTACAACATCTGAAGAGAAGGTTAAAGAGAAATGATCGGTTCTACGATCATTACAATACCTTTATGGAGTCTATCATTAGCTGTGGTGATGCTGAACTAGCTCCTGAAGCAAACACCAATGATTGTGTGTAGTACTTACCTTATTATGGGGTGTATCATTCAAAGAAACCAGATACATTAAGAGTGATGTTTGACTGCTCAGCTAAATTTTGTGGTACTTCTTTGAATGATACCTTGTTGACTGGTCCAGATTTGATAAACTCTTTATTTGGAATCCTTATGCGTTTCAGAAAAAAAGCTGTTGCTTTTATTTGTGACATTGAAAGGATGTTCCACCAGCATGCACCAAAGCATTGTTGATACCTCAGGTTCCTATGGTGGGAGCAAGGAGATTTGGAGAGCGAGCCTAAAAATATCACATGAAGGTCCACCTTTTTGGTGCTGCCTCCTCTCCAGGCTGTGCTAATTTTGGTCTGAAATATTTGGCACAACAGCAGAAATCAAAGTTTCCAGCTGCAGCAGCATTTGTGGAGAATAATTTTTATGTTGATGATGGGTGAGTAATTGTCCCTACAGCTAATGATGCTACCAAACTAATAACTGAAGCACAGAAACTGTGCAAATAAGGTAGTTTGAGACTCCACAAATTTAATTCCAATAGATCTGAAGTCCTAGGCCGTGTGAATACATCTGAGAGAGCCACCAGTGTGGTTTCTGCTGATCTCAAGCCTGATTTGCCGCTTACTGAACATACCTTAGGTATGCGAAGGTATGTCAAAACTGACTGTTTGGGTTTTCACATTGATCTGAGGGACAAACCTGATACACGATGTGGTACTTTGTCAGTAATAGCCTCTCTGTATAATCCACTAGGATTTCTTTCCCCATTCATTATGAATAAGAAATGCATTTTACAAGATCTGTGACGCAGAAGTATTGGGTGGGATGACTCTCTGCCTGAGGACTTGCATGTACGGTGGGAGAAGAAGAAGAAGTTCAGTCTTCGGGATGTGGAGAGATTAATGATACAAGATGTTATCATCCACAAGGATTTGGAAAAATTGTTAAAACAGAGCTACACCACTTTTCAGATGCTAGCAGCCTAGCATATGGTACACGCTCCAACCTCAGATTTGAGAATGGAAAATTCTCAATTGTGTTTTGATCATGGCTAAAGCCAGAGTAGCTCCTTTGAAAATTACAACCAGAACCAGTGTTCTGTTAAAATCAGAGCTTGATATGAAGATGGGCACAGTGTTTTTCAGGACAGATTCACAAGAAGTGATATCATACAGTATATTAATAACAAAGCACGACAGTTTCATGTATTTATGGCAAATTGAGTTCAGATAATCAGAGAGAACACAAATCCAAATCAACGGAATCATGTTGACACCACTAAAAATCCAGCAGATCATTTGTCAAGAGGGCTTTATGCCTCTAAGATTTTAACAACTCACTGACTAACAGGTCCTGAATTTTTGTGGAAAAGGGAGATAAAAAAGGGAATTTAAATCTTGCCCATATCTGTTAGTTGGTGACCCAGAGGTTAAAACTGTTCAGACATGTGTGACGACAACAGATGAGACTGCAGATTTTCTGGAACTTTTCATTAGATTTTCATCCTGGTCAACACTGATTAAAGTAGTAGCCAGAATCAAAAGACTTGGACACAGAAACAAATGTTATTCAAATGTGGTGAGTGTTAAGGAATGGGAAGATGCTGTTAAATCAGTGGTGAAACTTATACAGGAACAGGCCTTTGGCTCAGAGATGAAGCTGTTAAAAAGAAGAGACATCCTTCCATGTTCCAGCCCTCTGTTCCATTTAAATCCATTTGTATACTTCTGATGCTCCATCAGCAAGCCATGCTGATGGTGTTTGGGATCGTCAGATACGCACCATCTGGAATGTGTTGGCCTTCACTCTCTCTCAAAACTTGGGAAAACTTGATGATGCTTCATTAAGAACTTTCTTTTATGAAGACATGGCTATATTAATAGTTGTCCTTTAACATTAAATGGAATAAATTATCCTGGTTCTCTTGAACCTTTAACGCCTAACCATTTGCTTCAAATGAAATCTGAGTCTGCCCTACCTCCAGCAGGAACATTTGTGAGGGAAGATATTTATTCCTCAAAACGTTGGCGCTGTGTACAGTTTCCAGTTGAACAGTTTTGGAGTCGGTGGAAGAGAGAATACCTCTAGAATATTTCCATTAGACAAAAGTGACACGTAATTTGGCGCAATCTAAAAGTAAATGATGTAATTGTCAAAGAGGATTTTCTCCCAAGAAATAGGTGGCAGTTGTGTTGTCTTGTGGAAACAATGGTTGATAGTGATGGCTTGGTTCGAAGAGTGAAGTTGAGAACAGGACAACAAAGATCAGGAAGGGATATTATCTCAAAGAGTTCAGTGATAGAAAGACCGGTACAAAAATTGGTGGCGTTATTGGAAAGTGACTTATAAACTAAAAGTACACAGATAAGCATGTTTTAAACAATCTGCATGGTTTTAAGGGAAACTTTAAAATAATGCATGATTTTTTTTGGTAATAGTTCATGCATTATTGGTGGGAATGTAATGGATAGTGAGCCATTAAAATAAGTTGCCAAATAATTGTAAATTATTTGAAGTGACTTTTCTAAATTAAGGATGTTGCAGATTGTTGAATGATATTTGTCTGTTTTGATTACCACTGTTGGTGGTTTGTATCTTGTTTTGTTTAATTGTATTTGCACTTTGTAATGTTTTGGGGTTTTTTGTTATGTACCTCACAGGCTGCCGTAGCTAACGAGTGCAGACCCTATAAAAGCTGGCAAATCATTGTGCCAATGAATGACTTGAACAAACTGTCAAAGATGTGCTTGGCACAATCAACACTTAGTGTTCCCCGGAGAAAGCAACGAGGTACATTTTAATTTGTTTTGTGTTGTAAGTTTGTTTATATTCTAATATTTGTACATCTGTTTAATTTTCACGGTGACTATGGTAATCAAGGTGATTGAGATGACTGATGCTCCACATCAAAGAAAATAAACAAAACCTTGAAATCACCCATCCAGACTGCGCAAATTAATTCAAGTGCTGGGGAGCTGCTACACCCAGATTCTATGAGTATAGGCGCAGCCATTTAAGCTGTGGGCCTCACTGGTTCCTGAATAGCTGAAGAAAAAGACTGTTGGGGAACCGTTTGTCTGGTCAGTAGGTGGTTATGGCCTAAGCTTTTTTCAGTGCTGCGCTGCGCATGAGGGATAAACCCATTAGCAATAGCTTTAAAGGGTGAAGCCTATACTCAGAGAACCTGGGGTTACAATACATAACCAACAATCTTGCAGTAGGAATCTATAAGAAAAATTTAAAAAGTGGAGTAGAGATCCTGCCACTCAGATTACCTTTGGCTTCACTTTTCTCTTAATTCTGCATCTATGTTCTTCCTCCTCCTTCCTAGTTTTATAGTCTCTTGCCTCTACTGAAAGTTGTCACTTATAGAAACATATTTCATTTGATCATAGTTTGAACCAAAACATTTATACATACAGATAGGTGTGTTTAGTTTTACTTACATTAATGATGACAGCAACTTTTGCTACTCCTCTCAGAATGTCATACCATATACCTACAAGCATAAAAATAAGAATTATCAGTCACTGGACACATCATTGTATGGAAGCATATTGCTGTCACTGAGGAAAACAAAGTTTTGAGCACTATCACTCTAAACTTTAATTGTAACGTAATCATATTGCACAAACGTGATACTCACAATCACCTCCAAAAGTATTGGAACGGCAAGGCAAATTTCTTTGTTTTTGTTGTGCAGTGAATACATTTGGGTTTAACAATAGATGAGCATGAGACAAGTGTTCATTTTCTGGTATTTATATGTAGATGTGTTACAAACAATTCAGGACATACCACCCTTTGTTTGAACCCACCCATTTTTCAAGTGAGCAAAACTATTGGAACATGTATTCCTTGTTGACCAGGTTTAACGTTTATTGCTCAAACATTAAATATCTCTGCTTGACCAGTCTACTTTTTGGCCTATGCTTAAAACTACTGGCTAGGTTTAAGCATAGCCAGTAGCCATAGGCTATTGGCTATGTTAAACATAGGCAGTAGGCCATGCTTAAACAAAACATAGTCTATTGGCCCTGGCCTATGTTGGTTTATTCTCTTTAGCAAGAGGTAGCACACAAGCTCATTATAGACAGACTAGACAGCTATCTATGGGAGAAAAGCAAGCCACTTTGAAGCTGAGAAAAGAAGAAAAATCACTGAGCCATTGGACAAACAAGCACCACAACTGAAATGTTCTGCATAAGAAAGAAATGACTGGCGTACAGAGCAACAGACAGTGAACAGGTCGGCCAAGGAAAACAACAGTAGCTAGTGACAGAAATATTGTGAGAGCTGTGAAGAAAACCCCCAACACATCAGGGGTATCAGGGGTGAAGGTATCACAATTCACTGTTCAAAAAAACTCAAGAGAGCAAAAATATAGAGGATATATAGACCCAAAGATACAAACCACTTATCAGTAGTAAGACTCGGAAGCCCATATTGCAATTTGCAAAGGAGTACAGAGATCAGCCAGAAAAGTTGTGGAACACAATCTTATGGACTGATGAGGCCAAGATTAATCTTTACCAAAGTTATGGAAAGGCCAAAGTGTGTAGAAAGAAAAGAACTGCTTCTTTTCTTTTCACAGATGGACTGCTTCACAGTCCATCTGTGAAGCACTGTGGAGGTAAAGTCATGGCCTTGACATGCATGTCTGCTTCTGGAACAGGTTAATTAATTTTATTGATGATGTAACTGATGATGGTAGCAGCAGAATTAATTTTGAAATGTACAGAAACATTTTGTGTGTAAATTTACAGAGAATGCATCCCAAGTAATCAGAAGGAATTTTATCAAGCAGCAGGAGAATGGCTGCCAACAAAACAAAGGACTTCATCAGTGGAAACAAAGTGCAAGGTTTTAGACTGGCCAAGTCAATCACCTGACCTTAAACCAATAGAGAATGTATTTCACCTCCTGAAGAGGAGACTGAAGGGAGAAATCTCCCTAAACAAACAAGAACTGAAAGAATCTGTGGTAAAAGCCTGGAATAGCATCACAAATAAAGAATGCAACAGTTTGATGGGTCGCAGGCTTGAGCCAGTCATTGCAAGCAAGGGTTATGCCACCATATATAAAATACTATTCACATAAAGATAATTTGTTCTTTTCCTTCTGCTCACATAAAAATGCAGTGGTGTAACACAAATGGTGAGATATCCTAATTTACCTAACACATCTACATGTAAATCCCAGAAAATAAAACCTGACACTTTGAACTCTTGTCTCATGCTTATCTTTTGTTGTGGAGCCTAAATATTTTTAACAAAAACAAAAGAATTTGCCTTGCTGTTCCAATACTTTAGGAGGGTCTTTATATTGTGCAAACATGATCATATATTGTGTAAAAGTGATCTTTATATTGTATAAGCGTGATATGCGGTAGTATGCTTTTAGTTCAGGTATGAAGAGGGCTAATACAGTGGATAACACAAGTTGGTCAAGTTTTTCTTCATGCTTGGTCTAAAACTGATGCTGCGGTGGATTGTGTAGGAAATCATTAATAGCATGTTCACTCTGAGCAGGATCCTAAACAGAATGGGACTGCACAGACAGACCAGTCAGTCTGATCATCTACATGCTGTGTTCCTAACCGATTGTCTGGAACAAAGCTGAAGTTGGCTTCCAATTGTAGCTTCAGATTCGGGAAATGCTCTACTTTAAAATCTACGTATGTTAGATTTTACAGTAGAACAGATTAAAGGCACTCAAGGTAGTGAAAATTATGTGGAATTGCTCTTTTGCCATTTCTTGAATCAGAAGCCAATTGCAGCTTCATTCCAGACAGTCAGTTAGGAACGGCGCCACATCTAGCAGATCGGACTGACGTTTCCTTTCTGTTTAGGATCCTGGTCAGAGTGTGTATACTATTAATGGTTTCAAATACAATGCAAAGCAGCATCAGTATCTCTCCAAGAAAACTTGACCAACTCCTGTTAGCTGCTTTACTAGCCTTCTTTAGCATACTGAATGGATGAAATTATAAGATTTATACAATATAATTATCATGTTTGTACAATATATTATGCTAGGGTTAGTTTGTACAATGTAATTAACACGTTATAGCGTGATAGTGCGCGAAAATGTATTTTCCTTTGTGTCAACAATATGCTTATTATTAATATCATTAACCAAACTGCGTTGATTGTGTTGTAACTTAATCATATAGAAAAACGCACCAATATCTTTGGCTCTTGCTGCCACTGGTCTTCGTAACTCAGTCACAAATTTCTTAGCATCAAGCCGTATTTCGATAATGTTGTTGAGCAGAGCAAATAGAGGAGCAAGAGGGAAGGATGCTACAAATAATGTGACAAAACCAAACTGGATAACTGGAAAAGAAGAACAAAGAATAATTTTGTTTATGTAGTACTCATCCAAAATAAGTTCTCTTAGGACACTATGTAAAGCACAAGTTGACTTCAAAAGTATTGGTTTGAGTCCAATAGTAAGATTTAGGTTTAGTCCAATTTTTATGTAATGTTTAAGGATTATTCATCTTTTTTACCTTTTTTGTACGACTGTAGCAACAATGCTAAAACCTAAAAAGGCCTTAATATTTACATGCCAGAGTTTTCCCCAGAAAACCTGCCAAGCCTGACTGACAATAACTACTTGTCAGTCAAGAACTACTGATAGTCAAGAACTACTGATGGTAGGAGCGCTCAGGCTCCTACCATCAGTAGTTCTTACCATATGAACTACTGATGGTAGTAGTTCCTACCATCAGTAGTTCATACTTTCCTCGAGTATGAAAATGTTTGATAACTTTCACTTTTACTTCACTATATTTCCGAACTTAATTTCATACTTTTACTCCGATACATTTTCAATGTGTGGTTTAGTTACTCGTTACAAAAAAGCGAAAAAGAGAAACGCTCGTGTTTTGACCCACCTACTGATTGACTGCTACAAAGTCGGTAGCCTACTTGCCTGGGCTTGTTCATCACCACCAATAGGAAACACCTATAGACATAATATAATATAAGAGCAGACCTCTCATTGGCTGCTCCGGCGCAGGAAATAGGGCGGCCATCTTGGAGCGGTATTCCCTCCTACTTTGCTCGATTTAAACAACAGCAGATGCCTCAGCACTGAGGGATATTGTTGTTCTGATCTATGGATTATTGATGTGAGGCTCCACAGACAACATGTCACAAGTAAGATGGACATATTTTAGCAATAGTTTAATACAATTCAAAAGAAAATACAAGGTCATTTTCAACAGATATAGACATATGGGTGAGAGAAAGCAATAATGTTGACGCTAACAATTTGGTGAAGGGTTTGGAAAGACAAACAAGCATAAAAAGGGAAAGTGTATATGTAAATATTAGTAATTGTTGACTGCCACTTTGACTTTGATTTGACATTGATTTTTTTTAATGACAGTAGGACTGTAAAGTTTTCATGTGTTTAGGGGGTAGGAGTTAATAATTTCCCACTTCTTCCTACCCCATTTTGAGCATGATATGTTAACTGAGGAAAAAAATGTATCTTTCTTCTTGTTTTTAAGCACTTCTTGTTGCTGTGCACTATTTTGTTTTTATACTTGTATCATGTTCGAATAAAAAAAATCATTTCAATTTCATTTCATTTCATATTATTGTGTATATTTTGTGATTAGAATATTACTTTACTGTATTTATGCCCACCGGCAATATACCAGCTAATATTAGCTACAGTGCTGTAATACGGGGTTCAGCCCCGATATGAAGGATAACTGAGACTCTGTAAATCTAAAAACATTAATTATTCTCTAACATTGACTGAGATTATCTGACACAAGAGCCTATATTAGAAATGAAACCATGTAACATATATTATAAAACTTATATTATGTGTGATGACATTCATCAGCAAAGTTTACACAGGTGGTAAAGACTATTATTATGTAATTCTTTCACTATTCTTTCACTATTTCACTATCTTCCACCCGGGAGACCAGGGTTCGAATCCAGGCTGGGGCTGAAGTTACAACAGTCAATTGAGCTGTCAGTGTGGGTCCTTAGGCAAGACCCTTGGAGCTGTATAGCCGACCTCATACCATGAGAGACACTGATAAGCACGACATGCCGGCTCAGACGTCGCCCGGCCAAACAAGGTCTGCGTCAGGTGCTGGGGAACCAGAGCACCTAGATGAAAAATGGGCTACTGGAACAAGACGGAAATGGGCGAGAGGTGAAAACATGGATCTGTTGGAATGCTACTACTCAAGTAACCCTAGTCAGAGGGGCTACATGCAAAGACTGTGGGAGGAATGGTTACTTCGACATTCAACACTAACTGCTAAGCAACTAGTGGCTCAGTGTTCCAACATCCGCAAACGGCAACTGCTCTCACAACTTGAGATTGACAAAGTACAACACAAATGCTATGGAGCCAGAATGCCAGGTCAGAGGGGAGTTAACTACCCACCCAGAGACTGGGTATGTAGCCCCAGTAATGAACGAACCATCAGAGCTGAACGAGGCAGCAACTGACCTGAGAGAGAGAATCGTGGCCGTAATGAACACCAGACAACCCCGACGCCAATTACAACGGCTGAGTGAAGCACCACCAGAAAGTCTAATTGAAGATGTGAATGCGGCATTGAGAACGATCCCTACCAACACCATAACAGAAACCAATGAGCTGATATACAACTCAGCATCAGTGATCCTTGAGATGCTTGGCTATAAGAGCAACCATGAGACCCAATACCCACCATGGAAAAGACGGTTAGAGGCTAAGATCAAGATAACAAGGAGGGAAGTGAGCCAACTGTCAGAGCTCCAAAGGGGTGCAATGAATAGATCAGTACACAAGAAGTACAGCCAGATGTCCATACCTGAAGCACTCGAAACTGCCAAACAAAGGCTCCAAGCCTTGGCCAGCCGCCTGAAGAGATACACAAGAGAGAATGAAGCCAGGAGGATTAACCGGCTCTTCCACACCCAACCAGCTAAAGTGTACTCTCAATGGCAGGGTACTAACAACAGAGCAGACCCACCAAGGCTGGAGACTGAACAATACTGGAAAGGCATATGGGAAAGGGAGGCGACCCACAACAGCAATGCAAAGTGGCTGACCTCTCTACGAGAGGAACACAGCAACCTCCCTGAACAAGCCCCGGTAACCATCACTGTGGCAGATGTCCAAGAAAGAGTCTCGGGTATGAAAAACTGGACAGCACCAGGACCTGACATGATCCATGCCTACTGGCTAAAGAAACTCACTGCCCTCCATGAGCGACTGGCAGCTCAAATGAACCAACTGCTACAAAATGGGATTCACCCTGAATGGTTAACTGAAGGTCGCACAATCCTGATACAGAAGGATCCCTCAAAGGGTTCAATCCCATCCAACTATCGGCCAATAACCTGTCTCTCTACAACATGGAAGCTCATATCAGGCATCGTAGCGGCTAAGATAAGTGGTCACATGGATAAATACATGAGTACGGCACAGAAGGGCATTGGCAAAAATAGCAGAGGAGCCAAACACCAACTCCTTGTAGACCACACAGTCGCCCGAGACTGCAAAACCCGACACACCAACCTGTGCACCGCTTGGATAGATTACAAGAAAGCCTATGACTCAATGCCACACACTTGGATCAATGAATGCTTAGAGATGTACAACATCAATAGGACTCTAAGAGCCTTCATTACAAACTCGATGGGGCTGTGGAAAACCACCCTTGAAGCCAACTGCAAACCACTTGCACAAGTGTCCATCAAATGTGGCATATACCAAGGAGATGCTCTGTCCCCACTGCTGTTCTGCATAGGCCTGAACCCCCTCAGCCAAATCATCAACAAGACTGGCTACGGATACCGACTGAAGAATGGGGCCACAATCAGTCACCTCCTCTACATGGATGACATCAAGCTGTACGCTAAGAGTGAGCGAGACATCGACTCACTGATCCACACCACCAGGATATACAGCACTGACATTGGGATGTCATTCGGACTAGAGAAGTGTGGTCGGATGGTTACAAAGAGAGGGAAGGTCGTCCGCACAGAAGGGGTCTCACTCCCAGAAGGAACAATAGCAGACATAGAGCACAGTTACAAGTACCTGGGAATACCACAAACAAATGGCAACCTCGATGAGGTCACAAGGAAAGGAGCCACAGCCAAATACCTCCAACGAATAAGGCAAGTCCTGAGAAGCCAGCTCAATGGCAAGAACCAGATCCGTGCAATAAACAGCTATGCCTTACCAGTAATCAGATACCCTGCTGGAATAATTAGCTGGCCAATAGAAGAGATAAAGGCCACGGATGTTAAGACTCGGACGTTACTAACCATGCATGGAGGGTTCCACCCCAAATCCAGCACCCTGAGACTGTACACAAGCCGTAAGGAAGGAGGCAGAGGACTAGCGAGTGTGAGAGCCACTGTCCAGGATGAAACATCCAAGATCCATAAATACACCAAGGACAAAGCCTCAACGGACGATATCCTCAGCGAATGTCTCAGGCAATGGGGAACAGAGGATGAGGGGCTAGAGGTTCCATCATGGGAGGACAAGCCCCTACATGGGATGTACCACCGACAAATAACTGAAGTGGCTGATATCAGGAAATCCTACCAATGGCTGGACAAAGCTGGACTCAAGGACAGCAGAGGCTCATCCTGGCTGCACAGGAACAGGCCCTAAACACCAGAGCAATAGAGGCTCAGATCTACCACACCAGACAAGACCCAAGGTGTAGATAGTGCAAGGAGGCCCCTGAGACAGTCCAGCACATAACAGCAGGGTGCAAGATGCTGGCAGGGAAAGCGTACATGGAACGACATAACCAGGTGGCAGCATAGTGTACAGGAACATCTGTGCAGAATATGGACTGGAAGCCCCGAGATTGAAGTGGGAAACACCCCCAAAGGTGGTGGAGAATGACCGAGCTAAGATCCTGTGGGACTTCCAGATCCAGACAGACAAGATGGTGATGGAGAACCAACCGGACATTGTGGTGGTGGATAAAGAACAGAGGAAAGCCGTTGTGGTGGATGTAGCTATACCAAGTGATTACAACATCAAGAAAAAGGAGCATGAGAAACTGGAGAAATACCAGGGTCTCAGGGAGGAACTGGAAAAGAACTGGAAGGTGACGACCACAGTGGTGCCTGTGGTCATCGGGGTCCTCAGGGCAGAAACCCCCAAACTGGAGCAGTGGCTAAAACAGATCCCAGGAACAACATCAGACATCTCAGTCCAGAAATGTGCAGTACTAGGCACAGCCAAGATACTGCGCAGAACCCTCAAGCTCCCAGGCCTCTGGTAGAGGACCTGAGCTCAGAGGATGAAAGAGAGAGAGGAGACCACCCACAGAGGGTGAGAAGGGAATTTTTTTTCCAATATATATTATTCAGTATATATATATATATATATATATATATATATATATATATATATATATAATATATATATATATATATATATATATATATATATATTATACTGTGTATATATATATATATATATATATATATATATATACATGTATATATATATATATATATATATATATATATTATTCAGTATTGATCATTATTTATTTGTGTTTGTATAGTTATTTTAATATGTATTATTATAATAAATTATACACACAGTTCACAATAAATTATTCACGGCTGTGTGCTTTGTAATATGCTTATCATACATCGGTATCAGAATATTCCATTCCTATTCTATTGATAACCACTAAGCATATTTAAATACACTGAACTATGTATTAAAAACATACTTAAATAAACCAATTGTTATATAGTTCCCAGTAACAAAAAAGCGTGTTATGATATATTAAAATGTGCTGATATGTCATTTTGCCTGCTAAACACATAATGCTGAGTGGAGTGGTCTACCGCTCCAAGATGGCCGCCCTAAATCTTGTCAGTGACAATAGGCGAGAGCGGAGCATGAGGGTCTATCCTTATATTATGTCTATGGATACACCTGTTTCGCTTCTCCTATTAAACACAAAGCAAGTCTTGTGATGAGCAGCAGCCACATGTCCCTAATGCCACATAATGACCAGTTGTTGCACCAATAGTTTGTGAAGTAGAGTAATTAATCGTAACGGCTTTTTTTCTTCATGTTGGCCACATTTTCTGTATTGATTATTTTTCTCACTTTCATCCCTGACCTTACTTGAAGGGAAAACTTAAGGCTTACAAAAACTTTGTATTTTCTGTCCTGGAGGGGAAACTAAGAAGTTGGTTCAGTTGTAAAGCAGGTTAAGTTAACCTTGTCCTATAGGTAAAGCACCTAATTTTCTTAACTAAATAATGCCTGCAGGTAAATCTATTAGCAGGTTTAATTTTGCCTGTAATTGGTTGTGTACACCACTTTAACTGTATTTGACAAGTTTACCAAAATATAAAAAATGTCATTCAATCTGCATTTGCCTTGTTTTACTTTTTACTTATACGTTTCATTACATTACTTGAGTACATCCATTTTTACAGTAATTTTCATATTTAAGTACAAGAAAATTCAGATACTTTAAGACTTTACCAAAGTCATATTTTGGAGAGGAACCTATACTTTTACTTGACTCTGAGATTTCAGTACTTTATACCAGTGGTCCCCAACCTTTTTTGTGCCGCGGACCGGTTGAGACTTAGAAATTTCTCGGCGGACCGGTGGGGAGTGGTGCGCGATCCGTGCACGTTACGCAGAGCGGATTGTAAGGTAGGTCTCACCTACCGGGCCGCGATGTGTCTCTTTTTCCCCTTTGCTGCTTGTGACTCAATGTTGGCGCACAAGTAACTGAGAGAATCCGGTTACAGGATTTTCAAAATAAAAGATGCTCCAGACTCAAACAATACGTAAAACGGAAATATTTAATTATTTCTTGCGCCGCGGACCGGTACCAATTGGTCCGTGGACCGGGGGTTGGGAACCACTGCTTTATACAACACTGAATTTGGAAACAATAGCATATGAGGCCAATGGACAGACATATGAACGGTGCAACTGGATACTAATGTCTTAATTATAAAACTAACTTAATCAATCTTTACTGTCACCGTTACTGGGGTATTAAAAAACTATATAAAATGAGCAAACAACACTTAGCCTGGTGGGGGTCAAACAAAGCCTTGTGGTCTGCCAGGCTTCTAATACACTGGGGAAAACTTGCATGTAGCTTTCAAATAATACTGCATGAATTTAGACAACAAATGATGATACAGTAAATGTTCTTAGGTTAATTTAAGATGTTAAGATGAGGACAAGCACACATCTCTCCATGACCTCTTTGCTCAGTGTAAATGAGCAGAACTTCTGACTACCACCAGATACTCTCTGGAAGGAAGCAAGAAAGGCAGTGGCAAAAATGAAGTTTTTATGTTTAGTTTAAAACCTTACATATTAAATTAAATTATCAAGAAAGGGATATTACATCTTTTTCAATATCAAATTGGGATCAAGTCCTATCCATTATGGTGAAATTTCATAATTCTTTGTGTATGTGGGGGAAAAACACTCAGTTCTGAGCTTGAGTGGATGCCGACTTCACTTAGATATGCATAATGTACTGAAATATGAATGGTAAATGGACTGAGTAAATGGGTTGGTCATACTGACCAATCAAAGCACTTTTACACCAGTGCTACATTCACCCTGTCTCACTCACAAAGCAGAAACAGACAATACTTTTCTGATTGAGCCATATATTGTCTCCACACCACATCCAGTAGGTCTGCTGGTACCAAAGCTCATCTCTGAATTATGAATGTTAATAACATCTCTGGTTAAATGCAACCTAAATGGATCTGTCCAGATTGGCAAATGAGGAGGACTCGATGTGATCTACAGAGTTCGAAATGAATATTATCAATATTTAATATAGATTATTCAATATATCTATTGAAGTCTAAAAAAAAGTTTAAACCACTATAGACATAACAGAATAAGCTGGATAGGTTTAAATATACTGAACTAGAGCCAAGCCTTTAACTCATATCTGTCTGTCAGTCACTTACAGAAAATTATTGCATGCAAGGATTTTATGTTTGCTACTGACTCATTTCCATATATTCAGGTGTCAGTCCACCAAACGGTTCCAAGAAGTGGTCTGTCTCATATCTCCGCAGTTTCTTTTGTCTCTCTTCTTCTTGAAATGCTCCTTGTTCCGACTGAATGTATCGAATTAGCTTCTTCAGTTTGCTGAGGAATGTAAAAAAACACACACAAATTAAGTTTAGCTCTAAAGAGTTTAGCTCTGAATTAACTTGACTTGGATGAACAACTGGAAAGGTTTAACAGTTGATTAAAACTTCCTTGTTTAAAATTTTCTTTTGCAGTCACCACCCTTTTTAACAGAATCATAAAATAGATGTTGTTTTGTGCCAATTAGCCTGGTAAAACCAAGGCCCTTGTCCTATGTCATTTGCTTCATTCAGAGGGCTCTCAGCTATTGAGAAACGATTGATTCCTGGAGGCATGGACTCTGTTGAAGTTTTAAATTTTACCCATTCATTAACGTTTGCCCGTGATGTATGTAATCCACCAGTTCAACGCTATAAATCTAATTGGAAGCTGTCTGCAGTCTAAACAATCATCCTCCACTGCAAAAGGAGAAGCACTGAGCCCAGGAAGATGGCTGTTGATGTTAACTCAATATTTTGAAGAATGACTAACACATATTGAATGGTTTTGATCACTTCCTCTGCTGCTATTAATAAAATTACAGGCAGATTGCAATTCTATAACATCACAGAAAATCAACCACATTGTTCAGAACTTGTCCTTCTGTTACAGACTGTTCTCTGTTACAGACTGACCTCACTTACAGACTGTGCTGTAAGTGAGGTATTTTTCAACCATATATTCACAGGATATGGCAGGATAGTGCCAAATCCTTGTTAATCAGATCTAATAAAATAATAAAATAAATCCAGAAACAGAACTGTACTCACGGTATTCCAATCTCAAAAAGGTTATTTTGAATGAGCTGCTTTCCCAACATGGTAATACTCAGCTGGATACATAGCTCCATCAGACAGCTTCCATCAGAACACTGGAAACCAGGAACACAGCAAAAAATAGTTAAACCTGAACAAAGTAACTGTGCCCATGTTCTTAAACACTATGGGCCTTGTGTGTGTTCAGAAATCAGACTGAACTGCCCTCCTGCCAAAGCCCACCTTGCATTGGGAAATTATGGAGCCTGCGTTTCCTGTTCAAGTTCGCACAACGTTGGAATTCCTCGCAAATAGTGCTTCATAACATCAGGCCCTAATAGTCAGAATTCCACTAATTGGATTTTCATGGACTCCTGTTCTACTGTTTTTGGTTTTTGGAATTTGCTTTCAATTTGTTTTCTTTTGTTGGTTTTTTTTTTTGGAATTTGTTTTACCTCTCCTTGGGCTGCCACCTTATCATGGTGGAGGGGTTTGAGTGTCCCAATGATCTTAGGAGCTATGCTGTCTGGGGCTTTATGCCCCTGGTAGGGTCACCCAAGGCAGGCAGGTCCTAGATGAGGAACCAGACAAAGTGCAGCCCAAAGACCCCCTATGATGGAAAACAACTCTGGATCTAGCATTCCCTCGCCAGGACGCAAGTCACTGGGGCCCCACTCTGGAGCCAGGGCACGATGATGGCCGCGCTTTTACCCACGGAGCCCGGCCGGGCTCAGCCCAAAGAGGAGACGTGAGTTTCCCTTCCAATGGGTTCACCACATGTTGGAGGGGCCAAAGGTGCTGGGTGTATTGTGTTATGGGCGGCAGCCGAGTGAGGGGACCCTGGCGCTCTGATCCTTGGCTGCAGAAGCTCTTGGGACGTGGAACATCACCTCTCTGGTGGGGAAGAAACTGGAGCTAGTGTGTGAGGCTGAGAGGTTCTGGCTAGAAATAGTCGGCCTCACCTTGACGCATGGCTCTGGTTCTGGAACCAGTCTCCTTGAGAGGGGCTGGACGTACTTCCACTCTGGAGTTACCCAAGGTGAGAGGCACCAGACAGGAGTGGGCATACTTGTTGCCCCCATCGTGGCGCCTGTATGTTGGGGTTTAACCCGGGTAGCCTCCCTCCGCCTACGGGTGGGGGGTCGGGTTCTGACAGTTGTCTGGACTTACGGCCAAACAGCAGTTCAGATTAACCATCCTTCTTGGAGTCCTTAGAGCGGGTACTGGAGAGTGCCTCTTATGGGGTCTCGCTTGTTCTACTGGGGGACTTCAACGCTCACGTGGGCAATGACAGTGAGACCTGGAGGGGTGTGGTTGGGAGGAACGGCCCCCCGATCTAAACTCGAGCAGTGTTCTGTTGTTGGACTTCTGTGCTCATCACGGATTGTCCATCACAAACACCATGTTCAGGCATAAGGGTGTCCATATGTGCACTTGTCACCAGGACACCCTAGGCTGCTGTTCGATGATCGATTTTGTCATCATTTCATCAGATCTGCGGCTGTATGTCTTGGACACTCGGGTGAAGAGAGGGGCGGAGCTGTCCACTGACCACTACCTGGTAGTGAGTTGGCTACGCTGGTGGGGAGGAAGCCGGTCAGACCTGGCAGGCCCAAACGTGCAGTGAGGGTCTGCTGGGAATGTCTGGCGGAGTCCCCTGTGAGATGGAGCTTTAATTCTCATCTCCAGCAGAACTTCGAACACATTCTGGGGGTGGTTGGGGACATTGAGTCTGAGTGGACCATGCTCCGTGCCTCCATTCTCAAGGTGGCTTATCAGAGCTGTGGCCGCAAGGTTGTTGGTACCTGTCATGGCGGCAACCCTCGAACCCGTTGGTGGACACCTTCGGTGAGGGATGCTGTCAAGCTGAAGAAGGAGTCCTATGGGGCCTTTTTGGCCTGTGGGACTCCAGAAGCAGCTAATGGGTACCGGCGGGCGAAGCGGCATGCAGCTTGGGTGGTCGCTGAGGCAAAAACTCGGGGATGGGAGGAGTTTGGAGAGGCCATGGAGAAAGACTTCCGTACGGCTTTGAGGCAATTCTGGTCCACTATCCGGCGTCTCAGGAGGGGGAAACAGTGCAGCACCAACACTGTTTATAGTGGGGATGGTGTGCTGCTGACCTCAACTCGGGACTTTATGGGCCAGTGGGCAGAATCCTTCGAAAACCTCCTCAATCCCACCAACATGCCTTCTGTTGAGGAAGCTGAGCCTGGGGACGAGGTCACAGAGGTGGTTAAAAAGCTCCTCGGTGGCCTCAGGGCCCCGGGGTGGATGAGATCCGCCCAGTGTTCCTTAAATCTCTGGATGTTGTAGGAATGTGTTGGCTCACGTGACTCTACAATATTGCAGTGACATCGGGGGCAGTTCCTCTGGATTGGCAGACCAGGGTGGTGGTCCCTTTGTTTAAAAAGGGGGACCGGAGGGTGTGCTCCAAATACAGGGGGGTCACACTCTTAAACCTCCCTGGTAAGGTCTATTCAGGGGTCCTGGAGAGGAGGGTCTGTCAGATAGTCGAACCTCGGATTCAGGAAGAGCAGTGTGGTTTTCGTCCTGGTCGTGGAACACTGGACCAGCTCTACACCCTCAGCAGGGTCCTGGAGGGTTCTGGGAGTTCGCCCAACCAGTCTACATGTGTTTTGTGGACTTGGAGAAGGCGTTCGACCGTGTCCCTTGGGGGGCCTTGTGGTGGTTCTCCGGGAGTATGGGGTACCGGTCCCTTTGATACGGCCTGTCAGGTCCCTGTATGACCGGTGCCAGAGTCTGGTCCGCATTGCCGGCAGTAAGTCGGGCTCGTTTCCGGTGAGAGTTGGACTCCGCCAAGGCTGCCCTTTGTCACCAATTCTGTTCATTACTTTCATGGACAGAATTTCTAGGCGCAGCCGAGGTGTTGAGCGGATCCATTTTGGTGGCCTTAGGATCGCATCTCTGCTTTTTGCAGATGATGTGGTCCTGTTGGCTTCATCAGATCGTGATCTGTGGCTCTCGCTGGAGCGGTTCGCGGCCGAGTGTGAAGCGGCCGGGATGAGGCTCAGTGCCTCCAAATCCGAGGCCATGGTCTTGAGCCGGAAAAGGGTAGAGTGCCTTCTCCGGGTCAGGGGGGTCGTCCTGCCTCAAGTGGAGGAGTTTAAGTATCTGGGGATCTTGTTCACGAATGAGGGAAGAAGGGAGCGGGAGATCGACAGGCGGATTGGGGCAGCGTCTGCCATGAAGCGGCGCTGTACCGGTCCGTCGTGGTGAAGAGAAGCTGAGTCAAAAGGCGAAGCTCTCGATTTACCGGTCGATCTACGTTTCCACCCTCATCTATGGTCATGAGCTTTGGGTCATGACCGAAAGAACGAGATCACGGATACAAGCAGCCAAAATGGGTTTCCTCTGCAGGGTGACTGGGCTCTCCCTTAGAGATAGGGTGAGAAGCTCGGTCATCCAGGAGGGACTCAGAGTAGAGCTGCTGCTCCTCCACGTCAAGAGGAGCCAGTTGAGGCTCGGGCATCTGGTCAGGATGCCTCCTGGACGCCTCCCTGGTGAGGTGTTCATGTCCCACCGGGAGGAGGCCCCGAGGAAGACCCAGGACACGCTGGAGGGACTATGTCTCTCGGCTGGCCTGGGGACGCCTTGGGGTTCCTGGAGGAGCTGGAAGAAGTGGCTGGGGAGGGAAGTCTGGGCCTCCCTTCTGAAGCTGCTGCCCCCGCGACCCGACCCCAGAAAATGGATGGATGGAATTTGTTTTAGAAAAAAACAATAATTTTAATTCGTAAATTTTGGTTGCAGATGTAATAAAAACATAAAGTTTACCTCCTCCATTCTGTAAGACTCAAACACATATAAATATCTGCCTGGCCGGCCCACCAGTCTACAAGGAAAGTGAAATGAAGAAATAAATATTCAGCTGATGACATAAATATGATATACTGATACAATAAAAAAGAAGCATTAAAAAAATGAGAGCAGCAACCTTCCCTGAAGAAAGCGATGTAGATGATTGGGGTAAACGCGTTGACAAACTTGAGAATGAAAGTCTTAAAAATCAGCCGTTCCTCAAAATTCTTTTCCGTTTTAGGGGCCTCTGTCACAAAACAGGGAGAGAAAACAGAAAAACAACTATTGAGAAAGATAAAGGAAAATAAAAAGTTATGTATATATATATATAAAGCATTAATGTGACGTATGCCAAAAATAATCTTTATTAACTTTGCCATTATTTTTAACACTTTTTTATTATCTATACATTTAGAAGTTACTTTCTATGCATATATCTGATATATACATAGATAGTATATACATACTTTATGATCTCTATATTAATATATCTAGATATGCAGTATTTATATAGATCTATCTATACTCGTATATAGATAGTTTGTTATCAGGCAGACCAAGAAGAGGAGTTGGAGACATTAGAGACTCTAAAGTTGCCAAAGTTGCCAAAGCTCTAACCTTAAATAGTAGAACTAAACAGTTCTACTATTTAAGTCTTTTCTTTACCTAGGACAGTAAGCCAGCGAGCCACAGCTCCATACACTTCATCCAGGATCAGAATGACCACTAGGTTAATGATGGCTGCAGTGGTTTTTACTGTCAGTTGTACGTGGCTTCTTGTGGTTGGACTGGAGCTCATATATAGAGCAGCTTTGGTGGAAATCCGGTAAAGGATCACGCCAAACACAATGGCAAACGTAACCCCGATCTGTTCAGGAAGGGTTGCAGGAATTCAACATGAAGATATGTTTTATTACATTAGACAACATTTATAGGTGACATTGTTGACAGTTAGTTATGACTTACCATCAGCAGCATCATGACAATATTAGTCATGTATGCAGGAAGGCGGTCTCTACATGTGAGCTTTTCAATCTAAAATAAAGAAATAAAAGCTTTACAATCCCTGCTGTTATAAGGATCACTGGCCCCAGTCATCCCAAATAAGCCCGATTTAATGTCAGTAACATTTTTTGTTTTTTTGCAGAATGTGTTGTGACACCAGTAGATGGCACCAGATACTGTGACTTGAAAATAACGGCAAGAATGTTTGCAGAGGTTTTTGTGAGGCCCAGATGGTTTTGGAACTGAGACAATCAGCAGAGGTTTACCTCCAACAGGCCACAATGATCAGACTACAAGGATGTTTACTCCATGTTTCTATTAGTACTGGGTACTGCTACAGTTATTTATTTTAATAATTTGAGGGTTTAACAAACAATTCAGCAACAGAACACAAGCGCACATACAGGCACAAACACACACAGGAAGACAGATATCCTCAACTTACAGCATGTGTTATGTTACCTTCTGAGGCGATTTTTTTTCTTTCTTCAGGGACTTCTGCATCACTCTGAATTCATATTCAGCCCTGGGATGATCCTGTGATGGTGATCAAAATGAAAAATGATAGAAATAAATTTCATTTTATTAGGTTTATTTGCTGGAGAAGTCACTGACTATAATGTTTATTTCAAGATGTGAAATACGTTTCTTTAATATAAACTACAGATTAACAACTTAATCAGAAACCAAAATGTCAGAAGGCCATATCATGTTGATATAAGAGCTCCTGGTATTGTAATAAACATGTAGTTATGTAAAGCATGGCAGATAAGAACTGTTCAAAATGTTTCTAGAAGTCACTTCAGAGCTTTGTACTGTGGTAGCGTTGGCAGCTAAGCTCCCAGGCTCTCTTTCTGTACTTTCACTGTTGTTCAACAAATCAGCTGCTACGCCACCAGGAACTCTTAAGATGCAATCTGATCTTTCTCAAAAATGCATTGCAGTAAAACTTAACTCTAGGACTTGAATCCTATTTGGGGAAAAGATGACCAGAACAGTTTGTGAAGCACATGGAACCATGCTCAAATTTGGAACAGTGTGAAGGGTAAAAGAATGTGAACAGGAAATAACAGAAACAGTTCGGAAGTTAAAAGTTGCAAATCCATATAGAAAATTAGAACAAATATGAAATATAGAGTAGCCACAGTCATTATACAAACATAGTATACTCTATAAGTAGACCTTAATTACAGGTCCCAATCTGCTCCAGAGAGTTCTGCCTCTTTGGGGAGTCAGTAGAGTCTTATGAGTTTGACATCCATGTTTTTCTCATAAACATCTACATCTTTATTAAGTCTTTTAACTTCAGTAGGACTGACACAGGGCCTATTCAAAATGAAGAGCACACACTGGGTCATGTGATCTCCTTTGAATTTAGCTTATTAATGACTTTGTGACTTTTGTTGTTAATTGCAAGAGAACGTTTGTCTCTTCCTCTGTACACTATTATCTGCTCTGATACTCTGATTCTGACACAGTCCTGAATCATTTTGATAACAAATGTGCTACAATGTCAGATCAAATTGTACTTGTTAAAGAGAAAGTGCCCCCAATTTTTTTTACTTGATACAGTTTTAATCACAACTTTTGTCAATTTTCGCTTCATCTTTGTAATGATGTTCTAAGTTTTGTACAACTTCAGATAGTTTTTGATATCTTCCCAAGCTGGTATTAATTTAAAAAAATCAGCAATAATTAAATATATATTGTGTAAAATGTTAGAATTGAGAAAGGGTGTACTTTTTATCATGACTGTGTATGTGTTTCACTGTCACTGTACATTGTATAAAGTGTAAAAAGTGAAAACTGTTGGATTGGAAAACAAGATGATTTTAAAGAAAAATGCCTAGCAGTGGTAGCAGAAAGGCTGTTTCGTACAGAGAGATCTTGACCTAGAGAGGAAATTAGTAACTAGAGAGAAAGTTTTCCAAACCTTCAATGCTTCCTGTGAAAAACACATAAACAGAACAAAAAAAAAAAAAAAAAAAAAAGGATCGTCAGTCAAATATAACAAGGATAATCTTAGTATACATTCACACTAATGCCATAATTTCTTCCTATTTGGTTTAGGCATGTATAGACAAAGTAGAAGCAGTAAGTATCTTACCTGCAGCAGAAAGCTCTTTTAGTAATTCCAGTTCATAATAGAACTTCTTATCAGATATAACTGTTATGATAATGGTTGCTGTTAAAGACTTTACTGTTTTCTCCACCGAACAGTGTGAGCATCGATAAATATACATGTGTGTACTGGGGCTGCAGAAAATTGGCAAAAATATACTGCAACAAAAAGACACAGCTTACTGTAGTAACTGTATATTACTGACAGACTAAAGAATTCAGTGATGACCAAAGTGTTAATTCAAAGACCACTCTATGAATAATTGTGTTAGTATCACATTATTCATTGTTTTATCAAAGATGTAGCTGACAATTTCACACTAACAGTAGAAAGTAACAGTGGACTTCTGCCAGATTAGAGAAAATATGGAGGACTTAATACTTTTTCGTATTTATAATGCCCTTTTCATCATGAGATCTAAGGGCTAAAAACAGAACGAGCAATAATGTTAGATTAAAACAATAAAAGAGATTTAAACAAAAGTTAAATAATAATTTACTACAAAGGAACTTAAAACCTTTATAAAAAGACAAAGACAGACAGACAGATAGATGGACTCACCTCTTCATCTTCAAACCCAGTGAGGTCCCACTCATAGTTTAGTCTCATCTGCCTCCTTTTCCAGTGCTCCATAAACATGGCAGCTATAAGAATATTACATATGCAATAAGTTGGACCTCAGTAGAGTATTTGTAACATTTTCTTTACTTTTGATGCCTTGTACTAAGACTTGTTTTCTCACCCCACAGCGCCATAAATATGGAGAAGAAAACCGTGGCTGGGTTGTCAAACAGGTGACTGGCACGAGCAGTTCCACATGCCGTACTGAGTTTCCAGTAGCTACACACTCTGTCACACAGGGGACACATGGTGATGTTGTTCTTTGGATCACAGATCTCCATGCTGGAATTCAAACACACAGAAGAACACATTTCTTTTACTTTTTAAATATCATTTAGTTCCGAGATCTTCAAACTACTTTATCCTGATGTTAAAGGATGCAATAACTCCAAAATTGTGCACAGCACACATGAGACATGAAAACCATGACATGAAATACATCACATTATTTCATTAGATGAAATAATGACAAGCAATGATGCAAACCAGTGAAAAATCATCTTTGGAGCATCATAATTTGGTCATAATTTGACAGTGCCGTCCTAAGATGTATTCCGTAATCATTGTTGATGGGTGGCAGGTCAGAACTGCTATTTACTGGGTTTTTTAGCACTACTTCACATCAAATGCCATCAGAGTCCTATAATATTTTGTCCAATAAAATCACGTTTTAAATTCATCTGTCCCAGTCAAGCATATCCTCCTCCAACAACAGATCGTCCATTTCAGACCAGAAGTCAACTGAAACTATAAAGGCCAGCTTCACATTTGTGTCTTAGGTGTTATTTTATAGTTGAGGTAAAGAACACATCCTGGCCATTCTAATGTCCGTCACAGTAGAACAAAAAGTTGAGGTCATATATTTAGCTGAATTGGTTCACTAGATAATTCAGTCGATGAGATGTCCCGACAAAATCTTTTCACTTTTGCTTTTGGGAGAAAAGGAAGACTCTACAGCTGGTTGCTGTACACTGTACCAGATTGTTCTGGTATACACTGGCCAGATTCACGAAAAGATTTTGCATACAAAAAGCCCTTCATCTGTTCATCAAACTCACAAAGCTCTCTCAAAATGTGTGTACTGATGGCAAATGGAGGAGTAGTTGTTTGCCAGTCAGATGGTTTTGACTTTGCTTCCTAATAATCTGTGTGTCTGCATGTGAAGACAAGCGTCAACAACCAGTATAACTACAAAAAGTTCTTACCTCTGAAAGTACCTTTCCAACCAAATAGGCCTTACAGTTTGCACACATTTAAGTCAACTTTTATGTAGGAATTTAACACATACCATCCACATGTATGTAGCTATGTAAATTATTACTTTAGCAAAAAGAATTTGATTCTCAAGACCAGCACCTTTCTTCAACCAGAATAAAGGTGAAATATTTTCCACCTCCAGAGAATTGGAGGAACTGCAATCACAAAGAAAAAGGAAGCTCTGAGTTCAGCCTGATGAGGGACTTATGGCTACAAATTATATATCTGTTATCCATAAATCATGCAAGTTGCCATAAACTAAGCATGATCTTCATGTTGTCGTTTTATGAATACAAAGCATGGCAATGTGTGACTATATACTATATACTGAGTAATCTGCAAGTTAAATTTTATACCATATGTTCATATTAATTATCCACTATATACAACAAATCAGATTATTGCAAAAATATAATAAATAATATAATAAATGTAAGAGTAGACTAAAGTAGAGGTGTGCCGATCGATCGGCCACCGATTATTATCAGCCGATTTTCATGAAAAAGTGTAAGATCGGTGATCGCCGATCACGATCTCTTGTTGCCGATACCGATCACCTGCATCTCATTTCTCAGCCTGCCTGTGCAGCTGGTCTCCTCTTTCCTTCACATGGCGCAAACGCAGCAACAAATCCTAAGCAATGTGGAACTATAACACACTGAGTGAATTTCAACACGACGAATCTAATACAACATAAAAACAATGACGGAGTTTGGCTACATCGAGGCTCACTGCAGTAAAAAGACATGGAGGATCAGACAGCAGGTAAAGCAGCAAAGCTACAAACACTCACCCGGATTAGCATGACGGTCAGAAAGCTAAACTAATAACCTGGAAAATTATTTAAGTCTTTTAGTTGCGATGTAAGAAGCTGGTTCTGCTCTCGCTGTTGAACCGCTGCTCCGCTACAGGTAGTAATATTTAATATTTGACAGACTGAGCTGCTTCTGCTCCACCTGGTAGTGACTCTCACACCGAGCCTGTTTAAAGCTGCAGCATCTAACCTAAAAAAAATACATTTTACATACGTATTAAAACTTTCACTGTCCTTACATGAGACAGATAATCTCTGAAAAAATAATCGATCTCCTCCCTGTTCTGTATAATTACTCCGCTCAGTCAGAAACAAGCGGTGCACAGGTTGGTGTGTCGGGTTTTGCAGTCTCGGGCGACTGTGTGGTCTACAAGGAGTTGGTGTTTGGCTCCTCTGCTATTTAAGCCGATGCCCTTCTGTGCCGTACTCATGTATTTATCCATGTGACCACTTATCTTAGCCGCTATGATGCCTGATATGAGCTTCCATGTTGTAGAGAGACAGGTTATTGGCCGATAGTTGGATGGGATTGAACCCTTTGAGGGATATATATATATATATATATATATATATATATATATATATCCAATTCGGACTAGAAAAGTGTGGTCGGATGGTTACAAAGAGAGGGAAGGTCGTCCGCACAGAAGGGGTCTCACTCCCAGAAGGAACAATAGCAGACATAGAGCACAGTTACAAGTACCTGGGAATACCACAAACAAATGGCAACCTCGAGAGGTCACAAGGAAAGGAGCCACAGCCAAATACCTCCAACGAATAAGGCAAGTCCTGAGAAACCAGCTCAATGGCAAGAACAAGATCCGTGCAATAAACAGCTATGCCTTACCAGTAATCAGATACCCTGCTGGAATAATTAGCTGGCCAATAGAAGAGATAAAGGCCACGGATGTTAAGACTCTGAAGTTACTAACCATGCATGGGGGGTTCCACCCCAAATCCAGCACCCTGAGACTGTACACAAGCCGCAAGGAAGGAGGCAGAGGACTAGCGAGTGTGAGAGCCACTGTCCAGGATGAAACATCCAAGATCCATAAATACATCAAGGACAAAGCCTCAACGGATGATATGCTCAGCGAATGTCTCAGGCAATGGGGAACAGAGGATGAGGGGCTAGAGGTTCCATCATGGGAGAACAAGCCCCTACATGGGATGTACCACCGACAAATAACTGAAGTGGCTGATATCAGGAAATCCTACCAATGGCTGGACAAAGCTGGACTCAAGGACAGCACAGAGGCTCTCATCCTGGCTGCACAGGAACAGGCCCTAAACACCAGAGCAATAGAGGCTCAGATCTACCACACCAGACAAGACCCAAGGTGTAGGTTGTGCAAGGAGGCCCCTGAGACAGTCCAGCACATAACAGCAGGGTGCAAGATGCTGGCAGGGAAAGCGAACATGGAACGACATAACCAGGTGGTGGGCATAGTGTACAGGAACATCTGTGCAGAATATGGACTGGAAGCCCCGAGATCGAAGTGGGAAACACCCCCAAAGGTGGTGGAGAATGACCGAGCTAAGATCCTGTGGGACTTCCAGATCCAGACAGACAAGATGGTAATGGAGAACCAACCGGACATTGTGGTGGTGGATAAAGAACAGAGGAAAGCCGTTGTGGTGGATGTAGCTATACCAAGTGACTACAACATCAGGAAAAAGGAGCATGAGAAACTGGAGAAATACCAGGGCCTCAGGGAGGAACTGGAAAAGAACTGGAAGGTGAAGACCACAGTGGTGCCTGTGGTCATCGGGGCCCTCGGGGCAGTCACCCCCAAACTGGAGCAGTGGCTAAAACAGATCCCAGGAACAACATCAGACATCTCAGTCCAGAAATGTGCAGTACTAGGCACAGCCAAGATACTGCGCAGAACCCTCAAGCTCCCAGGCCTCTGGTAGAGGACCCGAGTTCAGAGGATGAAAAGAGACCACCCGCAGAGGGTGAGAAGGGAATTTTTTTTATATATATATATACATCAGAGGTGTGCCGATCGATCGGTCACCGATCATAATCGGCCGATTTCCGTGAAATCGGTGATGATCGGGATCGGCGATCATTGGCTCTGTTACCAATACCGATCATCACCTGCATCTCATTTCCCAGCCTGTCTGTCCAGCTGGTCTCGTCTTTCCTTCACTGCGCAAATGCGCAGCAACAAATCCTAAGCGATGTGTAACTACAGTATAACCACTGAGTGAATGAGGACGTTTGCGTGTTGCGGCGGAAAATAGAAGCAGGTAAAAATGCATCAACACAATGAAGCTAATAGACATAAAAACAATGACGGAGTTTGGCTACATCGAGGCTCAGTGCAGTAAAAAGACACAGAGGATCAGACAGCAGGTAAAGCAGCACAGCTACAAACACTCACCGGATTAGCATGACGGTCAGAAAGCTAAACTAATAACCTGGTAAATGATTTAAGTCTTGAGCTGCGATGTAAGACGCTGGTTCTGCTGTTGAACCGCTGCTCCGCTACAGGTAGTAATATTTAATATTTAGTCATATTTGACAGATGGAGCCGCTTCTGCTCCACCTGGTAGTGACTGAACCTGTTTAAAGCTGCAGCATCTAACCTAAAAAATACATTTTACATACGTATTAAAACTTTCTCTGTCCTAACATGAGACAGATAATCTCTAAAAAATAATCGATCTCCTCCCTGTTCTGCATAATTACTCCTCTCAGTCAGAAACAGCCAATCAGAACTAGCAGTGACCAGCTAGCCGCCATGCTAACAGGAAGTTTTCATTCAGTAACTCAGGATTGTTTATTGTAATGGATCCTGT
The DNA here is from genome assembly GCA_033032245.1 of Poecilia picta. Classification (NCBI taxonomy): domain Eukaryota; kingdom Metazoa; phylum Chordata; class Actinopteri; order Cyprinodontiformes; family Poeciliidae; genus Poecilia; species Poecilia picta. The sequence continues at coordinate 772,716 of CM065358.1, read as the reverse complement.
TTTTGCCTTTGAATGTTAAGTTTTATACTTGAATTTTTGTCAATGTTGAGAGGTTTTATTTTGGCTCTTTGCATTATTTAGTCTCTTCAGAGCCTCATATGTTATCAGTCTGTTAAAGATAGTATTATTGATAGCAGTTCAATTTGCACAATGCCTGTTTTGTTTAGTTTTCTTCTTGGAAAAGTTATTAAAAACAAGTTTTTGTCTAAATTAAGGTGAATTCATGGTTCCTTTTTCCAAATAATGCATCCCGTAGTGCTTATTAAAAAAGTAATTATTATGTGATAAGTATCGGTTATCGGCCGTGATCAGCCCTCATGGGTGATCGGAATCGGAATTGGCAGGAAAAATACCTGATCGGCACATCTCGAGACTAAACCGTAATTCTTCTCTTTAAAGTTGGGAAATATCCTGAACCTGGTTCTGTTCTGATACCGCTTTTTCTCATAACTGTGATCTGATTTAAACATCTTGTAGCAGCATAAATGGTACGCTGCCACTTTAAGAACAATTTCAGATGCTGCATATAAGCAAGCGCTCACCTGTCATGAGGCTGCTTGCTTTGTTTGCACTGTTCTGGGTAAGCGTGGCTGTTTTATCGTTTGTCGACTTTAATAATAGCTATTAATGTTAACTGGTCTGTCTGCTTAGCCTCCTTCGCTGCACCTCCAATATTTGGGTCGATCTGTCTATTCATTCTTTGCTGATAGGAAGGTAAGAACTAGCGTGGCTAAGTAACATCTGTTTCACCTTCACATAGCGTTTTTTTACAGTTGCACTGCATCTAGGTGGTATTGAGGATCTGATTATTTGGCATTTATCAGGTCACAGGTAAGCAGCTGCTGCAAGTTCTATATTTTTTTGTAGCAGTTGTATTAATTTGCTATATTCTTTTAGCCTCCTGATGACTCGTCCGCATTCCACCTGGAGTGACGCTCGTTGCTGTTTTGCCTAATTACAAATTGTTTCAAAAGACCAACTTGAACTTTCCTGGCTTCCAGGAGCATCGATGGCACTACTGAAGGAATGAACTGCAACATTGTAGCGCTATTGTATCACTGTTTTACTCATATTGTTTCATTTTTTTGTCTTTCTTTTAGGGACTGAGGCTTCTGTGGTGGCGGTGGTGACCCCTGGTGTTGGTGTCTTATCTTGTGTGTTTTGTTGGAGCACCTTTTCTTTTTTTGTTTGCTGTGTTTTTGTAGTGTCTAGGTTGGTCCCTTTTTCTGCACTGGATGTTGTCCCCTTCCCTCACTACTTCCCCACCGGTAAGCCTCAGTTTCCTTTGCAATTTAGACATTTTATAATAAATCTTGTCAACTGCATTCACTATTTTAACCATTCAATTTCAGATTATTATTTTAAAAAAAGAGATCATAAAGCTTAATAAATTTTGTAGAACTTTCTGAATTTCGTCTCCTCATTTTCCAGCAGAACATACCTGTGTCCTTCTTTCATTACATTTTCCTGGAGTTATTCCAGGTGGCGTTGTTGGTCATTAACCTTTAATAGTTTATATTTGGGTTCATAATTAAAAATAAAGAAAATCCACCCCCAGGTTGCCACAATCTTGTTTCCAAATTGTTTTTTTTTACAACATTCTAAAATACAGTCATAAGAGCAGAAATGTCCTGAGCCCCATTACTGTGACAGGTTTGAGGAGAAAGGAAGGTCTGTTTTCGTTTCTCCTCAAAGGAAAACAGACCTTTGAGGAAATGTCTGGGTCTGTTTCTATTATTTCTATTAGTTATATATATCATTCAGCTTCCTCTCAGCACATGCAATGTATGTCTTAGTTTGTTAAAGTGGCTTGGCAGCAACTCATAACATCCTGTAGATGATGAGGAGCAGGCATGGAGGAGGACAGATTTATCAAACCTTTTCGTCAAACTTTTTTCATTTCCTCTTTTTCATTTTTTTATCTCATCACTAACTCTGTCCAGTCACAATAGTAACAACTTTGCTGATTTTAATTCTCTTTGATTAAATTTAAGCAAAAAAGAATCAATCATCTGCTCCTCAGTGCATCTCAACTCATATTATGAAATAAAGAGCTGTGGTAATGGTGAGATTAGGGAAAATAAAAAACCAGAGGTGGTCACTAACTCTCTGATTTTGGTTTGTTATTAATAGGGAGATGAACAGCTAACTCAAACAAATTGTTTTTATTGGCTGTTAGTAGAAACACACTGAGAAAATGGCAGCTCATCATAAATGGGTTGATTTATGCTCAACAGTCTTTCACTACTGATTGGATATTTGGCAGCTAAAAATCTGGTAATTTCATCAGGATGCCACACATAAGCTCTACCAGGCAGGAAAACCTCTGTGGTGTGGATTTTGATACTGACAGAGGAAGATGCTAAAATTACTTACAAAAAATAAGTTTAATGTGTTTTCTTGGAAAGAAGAAGAAAAGAAGACAGTGAACCCTAATCTGTCTTGTACAGAAGTAAAGGAGATCATGTAACTGTTGTATCTATGGAAGTAGAAGATCATGACAAGAAAAATTTGCAACTTTCTTCTGTATTTTAGAAATGGTTACATTTCAAATATTCTAAATATATTATAAACCCCCTGTTGTATCCAGTGCACCGCCAGGGTTTCCCCCAGTGTATTATAAGCCTGGCGGGCCACCAGGCTTTACTTGACCCCCCACGAGCCTAAATGTTGTTTATTTTATTTTAATACATCAGTAACAGTGACAGCAAAAATGGGTTAAGCTAGTTTAGATATAATCAAACGTAAAAAAAGATAATGGTATTTGACATACAAAACCTACAGAAGGGCTAGTTTTGTTCAGTGCACTGCTATATTTATATCTTTGTTGTTTTAGTTCTCAAACTTCAGAATTTTTAACTTATTTTTAACATAAAAACATTGGGGCGACTGGTGGACTTCCCTAGCACCCCTATCACCGGGCTAAGCTAGTCTCCTAGGGGAAACCTTGGCACTGCAGAAGTCCTTTGGGAGTCGCCTCTACCCTATCTTGAATCACGGTGTCCACTTTTGTTCCCCAACCCATCAAAGGAACCAGGGTCGCAACTACATAATTTATGCAGGTGGATGCGAAAACATAAATCAGCGCCCCCTGCCACTCCCCAAAGGAAGGCATGTAAGGGTGAAGGAGTGTAGAAAACATACACTTGCTCCCCCCCAGACTAAGACATGTGAAAGGTAAAACACGCTACATTTATACAGTTATGTGCACGAGGTGAAGAAGCGTAAGGCGCGCTGATGTGTATGCGAAGGCATTATCGGCGCACCGCCCCCTCCAGACGGGTTTTTGACGACCCCTCTGGTGCATCGCCCCTATGCGTTGCATGCGTTACATGCGCTGTATGCCCACTTTTTCCCCCCCTGAAGGGAACCATCAGCTCTCCCCAGAGATCCATTCAGCAACTGAGCTGTTCCTTTGGACCAGCGCCTGCACATCACTTCAATGTACTTTGAGACGGATCAGCTCAAAGTAAAGTTACATTCCCCTTATGTGCTGAACAGGACATAATCCTCAAGCTATAGTAAAAATGATGGGACATTTTTACTATAACTTTGAGGTTGTGATAACTTAGTAAAAGATTAATTAAATCTTTTTGTCTTTTGGCTTTATGCTTCTCACTTATGAGTTGTTGATTGTATGCTGTGCTATTCAGACGATCTTCGCTTGTGAAAGTTGCCATGTGTTGTAACGATGGTATCCAAGAAAGGGTTTGAATAACATGCAGAAGCAGGTTTTTCTTCTCCCTGCTCTTCTCTCGCTCTCTTTTCCTTTTCCTCTCACACAGTTGTCATACAGTAAAGAGCCCAGAAGCCACATTTTCATTTGTCTAGCTTTAAAGCTAGGCCTGCCCACACGGTCAGGTTTTTTATGGTTCTTTGTCTGAAGTAGTGGTTTCTGTCCGGGTCTGGACATCATCTCCATGTGACATCAGCCCCTCTCGCCCTCCCCCGTTTCTTCTTCCTTGACTTTCTCTCTGCTGGAGTTATGTTGGTTTGTGATGAATTGGGACTTTCTGCATTGTTGTTTTCAGACATTCTGAAATTGATAATTATGATGTAATTGAAGACTTAATTAGTCAGTCTTGAAGCTATTTTTCAGTATTCCATTTGATTTAATCAGAATTTGCTAACTCTTTGATTTGATCCTTATTTTTTTCTGTTGGCAAATGTTCGAATGTGCCTAGGCCTGATACACGGTACTCGGTGGCTAACACGATTAGTGTGACTAACACGATTACAGTTTAGTAAAAAGCCTTTTCAGGTAAAATAAAATCTTTAATGTATGTCAGATACGGTACACATTGCATCTTGATCTGTTCAGCTAGCGTAAGGCTGTGTAACAGACAGGATTCAAGGTGTAGAAGTTGTATAGGTACTGCCATTATGCTGTACTTGGCTAAAAGGTTTTCATAATGGATGTGTTTATTATTGACTTTCTTTTTTTCATTCACTAAACACAAAGAAAGCAAAGCAATAATATTTAAACCAGCAGACTTATGTTTGCTGGTTTAAATATTATAGACTTATAGACTTTGTTCTTATTGATCCTACGACGGTTGAGCTGCAAATGCGGTCGTGCATAAGCTTTGATCCAAGCAAGGCTTTCCGTTTCAGATTTTAGAAATCTGTGAATTTTAGTTCCACAAATACGATCAGGATACCTGACATCGCATGTACAGATTCCCCACTGACAGTGGAGAACCATTCTTTTTCCAAGTCCATCCATCCATCCATCCATCCATTTTCTTCCGCTTATCCGGGATCGGGTCGCGGGGGCAGCAGCTTCAGAAGGGAGACCCAGACTTCCCTCTCCCCAGCCACTTCTTCCAGCTCCTCCGGGGGAACCCCAAGGCGTTCCCAGGCCAGCCGAGAGACATAGTCCCTCCAGCGTGTCCTGGGTCTCCCCTCCTCCCGGTGGGACGTGCCTGGAACACCTCACCAGGGAGGCGTCCAGGAGGCATCCTGACCAGATGCCCGAGCCTCAACTGGCTCCTCTCGACGTGGAGGAGCAGCCGACGTTGAGTCCCTCCCGGATGACCGAGCTTCTCACCCTATCTCTAAGGGAGAGCCCGGCTACCCTGCGGAGGAAACCCATTTCGGCCGCTTGTATCCGTGATCTCGTTCTTTTGGTCATGACCCAAAGCTCATGACCATAGATGAGGGTGGGAACGTAGATCGACCGGTAAATCGAGAGCTTCGCCTTTTGACTCAGCTGTCTCTTCACCACGACGGACCGGTACAGCGCCCGCTTCACGGCAGACGCCGCCCCAATCCGCCTTGCGATCTCCCGCTCCCTTCTTCCCTCATTCGTGAACAAGATCCCCAGATACTTAAACTCCTCCACTTGAGGCAGGACGACCCCCCTGACCCGGAGAAGGCACTCTACCCTTTTCCGGCTCAAGACCATGGCCTCGGATTTGGAGGCACTGAGCCTCATCCCGGCCGCTTCATACTCGGCCGCGAACCGCTTCAGCGAGAGCCGCAGATCACGATCTGATAAAGCCATCAGGACCACATCATCCGCAAAAAGTAGAGATGCGATCCTAAGGCCACCAAAACGGATCCCCTCAACACCTCGGCTGGTCTAGAAATTCTGTCCATGAAAGTAATGAACAGAATCAGTGACAAAGGGCAGCAGCCTTGGCGGAGTCCAACTCTCACCGGAAACGAGCCCGACTTACTGCCGGCAATGCGGACCAGACTCTGACACCGGTCATACAGGGACCTGACAGCCCGTATCAAAGGGCCCGGTACCCCATACTCCCGGAGAACCACCACAAGGCCCCCCAAGGGACACGGTCGAACGCCTTCTCCAAGTCCACAAAACACATGTAGACTGGTTGGGCGAACTCCCATGCACCCTCCAGGACCTGCTGAGGGTGTAGAGCTGGTCCAGTGTTCCACGACCAGGACGAAAACCACACTGCTCTTCCTGAATCCGAGGTTCGACTATCCGACGGACCCTCCTCTCCAGGACCCCTGAATAGACCTTTCCAGGGAGGCTTAAGAGTGTGACCCCTCTGTAATTGGAGCACACCCTCCGGTCCCCCTTTTTAAATAGGGGGACCACCGGTCTGCCAATCCAGAGGAACTGCCCCCGATGTCCATGCGATATTGCAGAGTCGCGTGAGCCAACACAACCCTACAACATCCAGAGCCTTAAGGAACTCCGGGCGGATCTCATCCACCCCCGGGGCCCTGAGGCCACCGAGTAGTTTTTTGACCACCTCGGCGACCTCGTCCCCCGAGATTGGAGAGCCCAACCCAGAGTCCACAGGCTCAGCTTCTTCAACAGAAGGCATGTTGGTGGGATTGAGGAGGTCTTCGAAGTATTCCGCCCACCGACCCACAACATCCCGAGTCGAGGTCAGCAGCTCACCATCCCCACTGTAAACAGTGTTGGTGCTGCACTGCTTCCCCCTCCTGAGACGCCGGATGGTGGACCAGAATCGCCTCGAAGCTGTACTTCCATACGGCTTCGAGGCGAGGTACGACCCCATAGGACTCCCTTCGAGGTACGGACCCCATAGGACTCCTTCTTCAGCTTGACAGCATCCCTCACCGAAGGTGTCCACCAACGGGTTCGAGGGTTGCCACCATGACAGGTACCAACAACCTTGCGGCCACAGCTCTGATAAGCCACCTTGACAATGGAGGCACAGAACATGGTCCACTCAGACTCAATGTCCCCTACCTCCCCCGGAACGTGTTCGAAGTTCTGCCAGAGGTGGGAGTTGAAGCTCCGTCTCACAGGGGACTCCGCCAGACGTTCCCAGCAGACCCTCACTACACGTTTGGGCCTGCCAGGTCTGACCGGTTTCCTCCCCCACCACCGGAGCCAACTCACCACCAGGTAGTGGTCAGTGGACAGCTCCGCCCCTCTCTTCACCCTAGTGTCCAAGACATACGGCCGCAGATCCGATGAAACAACGACAAAATCGATCATCGAACTGCGGCCTAAGGTGTCCTGGTGCCAAGTGCACGTATGGACACCCTTATACTTGAACATGGTGTTCGTGATGGACAGACCGTGACGAGCACAGAAGTCCAACAACAGAACACCACTCGAGTTCAGATCAGGGGGGCCGTTCCTCCCAACCAAGCCCCTCCAGGTCTCACTGTCATTGCCCACGTGAGCGTTGAAGTCCCCCAGCAAAACAAGGGAGTCCCCAGGAGGGGCATCTCCAGTACCCCCTCTAAGGACTCCAAGAATGTTGGGGAATCTGACCTGTTGTTCGGCCCGTAAGCACAGACAACAGTCAGAACCCGTCCCCCCACCCGTAGGCGGAGGGAGGCTACCCTCTCGTTCACCGGGGTAAACCCCAACGTACAGGCGCCAAGATGGGGGGCAACAAGCATGCCCACTCCTGCCCGGCGCCTCTCGCCGTGGGCAACTCCAGAGTAGAAGTACGTCCAGCCCCTCTCAAGGAGACTGGTTCCAGAACCAGAGCCATGTGTCGAGGTGAGGCCGACTATTTCTAGCCGAAACCTCTCAGCCTCGCACACTAGCTCCGGCTCCTTCCCCACCAGAGAGGTGACGTTCCACGTCCCAAGAGCTTCTGCAGCTGGGGATCAGACCGCCAGGGTCCCCTCCCTCGGCCGCCGCCCGTAACACACAGCACCCGACCCCTTTGGCCCCTCCGACAGGTGGTGAGCCCATTGGAAGGGGAATCCACGTCTCCTCTTAGGGCTAAGCCCGGCCGGGCTCCGTGGTTAAAAGCCCGGCCACCAGGCGCTCGCCATCGTGCCCCACCTCCAGGCCTGGCTCCAGAGTGGGACCCCGGTGACCCGCGTCCGGGCGAGGGAACGCCAAATTCAAAGTTTGTGTCCATCATAAAGGGGTCTTCAGGCTACGCTTTGTCTGGTTCCTCACCTAGGACCTGTCTGCCTTGGGTGACCCTACCAGGGGCATAAAGCCCCAGACAGCATAGCTCCCAGGATCATTGGGACACACAAACCCCTCCACCACGATAAGGTGGCAGCCCAAGGAGGAGTCTTTTTCCAAGTCCTGATGCAAAAACTTTCTGCCGGTCTGCTAGTCCACAATGTATATTAGCATGTGTTTACTACAGTAGCTTGTGTTTGTGAGACGGTCACGCATGTGGTAGCTGTGCGGTTACAAAATTGGCATTAGCCAATGAAACGCGGCCCCTGTGGTAAGGTCCATGCCGCTGGACTTCGAGTTGCGCAGTGTCCCCTTCTTAATTTCCCCTCAAAAAGCGCAGAGGAGAATCTGCGCCTCCTGATATATTCAGCGTTAAGCTCCCAGTCTTTGAAAACCCCTGATTTAGATCGGAGCCACGATGATCTAAATCACACTGCAGGATGATCAGTTACAAAATCACCAACGACAATCTTAGATCGGCCATCGATCTAAGATTATTTAAAAGGGGAAAATAGGGGCAAAAATGGTGTAGTATGAACTACTGCATCAGGTAGTGGGATGTGTCCATCTTCTCTATTTAAATCTAGTGATTACTGAAGGACAATATAGTATACAAACTTCATAATCTGCTCTCTTTTGGTTGAATGCAGTATTTATTTCCACTTTGACTTTATCTTGTTTACTTTTTTATTCAAGTACGTTTTTGTTAATGGAGACTGAGAATCCATTTTATTTGTGGTTGTTTGTTTATTTAGTTTATCAGTTCCAGTGTTATGTGTTCTTTTGAAAATAAAGTATATCATTATATCATCAAGTACATCAAGTAGTACATCAAGTATATATGTAAAATAAAGTATATGGCAGGAAATATGATGCATTATTAGTCATTTCCATTAAATCAGTGTCAAAAGGTATTGAAACAATATCATTTATCGCAATAAGTTTTTTAGACAATTGCTCAGCAAAATTTGTTATTCTGACAGGCCTAGATGGGACACCTATTCAAAACCAAAGATAAAGATAAAGAGAGAGCAAAGGTCACTCTCAAAACCGGATGTTCTCATGTCAGTTACAGCCGCAGTCTTCTCCCAGTTCCTCCCTTTCTATGCATTTGAACAATGACCCTAGTTGCCAGAAAGAGACTTATTTTCACCTAGGCCTTGCTCGTTTCCTGCTTTAATCCCAAATTGACATGGAGATTTCAAGCGGGTAGAAAACAGCTGTGACTTTGTATATAAGAATTGACACAATTATCTTCCAAAACTCAGAAATTAAAGTTCATGAAGTTGATTAATCAGCAACAGACAAGCTGTTTAACCATTGTTTTAAGCTCATTAATCTTGAATTGTGAGTTTTAACTTAATGTTACAATTTAAACCAAATAATTATTTCACAATATGCAAGAAAAAGCTGCCCTCACCTAGTTAAACAGCACACACTTCTCTATTATTTTTACTCAATATCAAGTTAAAATATTATATTAAAATAATATGCTTATTTTACTTTAAGCAATTTAAGTTCTTGTTTCAAATTACATGAACAAAATTTCTGATTTGATAATGAACTTTATTAAACATCACAATGATTTCTGCTCAAAAACATTTAGTACAAACAGGAGAGTATCCTCAAACTTCACAAACATTTAAATAGACATTTTTCTTGATGACACAAGAGTCAGATCAATGTAACACACTTCCATGTCCAACACCCATGTTGGACCATGGGTGTCCGACACCCATGGTCCAACACAGGATACAAAATTATGCCGCTAAGCACTCTGGGAAATATTTCCCACTCATGTCTTTTTCTTCTTTTGCTAACCTAAAAACTCTAGTTTATTAAACTCTGAGGATGTGACAAAATTAATAAAAAAGTTAGCACAACTTATTGTAAGTTTATCTTTCACAAACACACATATTTCAAAAACTTGCTAAATTTATTTGACCAAAGAGTAGAAGATAATAGATACAACTAAATGCAGCTAAAATGTTTTACAGTGTGTTGATTTTTACTATAATGTTGAGCTATTTTGTTAAGAAATTCTCAGACCAATTGGAATGAAGTGTGTGTGATCATTTTGATGTCTGTGTGAGGAGCATCTGCTCATCTGGTAGAGGTGAATTCATTCTGACATGAGATTTGCACATTTGGATAAGCATCCCATTCAACTATAGAAACTCTAACTTTATTAATGTTTTTATTAATAAGGAATTATGAATTACAATTATTAATAATTACACAAGCTAAACATTGATTCCAAACAACTAGCACTAACTTGTCACCTAAACCAGTTTGGTAGTGGTAAAGCGTCAGGGCAGGTGGCAACCATGCCTCAGCTCTAATAAAGAGGAAGTCATTAAAGGGTTTGAAACCCATCCATCCATCCATCCATTTTCTTAACACCCTTGTCCCTTGGTGGGGTCGGGAGGTGCTGGTGCCGATCTCCAGCTAACGTTCCGGGCGAGAGGTGGGGTTCGCTCTGGACAGGTCGCCAGTCTGTCGCAGGGCAACACAGAGACACACAGGACAAACAACCATGGACACACACACCTAGGGACAATTTGGAGAGGCCAATTAACCTGACAGTCATGTTTTTGGACTGTGGGAGGAAACCGGAGTACCCGGAGAAAACCCACCATGCACAGGGAGAACATGCAAACTCCATGCAGAAAGGCCGGGGCCGGGAATTGAACCCAGAGCCTTCTTGCTGCAAGGCAACAGCTCTACCAACTGCGCCACTGTGCAGCCGGTGGGTTTGAAACCATCATTCCTAATATTATTTTTCAAGACGTCAGCAGCACCTTCCTTCCACCACATTCATGATCAAAGTGTCTTCCATACCAGACTATATGTGACCTTCTAACACATGTCCCTTCATTGTGTAATTCTTTATCAACACATTTAGAGTGTCTGAGCTTACCTTGGTATATTGTCATCAACTGTTGCACATCCATAGAGAAACACAATGACTCCCACTAGTGATGCAGGAATAAGCATCTGGGTATACAGGCCCAACCAGGCAAAGTAAAGGCCAATCTTCTCACCAAAATATTTCCTACATGACAGAAAGGAGAAGCAATTATATTTAGTGACTTTTTACATATTTATATATTTGCTCATTAAAAATATAAAAGTGGGTGTTGTGGGCGACTGTGGCTCTGTGGGTAGAGTCGTCGTCTTGTGATCGGAAGGTTGCAGGTTTGATTCCAGCTTCCTCCTGCCACATGTTGATGTGCCCCTAGGCAAGGCACTTAACCCCAAATTGCCTACTGAGCTGTGTATCGGTGTGTGAGTGTGAATGGGTGAATGTGGCTCTAGTGTAAAGCACTTTGAGTGGTCAGAAATGATTAGATAAAGCGCTATATAAGTTCAGTCCATTTACCATTACAACCGCTGAACACTAGTCTCACTGGGCCATGTTATGTTTCCATAGTCCTCAAACTTCAATAACAACAACAACCAAAAAAGTCAATATATGTGAATTATTAGATTTTCCTGTTTACTTGGAACCCCACCCTGTCAAATGGAATTAGAGTTGGTAACAAATGTGCTATTTATTCTTTCACTGCAGTGAATTGCTCCAGGTAAAGCTTTGTATCTGATGTTACAGGAAAAACTTATCTTGAAGGAAATTTTCAACATAATAGTCAAGTCACGTTTATTTGTACAGTACCATTTATGATGTTTAAAAGTTTAAAAGTAGAATGGTCAAAAGAAAACAACACTGGCAGACTTTTCTCCAACATGCTGATGGAATAGAAAGAACTTAACAAATCTTCAAGGACATTTTTTTAAAATGACATGTTAATATATACAACCTGAATTGAAAACATTACTCTCTTAACTCATTGTGTTTGTTCATCCTAATGTGAAGGGTGGTATTATTTTGTAAATGTTACCACCCACAATAAAACCATAACCAACTCTACTTTATAGATTTTAAAAGTGTGCATTCTAAGCTTTACAATGATAGACAACACATGGAAATCAAAAATGTTCTTTGTTACAACTGCTCTGTGCACTAATAACATTTTAGGTTTACTAATAATTAAGAAGCATTGTTTGGCAAAAACAAACATTTTCTTTAAGCCAGTAGGTAGTTCAACATAAATAATTTTATATTAGGTGTTAAGATGCAGTTAGTCAGCATGGGTCACAGTGCTGCTCACTGCCTCGTCAGCGTCATATCGCACTCAGCACAGCCACAGATCTAGATCTACATGTCAGTCACATACTGTGTGTCCTGATAGTATTGAAAGATAAAAGTTTTGCAACTGATCCTGAGAATCTATCCACCGATATCTTCAGATTTCAACATGGCTCCTCTCTTAACCCTTTAAATAACATTTTTTACTAGTGTTTCACTGAGAAGTGGTTCCTATAATGACCTTAGCAAATGTGCAGTTTCACCAGGTGTTTGCTAATTGCTGCTGGCTAATCTGAAGGAGCTGAGTGGGGGAGGGGCAGAGAGAGGTTCTGTTCTGTGAGACAGAAGCTGGGAAACTTTGAAACTGCAGCTCCTAGGAGGAGCTTCATTGTTGAAGGTGCTGCTTGGTTGGGCCAAGTGTATTGCACAGCTGAATGGTTGCCATGGCAGATGACAAGATTTCTCTAACAGGAATGAAGAATCAAGGAAAAACTCCAGATATGTTTTGATAAGGGAATAACATTATAACATAATGTAAAGCTCAAAAAAGTTGATATTACATAATTCTGCCCCTTCAACTTTTGAAGTAAACAAAGTAATAACTCATGAATGGTTTCAAGCTGACTTACCTCACATTGACTGATGAGCTGAAATTGTTAAAAAAAATAAACTAAGCATATGTTATGTTATGTTATGTTTTATGTTATGTTATGTTATGTTATGTTATGTTATGTTATGTTATGTTTGCCATAATACATAACATATGTTTTGTGGCAAAAATATGTTATTCTACATTGTCAGATGGTGCAAATGGAAGAGATATTGTTCAACAAAGATAAAGTGAACTACTGATTTTAAATGCTTCTTTCCTCTTTCTTTAGAATTGTCTCCTTTACCCCACTGGTTCTTAACCTGGGTTCCATCAAACCCCAGGGGTTCGATGAGTCGGTCTCAGGGGTTCGGTGGAGCCTCTGCCACAGAGGTAAAGACACACTTGTGTAAAGTCGTGATGACGCTCAGCTTAAAGCAGAGGATCACGTACTGCTTAGCAATCAGATCACTTTCATTGCTTAGCCAATCTTTCGGTGTTCTTCTAAATCTGCTCTTTAGTCGCATCTTTTCAGGGTTGGTACTGCCTCTAGTGGCGTGGGGTGGTAACACAACTAATATAATTACATTACTAAATCTGAATACCACAAAGTCTTTATTTATTATTACTTTTTCACTCTCTTAAGAATGTAGAGCTAATTAAATTATCTAAATCTTAGAGTGGTTCCAGTTTCTCTCAATGGCCAACCTATTGAAACTGTGGCAAATTTTAAATTTCTTGCGTCGTTCCTGGACAGTCAGCTCAACTTTGTTGAAAACACTGACTATATTTTGAAGAACTGTTCTTAGAGACTCTACCTTTTAAGAAGACTTAGTGATCTTTTTAAAGTGACTCAAAATGTGAATTTGGGGGAAAAAAATCATAATTTATTTAACACTACAGAAGAGTTCAATGAATGTGCATGTGAAACTGAAACTTTGTTTGTATTCAATTCCAGTTCAGTAGCTAAAAACCTGAAAAACAAACTGTTTGCTTACCGAACAAGTCCAATGGGCTGGTACTTATAAAAGACACTGTAGTTTGCCCACTCCTCGTACAAAAGCTGTTGAGATATTACAAGAATTAGTTGTGTTATTGTAAAATATTTGTTAGGCTTTTCTCTCATTGTGTTTGTCACAAATTTATATGTCTTCTCCATTATGGTTGATTGTTTTTATATTATCTGTGAAAAAATAACCACTCCAGACTCCTGAGCAAATAAGTCTCATTTATACAATGGGAAACTCAGAAACTTGAGTTTTTATGAGAAAAGATGGTTGACACATTTTTTATTTTGATCCATCCGATATATAATGTAGCCCTAGGCAGAAATTCAACCTGTAAGACTCTTCCGGCATCACGTATCACCACGCCTTCATCCCAGCCAATCAGGAAGCACCACCTCTCTACCTCCAATCACCTGGCAAGAGATCCTTCAAAAGGCAAAGCAACCACCGATCCACCCGCTTCAGCCGTGCTTCAACCCACCTCCTCCCCGTTTCCACCACCAGCCACCCAGATACCTCCAGGTCCCCCCAAGACTCCTCTCTCCAAGCTCCGCTCCACCACCAGTGACTGGGCCCGGGGGAAAACCTATCTGAGCTTCGTTTGAGCCGATCATTCAAGCTCGCTGTAATTCTCGGCTCGCAGGTCTTCCGCCGGTGTCCGAGCGCCAAATTCTCGGTCCAATAAAATTGTCTAACTGCTGTTTCTCTCTCTGTGTGAGTCTCTACAGATTGAATTTTCTTATGTGCCAAATTAGACTAAATAAGAGTGCTTGCTGCTCTTTCAAGTCGAAGCTCAGAAGCCTGGAATCTGCAGCTCCCAGAAAGAGCTGCTTCTCAAAGTGGCGTCTGGGCCACCAGACGCTTTGCCCAGCTGTATGGTTGCCATGGGAGATGAAATGATTTCTCAAATATGTAAGAAAGAATCAAGGCAACATCCCAGGTAGGTTTTTGATGAGGGAATAACATGATAACATGATGTAAAGCTAAAAATAGTCAATGTTACATAATACTGCCCGTTAGGTGTAGCTGGCTGAGCATTAGCCTCTCACTCTCTCTTTCTACAGATCTGCCCAAGTCTGTCAGACACTTGGGCAGATGCTTAGTTACTCCTCTGCCTTCTCTAACTCAAACTGATGTTTGGTTATCACTGCTCAGTGGTCAATAGAGATGTTTTTATGCAGCACATTATTTGATGCCCTTCTGAAAACCTACAGTAATCTAATGTTGAAGATATTGTAACATTCTTACCTTTCTGTCATTGGGTTCTGCAGTCTCCTCCTCAATGGCTCCCTAAGAAAACATGGCATAGTTATTTCACTGACTTCAGGCAGCAAAGTTGTACTTAATCATCTCAGATGTCAGGTTTTGAATTAAAAATATTTTGCTAAAGTCGATTTGCTACAGCTGATGTCTTTTATTGACAACAAAAGCTTAGCTTTTTAAAACAAATTCAAAGAAGAAAAGAATAACTGGGATACACATTACTAACAAGCTCTTAGTCATTCTAAAAAAAAGAGTTTAAGTTTATCCACTGTAATTTGGGATCACAGTATAAACAAATATTATCTATAGA
This sequence comes from Poecilia picta, assembly GCA_033032245.1. Lineage (NCBI taxonomy): Eukaryota > Metazoa > Chordata > Actinopteri > Cyprinodontiformes > Poeciliidae > Poecilia > Poecilia picta. The sequence continues at coordinate 757,515 of CM065358.1, read as the reverse complement.
CAAATATTCGCTTCTGCTTTGTCCACTATAAGAAAATACCCATGTTGAAGGACTTGTGCTAATTTACATAACTGTGTAACCTATGATTTGAAATTGAAATAAAAAGCTTTTCTATATTTGCACTGCTTACATCATGAAGAGGGTAGGCTGCTGAATAAACCCCACTACCAAGGAGACTGGTGATCCCTGTCAGGCAAAAACATAGAAGAAAGCCATCTTAAGGTGGATATTCAAGACCACATGAACAGAGAAGCAGACATTTATTACCTTCATTTTTCCCTAATCACTCTCTAAATATGACATTTTTACTAGAAAAGCAATCATTCAGCGTTAAGCTGTTGCCATGAAGGGCATTTTTGCCCAGTTTCTTTATTATTGAATCATCGACTCTGAATTTAACTAGTGAAGCCTGTTGCGCTGCCTCTTGTCTAGGTCAAATTCATAAAAGATAACCGGTTCTTAAATATTTTGCCTGGCAAAATAAAATGTTCTGGGTCATTTTGTGACCACCTGGATGAGTTATTGATGTTCTGTGGTAAAGTTCATATACTGTTCCATGTTTTCCCCATGTGAATAATGGCTCACTCTCTATTTGTTGGGACTCCTAAAGCCTTAGAAATGGGTTTGTTACACTTTCTAGATTGATAGATAATGCAATGACATTGTCATCTGTTCTTGAGTTTATTCAGATGAGGAAATAATATTTAACATTTTGAGATGCTTTTGATGTCAGACAGGTTCTCTTTAAGTTCTTGATTTTATGATCAGACGGTAATCATACTGTCTGATGATGATTAGACAGTAAACTGGTTCCTAGTAAACTAAACTTAATGTGATTTGTCACATTTCAAATTAAGTTAAAATAGGATAGGGTTGCCACCAGGGTTGCTATAAATGTTGCGTTCTGTCTGAGTATGTCTGTGAGGATGAATACAGGCCATTTTAATGTGTTGGTGATATTCAGACAGATCAGGAGAGGAACACTGCAGACATGTCAGAACCCTGAAGACCCAAACATCAATCATCTCCTGAGACCAACATGGTACAGAACATTTTGTTAACATTTATTCAGTTTCCTATTATGCTTTTAGTGGACAATTATGGTTTTATTATTTACAATGTTTGGATGATAATTTATTTAATATATAATAGTATTAGCCAATATATTATAAGTAACCATTTAAATAAAAATCAAACTAATAGCAAACAGTATTTTTAGAATGAATTTAAATTATGGTGTTGCACTTTTAGCTATGGATGTATTCAGATTACACTTTACATCTACATCAGGGGTCTGCAACTTGAAACTCTGGACATACAAGTGGCTCTTAACGTATCAAATGGTAAAATATTGGCCTGATTTTTTTTGTTTCATTTTTTTTAAGTGTCCGCCATGAAAAACCCTGACCACTCTTGCTTGTCCCTGTGGTAAATTTGGACTGCAACCAGCCTCCAAACCTAACCCCCTGTAGATTTTTTGGAATTAGTTTTTACATACCAGAATTTGCACATACTTTATATTTTTGCAGTTCAATGCCATAAATGTAAAACATTAAATCAAGTGTTATAATCGGTTACTGAGTATTTGAGCAGACATTTTTCCAAATAAATTTTTACACTTGCTTAATTAATGCAAAATTAATTTCTTGAATAGTTACTTTTTACTTAAACTTAAGTAAAAACCTGTTGAAGGTATGATACTCTTACAATTTTTAGGTACTGCAACCACACTATACTGTGAATGTACTGTGAATGATTGCTCTATTGTTTCTTTTGTTTGTTTTTTTGGGCATAAAATAATACGACTGCTGCGGGCGATTGTAGGCAGTTTACAGTTTATATTAAATCATTGCATGAAAGAAAACATAAAAAAAGAGCATTGTGAAGCTGAATAGAATGGTTTGGACTCACCCATGCTGTATTTAGCCTTGCATTTGGTTCTTTTTAATATTTCAAATACCTAACATGGAGTCAAACAAAGTTAAAAAAAAGAGCATTAAAAGCAGTAACAGTTACATACAATTACAAAACTTGCAGGGCTTTAATGTAAAAACAGTAAAGGACTTATTGTATCCAGAACCTTTGTCAGAATTTTTTCAAAGTGTATTAAAGAATATGATTTTATGCTCTTTCTGCTTCATACTGTACAGTTCATATGTAAAACAAACATGTTTCTTGAAGAACAGTCAAGTGTAGAATTGTTGCTGTGGACTTACTATGGAACTTCTGGTTTTGCTGTCAAAGAAGTTATCTTTGTCTGAGAGGTCAAACCTGTTAACATAGAAACATGAAAAGAATATCAAATTGTCATTGGTGCAAATAATTAACACATTTCCAAATACAAATATCCAGTTTTATCTTTTTAATAGCATAACTGACTCCAGGCTGTGGTATAAGTAGTTAAACAGCAGAGTTTGCAGTAAAAATATTCAAACTTGTTCTGATGCCTGACAACAATTCATCTGCTAAAGTCAGATTTTAATATGTTTAACTTATTTTGTACTGTTTTCTTCTTTCATTGAATGTACAGAAGCTGTATTTCTTAAAGACAACACTTATCTGAACCCCCCACACCCCCCAAAAAATATATAACACCTACATAATAATGACACCAACATTGCTCTGTACATAACTGTCTGTTTTTGTCTTTAGCATTTTATCCTTGGGATCACAGTGCTCTGTGTTTATTGCCTGTGTGACTCTGATGTCAGGATCCTTCCCATAATAACCCTCATTGAATAAAGTTACCTCTGCCATTGGGACTTTGCATAGTATCACACATATTGTTCTACTGATAAAGCAGTTTCGACCTTACCAACGTTTTTATCCTTATCCTTGTTTAAAAAGCAGACCTGTATGTTGGACCTGTGTGACCAGCTGTTAACCTTCCACTGACGTTTTCACTGTCACTAAATCAGCTTTCTGCTACAGAGAAGCATAACTTGTAGAAACTCACTACAAACACTTTTCTCTGTCCCTTTTAAGATGAGTCCTGATCTAGTGTGTCCACACAAGTTTGCACTATTCAGTTGGCAGGAATGTAATTTTAAAAAATGTCTCTACAGTATTATACCAGCAGCTGTGGTTGCCAGGATTTTACCCTATATGGTAAAATGAGTAGGTAGCAAAATATGGTAAAATACTGTATTTAGTAAAATATGGTAATATACGAAAAGCTGTGGTTGTATTAGTAAAAACGGCCGTACTGCATTACAGTGTAATATTCTGACAACTGTCACTTTAACAGTTCAGAACTGTGAACTGTTTCTGACGGCTTACAATAAAATCAACATATATAGCATAAAATAGCTAGTTTTACAAGTGAAAAACACAGCAGAATTCTGTGATAGATTATGACATTTTATTATAAAGATCAACTTTACAGTAAATTACCTACAAATGTAGTTGTCAGAATTGTCCAATAAAAATTACAGTACAACACATAAAGGTTATGTAGTTTGTCAGCATTTCAATATGGAAAATTATAAGTACAAAGTAAACAAAAATACAGACTATGATTAATCCACTTGAAGAAACAATTTCTATTTAAACATTCAGTTAAAAAAAGAACTAATTCAGTCTCCTGTCTACATCTCAATAATTATTCCTACTAAGATCTTAAAAAGCTGCATGTATCCATAAGTGATAATCCATGGTGGAAGAAATCTGTGTGACAAAGGAACTCCTGCTCTGGGTTGGTCAAGAGTAACTAGTCACTGAGTCCAGACTCTGCTGAGGAGGGTGTGTTTCATGGAGATGGTCTCCAATCAGTCACTGCTACAAGATCCTCTCTACAGTTGGACAGTAGAAACAGAGCAAAGGTTAGAAAGATGCACTGCATGAACATCATATAAACTCAGAATTGCACGTATGCATACATGGAGACTGGAACTGCAACAGGCAGTGTTGTTATTTCTGATTGAAACTTTAGAAGGTCATAAACTGTTTTCTGTTTACTGCCATGATTCTCTGCAACAAGACAAATAAACAATCAACATCAGATAAAGGCCTGTCTTTTTTAAAGGAATTTTCTATCTTCATCTGTCCATCCTCCCTTTTGGGAGAAACATTTTTCTCTTTACCACTTTTCATTTTTGACCACTCCACTCATTCAGGATAGAGGACACAAGACAAACTCAATGCAGAAAGAGTCTGGTCTAATACCACTGTCCTACAACAACAGAAAAAATACCAAAAAAAAATCAAAAACAAAGGGCTGATTATTTAAAAACAGCCCTTATTTGGTGAGTACTGTATATACTGATCAACTTTAACTTTAACACACTTTGCACAGTGGTGCAGTTGGTAAAGCTGTTGTCTTGCAGCAAGAAGGTTGTGGGTTTGATTCCCGGTCCCGGTCTTTCTGCATGGAGTTTGCATGTTCTCCCTGTGCATGGTGGGTTTTCTCCAGGTACTCCGGTTTCCTCCCACAGTGACTGTCAGGTTAATAGGTCTGTCTAAATTGTCCCTAGGTGTGTGTGTGTGTGTGTGTGTGTGTGTTGTGTGTGTGTGTGCATGGTTGTTTGTCCTGTGTGTCTCTGTGTTGCCCTGCGACAGACTGGCGACCTGTCCAGGGTGACTCTGCCTCTCGCCCTCAACGTTAGCTGGAGATAGACACCAGAAACCCTCCTGACCCACAAGGGTGTAAAGAAAATGGATGGATGGATATCACCATTAATTTCTTTGGTTTGAGCTTTATATCGTGTTATAATTCCATGTTCATGATGTGTCATTCCTTCATCGAAACATATTTGAAACATCCTCAAATCTCCATGGCAACCATGCAGTGGTGCCTAAATGCTTCCTCATGCAATGCGCTGCCCATTTACACAAAATTCTGTCTTGGACCTGCAGTTTGCAGACAACCTCCCGTCCCACAGTTTACCCCTCCCCCACGCCTCCCATCAGACTAGCAGCAGCAGTAATCAACCACCTACAGGCAGTCAAAGAATCACCTTAAATATGTTTGTCAAACCTTGATCCATTATCGTCTAAACTAGCTCAATTAGAACATTTTAGTCCTTGCTAATAGGTGGCTCTTCCATCCATCCATCCATCCATTTTCTTCCGCTTATCCGGGGTCGGGTCGCGGGGGCAGCAGCTTCAGCAGGGAGGCCCAGACTTCCCTCCCCAGCCACGTCTTCCAGCTCCTCCATGAACCCCAAGGCGTTCCCAGGCCAGCAGAGAGACATAGTCCCTCCAGCGTGTCCTGGGTCTCCCCTCCTCCCGGTGGGACGTGCCCGGAACACCTCACCAGGGAGGCGTCCAGGAGGCATCCTGACCAGATGCCCGAGCCTCAACTGGCTCCTCTCGACGTGGAGGAGCAGCGGCTCTACTTTGAGTCCCTCCCGGATGACCGAGCTTCTCACCCTATCTCTAAGGGAGAGCCCGCAACCCTGCGGAGGAAACCCATTTCGGCCGCTTGTATCCATGATCTCGTTCTTTCGGTCATGACCCAAAGCTCATGACCATAGATGAGGGTGGGAACGTAGATCGACCGGTAAATCGAGAGCTTCGCCTTTTAACTCAGCTTCTCTTCACCACGACGGACCGGTACAGCGCCGCTTCACGGCAGACGCTGCCCCAATCCGCCTGTCGATCTCCCGCTCCCTTCTTCCCTCATTTGTGAACAAGATCCCCAGATACTTAAACTCCTCCACTTGAGGCAGGACGACCCCCCTGACCCGGAGAAGGACCTCTACCCTTTGGTGGCTCTTCATAAATAAAACTCAAATACAAACACTAAAAATGTGGAAAAATCTGCACAAATCTGCATTTTTGAAGGATTATCTACTTCCACATATTACTGAAGCAGTGAAACTAAAGTAAGGTGTTCTTCACAGTTTTAATTTGAATGCATGAACATTTCACACTCAGTAATTCAAATTAATGAGTGAACCAAACTTGAAATAGTTGTTTCTGCCATTAACAATAACTAAACATATGCAGTCTAAAATAGACTTGAAATATTATTAGAAGAGTCTAAATATATTTACATTTAATAACTGCTCACTTGTAATGATGCCTAGGTTTTGCAGTCATTTCTACATAGATGTTAATGAAAGTGTTGCATTTGAGAAACATTAGCATTAAATAGTCCATATAGCAAAAATGGTTCTTTCCTAACAGCTGCATTGCATGCCAAATAGTGTGGTTCACAGAAATTACAGGGAAACATTTCTTTATCAGTTGCCTAAAGTTAGCTAACGTCAGTTAGAACTGTGAAAGGTGCTTACCTGGGATACAGGGATGTGTTGTCCTTCTTCTCCTGAATGTGCAGAAATACAGTCTTTGAAATTAAGTTTCTACTGTCTGCATTCAGCTCAATCATTAGCTAGTGTCTGCTAGTTAGCACATTTAGCTAGTACGTGTGCACTTGAACTAAGAATACTGTGGTGAGTTCAGGAAGCCCAGAGCCGCTGCTCAACTGCAGGATTGCAGTTAAAAATAATGAGCAACAGCAGACTTGATGGTGATGCTGCAGGATCAAGCAGAAATAGAACCTGTCATGTGTTTGCATGACAAATTACAGTAACTGCATTAACTGTAAACCCTGTTGTTTAACATAAAGACATGGATCATGAAAAGCTGTACATGCCTCATTGCCCTAAGCCTACTTCCTCTTTGGCTTCAACACATTACAAGCAGTAGGGCCTAACATCTCAATGTATGACAAGTGTATGGTTGGCATAACATGGCATATAATTTCAAATACGTCATTTAACAAAATATTCTCATAAATGATAGTGGCGACGGCTGGATGTATTGACAGTGTGACTCTACCTTTTAGGTTTCAAAGGACATTATAAATTAAATGATTATTTAAAAGAAACCAAAACAACATACCAGTGTTCTATTCTCTGTAAAAGTGACTTTTGCAATCTGGTTTATGGTTTTACATCATAGATATTAATATCAACAAAATTTAAAATTTTGGTCAATATAAGTACCCTTTATTTTACTATGAATTGGGTTTTTTTCTTGGCTCTAGTGGCCTTTATTTCATAGTTGATTGACAAGAAAGTGTCAATTAAGACATACAGCAAAGGTCACTAGGCCAGGAATTGAACCTGCGACAGCCTCATCCTAAGACCTCCATGTGGGTTGTGGGTAACACCTGCACCACCACAGAACACCCTATTTTACTATGCATTTTTACAATTTCTAAGATATTCGCAATAAATTTATGTGTTTTCTACATTTTGTACCTGTAAAAACTATGTGACATTTATGCTTTGGTAATACAGTAATATAATGCTTTGGATGTTGCAGCCTGTAACTGTAGGTATTTCACCATTTTTCTACCATAAATTTTACAGAGTTTTTACAGTGTTGGCACAACCACCTGATTGTGAGGATTCTGGCTTGTGTGTGTGCCCCTGTGTTTTCTGATCTCCTTCCACAGCTGATCCTTGTTGGAGATGCCAGACCTGTTGGTAATCTGCCAATGGTTTGCCTGATGCTCAGTCTTTTTAATAGAGCCAAGCCACAAAAACGTCTGAGCTCTATTATTTTATGCTTCTAGTCAATCTACCTCATTGTACCTCATGCTCTCTCTGTGCCTGCCTGTCTGAATCCATGTTGGTTTTCAAGCCAACTGGTGGACATCAGCATCTAGATCTCAGTTTAATGGATCACTCACTGACCATCAGTCACTCCACCGTCGTCTCTGTCCTTCTTTCATTGTCAGCTGCCACCTGCCTGCCTGTCCAGTCTCCAACTCCCCTCTGACAATCACCATAGGTTTTCACTGAAGAATAACCCTCTCTTGGAGAACTAGATATCAAGGTGGGCTTACAGGTGTTGCTTTTCCCTGGAGAACGAGTGTGACAGGTGCTTGATGTTCTTGGAATGATGTTCCTCAACATTAGGGTGCAATGGTTCCAGCACTTTATTGACCATGGAGTTGATTTTCTTCATGACATTGCTTGATTGTTTGACCTCATAGACCTAAAAAGCCAGACAAACCACACACCTGTCAGTGTTAGCAAAACAGTGTTTCCCAAGTACAAATACTTACCATATTGACCTAATAAACCCAGACAGTTCCTGTTTGTCATCATATAACATCTGGTTTCATTTTCATTCTTTTAGATGACAGGAATCTGTGTCAGTAAATATTTGACAAAATAAACTTGAACAGCTACTTTGTTCAGTGTCATTTTAACTTTGAATTTCTTTGTGTTTTGTTGCACAATGATAATAACAAAATTGTGATTCTGATTTTATTATTAAGGAATCTTCTTTTCTTAAAAAGGGTGAAAGTTCTGGTAAATGATGTTTTCTAACTTAGTCCTATACTTGGCTGTTCCCAATTGAGCACATAAAAAACATCCAGTATGTTCACTAGTTTTGTTTCTGCAATCTCAAATATTATTGCTGGGTAAGAAAAAAGCTTGTCTGTGGTAAAACACATCAGTAGCGTCAGGACTGTCAGGATGTGCAGAGATTGTTAATTTGGGATTATAAGGACGTAGATTAAAGGTTTATCAATTATTTTCAAACAGTCCACAAAGTATTTAATTGAATGAAGACAAAGTAGTACTTAATCACAGTAAATATTTTATTAATGTAGATTGCAGCATAAATAAATAGATAACTGAATTCAAGATTTTTATGTGCTTTTGAAAAAAAGGATCATCATCTCATCCTTGAAGGGTAACTTCCTCTGAGGGAGAAAACTAAATCCACATAACAGACTTCCTGCAGAAACTATATTAAAGTTTATGTAAGATCGTGACCTGTCATAGCGATACTTAATTCTATATGATCAACTGAAGAACATTTCCAGAATTAAAGGACTTATGTCTCAGCAAGATCTAGAGAAGCTCATCCATGAGTTTATCACTAGTTGCATTGATTTCAAGGTGGGCTTACAGTGTCTTACAGATCTGCCTAAAAAAAATCAATCCTCCAGCTGCAGCTGATTCCAAACACTGCTGCTAGTGTTCTGACTAAAACCAGGAAGAGAGAGAACATGAGCCAGTTCTAAAGTCCTTCCACTGAGAGAATAGACTTTAAAATACTGCTATCAGTTTATAAATCACTGAACAGCTTAGCACCTCATTGTATTAAAAATCTGCTGTTGTCCACATCTCAGGCTTTCTGGTTCTGGCCTGTTCTGCATCCTCAGAACCAAACATGGAGAAGCAGAATTTAGCTTATATGCACCACAAATCTGGAACAAATTTCCAGAAAATTGCAAAACAACTGAGATATTGAATTCCTTTAAATCAAGGCTAAAACCCTGTTTAGAGTTGCTTTTGTCGTAAATGAAACATTTCTTGTTTATTTTATATAATGTTTTAGTTTTCTCAATTGACTGTATGGTGTTTTTTATGACTTTACATTTTTGTGTGAAGTACTATGAACTGCTTGTTGCTGAAATGTGTTATACAGATAAACCGTATTAGTTGACTGATCAAGTTCAACAAAATGCTACACAAAACAGGTCCTGCGCTGATGTCTTGGGACAAGGCTTTGCAACATTTGAGAGAAAGAATTCAGAAACTTCTGTTCTTTAGAGCTGCAGAATGTGACCTTAAAAGGTATTTTTCAACGTATTTGCTCACATCATGACATTATAAGACAGGTAATCTGAGAAAAGATCTGCTTCTCCCAGATCATCTGTCTCATACCATGCTGTTCCGACATGGTGACAGTTTTAGCAAATATGTTAGAAACATATTTTTGTGAAACTCATACTCCAGTTTTATTGTAGAATTGTCCTTGCTGTACCTTGTTCTTCTTTATGGTTCTTCTTCTTGACTTCTTTATGAGCATAGCGTAGGATGGGATTCATTAATCTTGCCACTGGGCATTGTTAAGAAAATAAATTTAAAATATGCTAGTTTTCAAACTTAGCAACATGTCTTGATTGAAATAGCCTAATTATAGTTTTCAGATTAATAATTTATTCTGCCCTATTGACCTTTATGTTACCTGTAGTTACAGCAGATTGCTAGCTAGATCTTCTGATCTGCCCTTTGTCTGTGTGGGAAACAATCAGGAGAAGTTTCAGCTTCACACTGAATTGTGAAAAACCTTAAAACAGCAGGAGTTCAGAGCAGTGGAGGAGAAGCTCTGCTTTCACTTTGTTTAGATAAAGGAGACAACTGGTGTTTGATCTTGAAAACAAATTGCAGAGAGTTTCTAACTTTAAAGACCATCTGAAACATCTGAAACAGCTCCTGGTTGGATGAGCAAAGATACGCCTTATTTGAATAAATTAAAGACAAGAATAAGCCTTTACTATAAAAGGCATAAGAGAGGATATAATGAGTCAAAAGGTTTTAAAAAGGGTTAAGTTTTAGAATTGTTCCTCTCTTAATAGCATGTGACAATGTTTCAGTTGTTTTACAATAATATGGCAGCACATTATCACATGCATATAGTGAGCATGTAATAATATGCAGTCATATTGGCAGTAAGGCACACCAATGAAATCACAGGTGTGCCTTGCTGACAATGCATACAATGGGAAAACTGATGTGCTTATGATGTGGACATTTTTATCATGGTGACTAAACTGGAATAAATGGGAGAGGACCTTGAGATGGATTTTGGTCATACAGGTTGGAAGTAGTTCCTGATACTTTCACATGTTCTACCCTGTGAAAGTATTATTAGTCATTTGGAAGGTGTGACGTTTAGTCTGCAGGTTTTCAGCAGACAAGAAGTTGATCATTGTTTTATACCTGTCAGCAAATTAGAAAATCAGTAAAAATGAAAAAGAAAGTCAGTGTTCTGCTCCTCAGTGCAGCTGTATATCGCTGTTTAGGCATGCTTTGAAAACGTGTTACAGATTAATCTGTCAGCTCCCATGACCACAGCGAGGGGAGGAAGTTAATGTTCTTTCAACTCTAAAAGATAGAGTTATGGATGTAATAATATCAGCTGTCAAGAAGTCAAACAGCCATATGCTGCCCTGCAGATTGACACAAATGTAGTGAATTACAGATGATGCAGACAAATACAGACCACTTTTCCCTCTAAGCACTTTTCTAATGGTCAACAAGGATGGCACTGGCCAGAGGCAGCTGATCAAAGCTTCTCATTTCGATAAGGGGATGAGCTTGGACAAGAGGCACTTAAGATTTGACAGCATAGCTTAGGAGAGTTTGGCAGAACGAGATGTTACTATCAACACCCCATCAGTTCCTGAACTTAGTTTTCTCCTGGGATGTTGTCAGGGCTTATATGTGTGGACTCAATCCCTCTCTGACCTCCACCGCATTCACACTAATAGGCATCTTCAATTCAACTTCGTTCCATTCACTTCTGTTCATATAAAACATCAATACACAAAAAGTGTCATCGCAAGGCACATGAAACAAAGACTCTTTTTAAAATAACCTGACAAGAAATATGGAATCAATACTCTCAAAAGTGTTCAATCTTTTTACTTTAAATAAAACAATATAATTATATGCTCAAAAATATTATTGAACAGCTGAACATTCTGGCTTTATGAAACAAAGTGCTTTGAATTGAATTCTTCTGTTTTTGCCTTTTGTTGTTTTCAAGTTATGTACTTACACTACTTATTACAAAAACAATTAGGGGTTTTGCTTTGCACATCAGCACATATTATTGATAAGCCCAGTACACTTGTTGCATGGTTGTTGGAAACCAGAAACATACTACAGCATTCCCATTAACCACTGTAGATCGATCACTGCAGCAATCAGCTGAACTTACCTTCTTTGTGGGCATCTTTAGCTTCATTAACTCAGCCTCTCGACAGAGAACGTTCCAGGGTGCATGAATCTTTACAAAGCCCAAACCAGGAATCAAGGCCTGCCACATATAAAGAAATTTGATTGAATTTCATATTCTATACTCAGCAGAAATTTTGAATGATTAAAAATCGTATTTTAGTATGACTTTGCCTTCATTTTCTCAATAGGAAATTATGATCCTATTCTTCTTGTCTCTTGCCACTTGTCTCATATCAGAAACCATAAGATTACTTGTCATTGTCCTGCAGACGATACTCGGAAATGCTACAACAGGAAGATCACTGCATACATCTCTTTGTACCTTGGATTTCATTGGTTTCTGTTTGGAACGTTTCATGAGTTCGGGTTCTTTGAGAGGTTTGAGAACAACCTGCATCGGTTCAAAGTGTCTGATTCTGAGCTCCACCATGGGCCTCAGCCTACAAAGCCTCTATTTGGGTCTTCGGCCCACACCAGACTCCGGAGACTCAGCTCCTGCACTACTGGCTTCCTGTGTTTGTCAGACATTGTCATCAGCTTCCAGTCTTACATTGATGACCTCCTGTGTCTCTAGGCCTATAGTCTCCAAGGTTCTTCTGCTGCTCCACTGCCCTGCAGCTTCTTGGATTTTTCTCCAAGAAGCTACAGAGATTTCTCTGCATTTGCCAGCAGCCTACAAGGTGCCTTGGCTGCCAATGTCAGTATGCTGACCATTGCCACAGTTTCCACAGCGAACCACTGGACATCAAGCTCCTGCACCACCACACCTCTGGGGTCTTTAGCTGCTGCCATCTGCCTGCAGTTCTCTGCCAATGACCTCCTGACCCCCGACACCACCACTAGCCTACTGCCTGCAGCAGGATCTATTCTCATATTTATGTCACTGCTAAATGTTTACAGAACCCCTCTGAATTAAAAAAAATACTGTAGATAAAAAAATAACAATATGAGATTTCAGCCATGTGTTATTTCATTTTTTGAAGTTCATGACTAGATTATGCCATTTTTGATTTAAGCATTTCATTACTTTTTTATTTTTGGAAACTTAATAAATATATTAGAAATGTATTTAGAGCTCTTACAAACATTGGCTTGGGTTTTTAAAGAGTCAGTGTTTTGATTGGCATGTAATAGCATATGTTTAAAAGAATGTTATCATCTCTTTTAAACCATTTTTAATTCCCCTCAAGTTCCCTCTAGTGTTTATGTACACCAATTAAACATGTGTGGAACCTCCGACAAAATTCATTATTTTTTTTTTAAATTCACATTTTTGGAGAAAAGACATGAGCAGATCATCTGCAGCTTTCAGACACTGTTGCATAGAACTGTTGTGGTTCTGGTGGAAATGATGTTTCAAAGTGAAACGTTTACAGTTTCTGGCATTTCTGCATGATCTACTGACCTTTGCCCTTATGAGTTTTTCTCATTTTATCTGAGCTTTGACCTCTTTTAGAGCAGTTTGGTTTGCTGTAAGCCTATTGTGAAGATCTTGTCAATAATGTATAGGTGCAGTTTCATCACTAAAATGAAGCATATTCCTCAGTGGGGATTTTTCTGTACTTTTTTAATAAGCTGTATTGACTGTTTTACCAGTGCAAAATGAAGCATCTACAGAGATCAGACCACCAAACACTTTTAAAAGCAGATGACAAAAGTAAAATGTAAACTCACTTCCTCATCTTTTTCCAGCTCTAGTCCCATTTCTTTCAGATTTTTCTCAAACTCCTCCCTCCTGAATGTTTTATGATCCTCCTGGCTATTAAGAGTTTCTCCCTGACATTCCATTTCCACATCAACCACTGTGGATGCACCTTGGACCTGCTTGCTTTGTCCTAGAGTGCGGGAAGCAAAGTTCTCTGTGGGACTGTGGTCTGACTGTCGACTGGAGCGCCCTCCTCCTGACTTCCTCACAGGGTAAGTGAGAATGTAGTCGACACGACGCTGACCATCCTGGAAGAAAAGTCCATGATAGCAACTGGTGCTTTCCTCTGGACTGAGAGCCTGAAATCAGCAAACATAAAACACGAATTATTTTAGGAGAAGCTCCATATGTGAAAAGTTACTTGCAAGTTAGCTTTGTCCTTTTTCAAGAATACTAAATTATTTGTCCTAGTCAGAAATATTTGGTGAGATTTTGTGCAAAAAACATGTTTTAAAAAAGCAGTATTGTTTTGTTCAGTTTCATGCCTTGTGAAATTCTTTCAGGAATTACCAGGACAGAGTCAAAGGAAAATGTTGCTACAGTGGACTTGAGTGGATTTGAAGAGGAGTTTGGTGACACAGTTCTGACAAGTCAGTACTTTACCTGCAGAAGACAGGCAGCTTATCAAGAGAAAATCCTGTAATGGAATGTAATTGCAAAATAATCTGTTTTTATTAAACAATTTTTTCATGTGTTTTCTCAACCACATGTCTTAGTTACTGGACGTATCTAGATGTATCTGCTGTGTTGTGTGTATCAGTGACATGGACATTTCACCTTTCTCAGGATATTTTGCTAAAACAATTATGAAAACATAAAAATGAATGATACAACATTCATGTATGGAGTTAAGCATATACTCGACGTGACTCTGGCTCCTTTTCATACAGAGAAAAGGACAAATGAAACTTCAAAGAAATCACACCAGCTTCTGGTTGCTACCATCAATAGAACAAAATGACAAGAAGTCTCAGTCAATCCAGGCAGGATGCCACATATGTTAATTACTGTATATTTTTTACAAAATTACATAATTGTGCAGTGGAACGCTTTACCAGTCATGGTAAAACCCTGTGAGTTTTACCATGACTTACTAAGGAGTAAACATAAACTGGTAATATGTACTAAAAAATAATCCTTGCATAAAGCTTTGGGTTTTATAGAAACTGCTACAGTAACGACTGACATGGGAATAATGCTGTCCATAAGTCATTTCTTATAGACAGATTAGATTAAACATATAGTAGATGCAAATTGATGGTTTCCATAGGTCAGAGATAATTTGTGTACCAAATAAGTGAAGGCACCCATCATGTCTGGTATGGCCCTTCCTAGAAATTCTAGGACATATATAGTAGCTGAATTATGAGCTATCATAACCTCTGGCTTTTACTTTACGATTTCTAAATATAAATCTACATCTGAAGACCAGTCACACCCCATATGACAGCAGCTGGTTAACACTGACTGCTTGGTGCACAACTATAAGTCTAAAGTGTTCGCCAAGTCTGTGAAACCCCTGAGAAAGCAATCTGATAGCATTTGAAGGCAAGATCCAACCATTCAAACCCTCATCTCTGGGTAAAAAAGTATCAGCTGCTAACATCCTGCTGGAAGGAGCACTAAGACATCCTTAAATGTTCAGTGTGCATTTTTTCACAGTTTGACTGCATCTCAGTCACCAAAAGGAAGAAGCAAGAGAATATTCAGCTAAGTGCTAATGCAGACATAGTGGGACCAGTTGTTAGGATTCGGGTTAGTGTGAGCGATCTTTCCTATAGAGGATCTTCGGGGGAGAATTCTGACAGGTTGGCGCACCGGTGGCTGATTCCAGTGATTGCCTGGAAGGCCTTTTTAAGAAGCAGTGGAGCAGCCAGTCAACGCTCGATGGTCCCACTCGTTGGTCAGAGCCTAACCAGAGTTCATGTCAAAGCTATTGTCTGAGACTTCATGTAACCCTGTGTCTTTCCCCAGGAAACGCTGAGCTGCCTAAATCAAGCCTGAATTCTGAGATCTGCCAGGATCGAACCTCACCGCCTGCCGCTCTCCTCCCCTCTCCATCTCTGATCCTTGGAACGCTCCCGGATCCAAGCCCTTCCCTCCCTGCAACCACCATCCGAAACAACAGTAAGCGGTCCCCCCCTCTGAACCCATCCAGATCTCTCCTCTCCGGTCCCTACTAACCTCTCCCTTCTCTGAACAGAACCAGAGCTGACCTGCCTTCAGATCTTCCGGAGCACTATCTAACCGTGCTTTGAAACTTATTAAAACTCTCATTGAACAGTGATCCCGAGTATTGTCGTGTGAACTTGCATGTGGGTCAAGAAACTGAAATCCAACATGACACCAGTTGGTTCAGTAAAATTTGAGAAGTGCTAAAAAATTCGATCCAGAGTCTCATTTAACTTGCAGGTAGATTTATTCAGAATCTGAAATCTAACATTTAGAAAAAAAAGATCATTGATTTTATGTCAATTTTTTTTTATTTAGAATTCTATTCAAACTAAAATGCTTACAGTTTCTTGAGCCCTTTTAAGTTTCAAGGCTGAAGCCCTAGATTAGTAGGTGACTGGTGTAGGCATAGTGCTGGCTATGATGTTTAGCTCAAGTGATTAAACAGGGTTTCCCCCAGTGTATTATAAGCCTGTTAGCCCGCCATGCTAAAACCACCGCCAGGCTAAGCATTGCTTGTATTTATTTTTAGAAAAATTAATAATTGGGGGATTTTATTTATTTATTTATTTTTTATTTGCGATAAAACTTTAAGCCGGATTGCAAGTGTCTCTGTTCTGACTGTTTCACTCGTGAATCTGATTTATTTCTAAAAGGTTTATAGTTTATGCATTTAAAGCCGGAGAGCGGACCAATCACATAGCTGGCGCCCCTGCGCCTTGCCTCGCGCTGCCGCTGACCTGCCGCCTCCTCTCACTGGAACTGGACACAGGCTGGTTGTATGGATGTTCACATCAACGCAGTGTTGGTAGTTATTTTTCTTTGGAGAGTCTATATCAAGGTAAGAGTTTAAAACGAACCGCGTTAGCTCTGGTTGAACAGCTCTGTGTGAACTGAAGGAATAACTTGTGTGTGTGTTTGCAGCCATTTGTGTGTTATTATCTTTGTGGACAGAATCATGTACGGCTTTACATCTCAACACGCTGCCCAGCGTGTGGTTGTGTCTGTCTTCCCTGTAAATTGTATGTGTATGAACACCGGAACGTTAGCAGTTAATGAATCAGGCTAACCTCATTATGCGGGTTCAGCCCGGTGAGGAGTTTCGCGCTCGCCTCGTAGTCACGCATCACGCTGATTTTATATTATTTTATTAAAATTTTTAGTATTATTTTCCAGTTAAACGGTGCATCAAACCAGTGGCGCAACTACACATTTTTCAGGTGGATGCGAAAATATAAATCGGCGACGATACGTGAAGGTAAAACTCGCTACATTTACCTCGTCATGTGCGCGAGGTGAAGGAGCGAAAGGCGCTGAAGTGTTTGGGGGTTTTGTCGCCCCCTGTGGTGCTGCGCCGCTATGCGCTGCAGACTCACTTTTTGCGCCGCTGCATCAAACCATATCAAATGCTTTGTCCACTTAGCCAGAGTTAATGCGCGCGGCTGGACAGAGATTTGAGAAACTCGCCCCTCAAACTTGAGCCACCAAAACAGTTTCTGTGATTCTTATTAAAAACTCAACAGACACGAAATGGAAGAGCTACTAAAGCAACATTAGCAGCAATGAATTAAATTTCCTGTTTGTTGCGCATCTCTGCACAGTGCAGCGCATTTAACTCATCATGCAGGGCCGGTTCAAGGCTGTATAAGGCCTGGAGCAGAATTTGACTAAGGGCCCCTCCTACTGCTAAAAACATCTACACCTTTAAGAGCTGTGTTAAATTTAGTGAAATCTGGGACAGGGGGAGTAGTTTAATTAGCCAACCTAAAAGCAATAAATTATGATTGCAGTTTACTCATTTGTAGAGCTCAAACTTAAAGATTAAACTCACAGCTGGGTTATCAAACCAATCTAACTATGAACATTGTTCTTTGAACTTTTACAAAGTAAACTTGCCAGCTCCTTAAGATTTTTAATTAAAATGTTTTCCAATTTAAATAGTTACATGTATACTGAAACCATTAGATCAAATTTAGCAGCATTGATCATTTCAATAAACAAGTGTTACCTTTATGTATATGTGGTCTGTGTTATTAGCATTTATGGGGCCCTGAAGCCCTGGGGGGCCTGATTTAGCCACTGACTTGACAAAGAGCAAATAACTGATATTAATTTTAAAAGTATTTTTTGATTAGTTGTTTTTAAGACTAGTTGTGGATTCAAATAGTGTTTCACTGGTGATGTTTTCCCGTAACATATAATTACCAAGTAATATTTTTACTTTTCCTGGCTACTTAACATCTTCAATACAAAAACACGGTGTACCACCGGTGGACCGCCTCGATGCCCTGACCACCAGGCTTAGCAAGTTTTCTGGGGGAAACCCTACATTATACACAAATTTATCGAATAAAGGAGGTTTTGAGTTTTCCTTTGGTAATTTCTCTATTATGTGCTTCAGCTGTGTCGCTTTTGTCATTAAATAATGACAAAAGAAAAAGTGTAACCATATTTTCTTTTGTCATTATTTACTTTTATCCTTGCAATGTAGAACACGTATTCAAGAATTAAAAACAAATTTCAAGTTCTTATTTGCCAGTTTTAGCAGCTAAGGTGGCTGTTGTGCGTATGCGTGTGTGTGTATGTGTTTGAACGAAGCCTCCCACTGCATCCATTTTTTAATTCTGTTGCCTCATAGCAAGATGATCCTAGGTTGAAATCTGCATGGAATTTGCATGTTCTCCATGTTCATTGTTGGGTTTCTCTGGGTACTCCAGCTTCCAGAAACATGGCCATTAGGTTAACTGGTCTCTAGATCAGGGGTGTCAAACTCCAGTCCTTAAGGACCACTGATTTCAGTTTTTAGATGCGTCACAGGTACAAAACACTGGAATGAAATGGCTTAATTACTTCCTCCTTGTGTAGATAACTTCTCCAGAGCCTTGCTAATGACCTAATTCTTCTATTCAGGTGATGCAGCAGAGGCACATCTAAAGGTTGCAGGGCAGTGGCCGTTGAGGATTGGAGTTGACGCCTGTGCTCTAAATACACTGAGGTAAGTGTGTGCGTGTGTGTGTGTGTGTTTATGGTTGTTTGTTCTGTGTTGCCTGTGATTGTTTTGCAACCTGTTCTGTTTAATGTATCCACTTGTTATTTTTGAAGGCCCTCAGAGGCCCTCAGAGGGCTTCTGAGGTGACTCGTCATTATTGGTTTATGACGGATGTTTTGTGAAAGTGGTCAATCATATAACAGTAAATCCATCACACACCTTGCTCAATAAAAAAAGCAAGATTTGTGATGATTTTCTTCTCACACCTAAAATTATCACACAGTGGCGCAAAAAGTGGGTATGCAGCATATGCAACGCATAGGGGCGCAGCACCAGAGGGGGCGCAGCACCAGAGGGGGCGCAGCACCAGAGGGGCGCGCCCAAAAACCCCGTCTGGAGGGGCGACGCGCCGATGATGTTTTTCCCAAACACTTCAGCGCCTTTTGTTCCTTCACCTCGCGCACATGACGAGGTAAAGGTAGCGAGTTTTACCCTTCATGTGTCGACACTTCGGGAGGGGAGAGGGGGGAAGAGCATCGCAACTTCACCCTGACGGTTCCGGGGGGGGGGGGGGGGGGGGGGTTAGGGATTTATATTCTCGCATCCACCTGCAAAATGTGTAGTTGCGCCACTGTTGTCACATGATCTCAACTTTCAAAATTTTGAAAATAAAGAGTATATTGAGAATAAAGAGAATATATCTATTTACCTATATTGTATTGTATATAGGTAAATAGAAATTGTAATGAATAAAACAGACCACCTTTAACATACATGTAACATGTTTAACTGAAGGTTGAGAAAATAATTTGGAATCTCTAGTAAGGTTTGCTTTGAAATTTGTTTGTGATAGATGAACACATTTCACACTCTGCTTTTGGCCCAATGTTGCCCCTGCATCACAGTGGGAAACTGGAGCCTGTCTCAGCAGAGCAGGCAATAAATGAGGAACAACCAGCTGAGAGCGTCAGTCCAAATCAAAGACATATATAATGTGTTTTCAAAGTTTTCACATCTGTTGAATCGTTTTACATCTTGTCACATTACCTATCACAAACATTAAAGTATTTTCTAGAAAAGATCTGTAACTGTTTCACTGTCCATCAAAACAACAACTATAAACAGCCAAAAGGTGATGTGGATCAATGCATATTAATGGGTTAGAATGTCCAGTCAAAGTCCAGCCCTAACTTGAGGACATGTGGTAAAATGTACTGTTCACAGACACTCTGATGAGACTTGTGATGTTTTGCAAAGGAAAATGGGGTTGGGGGGAGGTTTCAGGATCCAGTACCTCCAAAGTTGCAACTGTAATGTTTAGTTGTAAAAATATTTAAAAACAATAGATCCTTTTTTTGCACAACAAAATGGAGAAAGGTCAAGGGGTATGAACATGTTTTCAAGGCACTGTATGGGACATAGGCAAATAACCTGCACTCCTACACTCACCTGTAAAGTCAGTTTAAACTAGCTAAGCCGTCACCTTACAGGCTTTCATACAGTGGGAGGAAACCGGAGCACACAGAGAAAACGCAGACATCAGAAACTCTTAAATTAACTTCATCCAATCATCCAGACTTTACTGTCATCTAGTGGATACTCTCAATACTCAGTTTATTTGACCTGCTATATAAGGGATGCCCAAAAGGTCATTTTTAAACTCTATGGACTTATTAAGGAAACCAAAACTGTTATCATCTCAGTCAAATACAGTAAGTAGTATGTCGGAACTCCTTTGGTGACTCTTTAGGAAATCACAGATGGCCAAAAATAGTCACATTTTTATATTTAGTCCAAAACAACCCATTTTAGAAACAGCATGAGCTTTGTGCTTCATGTTTGTAAAGGCTAAAAGGAACGTCTGTCCTCCTACTAACAGATCTCTCTGACTCTTGTAGCTGCAGCGGTAATCCAGTTTTTTGGGGGGGTTTGTTTGGTGTGTTGGCTGCAGGTATTTGAAATGTGAGGTCGAATGTCAACAGAACAACAGAATCTCTGAGGCTGCAGCAGAGGTTCTCAGTAAAACTAACACTCTCTATGAAATATTGAAAGTTGACTGGAAATCAGTACCTATAAAAAAATAAATCCAAATTAAATAAATAAGTCAAGATACTTCAAAGGACGAATCTCTCTCATCATCTGGAAATATACTGTATTTCTTATTTGTTGAAAGAGATCTATCGTGAATATTTTTTGACCATATTTATATTTGTAAGACTTTTTTAATCAAATAAGTAAAATAACAAAACACAAAACATCAACCTGTTAACGTACTGCCACAGCAATTTATTTTGTCTTTTGCATGTTCTTACTACTTAAGATGATACTCACTCTAAACTTGCCATGAAAGATGACATCTCGTAGAAAATGTTGAGTGGACCCAGAGGCTGAAGGCTGCTGAGTTTCTGAGATTGCTTCCTCTGTCATAGTTTAGACAGAACAGAGACATAAACCCACCAGGAAGAAGTCTCAGAGCAAATATCCTATGTTGTGCTCGGCGAGTTAATGTGTGTCTTCTGTGTGAAATATCCAGTTACAGGACAGTGCATGAATAAACCTTATGCTGCCTCTCCCTTTTTCTGACTCGCAATTTTCCGTGCTTGTCTCCGTTTAGCTCTCTGTGTGGCTGTGTTTCCATCTGGAATGTGGAGTCGCTGTAGTGAGTCTCTAGCCTTGTTACTTGAGACACTGTCTGTGAGCCAAGATCTAAACTTAGACAACGATAAACCTCTGAACAGAAAGTTCCCTCCCTCACTCTCTCTGCATTTCCTCAGTTGTAATAATTAAAGGATTGAGCACCTCTAGACAAAGCCCACTTCTCTTGCTGTCTGGCTGTCTACCAATGACAGGCAAGATCAAATGGGATGTGAGAAGAGTGAACTACTTTGCAAAGAAACTCCAATAATCCTAAAAAAATATTTGACCCTAAAAGCCCAAAGGAACAAATTCATATTTTATTAATAAACTACCCTAAAATGTATTTCAAGCTAATTTTTCTCTTTTTATTGATCTTATATCAGGTCATATGTGACTCACCATGTTTTACTCTGTAGGTGTTCGGGTTTGAGTTTATGGATCGAGATAAGAGTTGTTGTTGTTGTCTACCTTTTTGAATGTCATTTTTTTTCTACTTTGCAATGTTAGTCTCAATTTTATAACACCAAATAAGGGGATTTGCTTACCAATTAATTTCTGCAGAACATACAAACTCCAGTTTCTGCAAACTCAGACTGTAGTTCATTCTGAGGAGGGAATTGCACTGCACTGTTGAATTTTCAAAAAGGGAGGAGAAATGATACAAAAGTAAAAATATATCCTTCTAGAGCTTGATGTTTAATATTACAAATAATTTTTGTAATATACAATAAACCATAGAAGCAGAGCATGAATTTCTAACATCGAAACAGATTGTGATTACTTATAAAGGTTAATAAGCATGGCTTAGATTAACTCCAAGTCATGCAACATAGAAATGGTTGGAATAACCCAACAATTTCTATGAAAAGGTCTGCTGTTGTAGATATTTATTGTAGTTATTATTTTATTATTTTGAAATAATTTGTATAGACGTTGTTAGATTTATTACCAGCATTGCAGTTCCTAAAGTGTAGCCTCTTTGCCTAGAATAACATGAAAATGGAGTTTTGACTGAAGTTCAATCTGGAAGACTCTCTAGTCGCACCTGCCTCCTCAATCAGCGCCTCCCTCCCCGCAACCTGGACCTATCAGCGCCGGTCCAAGCGTCGCTCCAGCCAATCATCGTTCGGGCTCCAGTTCAAAATGACCTCCACTCATGGCCTCTGCTCACCAGCTGCGATTGACCCACCTCCGCCCATCTCCACCTTCTGCTCCCGGCTCTCAGGCCTCATCTTCCTCCGACCGCCGCCACCAGTCCAGACCCCGGGGGTCTACATTCCTATGCCGCTTCAGGAATGTTCATCGAGCTTATCGAAGTCCAGCTCGAAGTCCCCGGCCTGAACGCCAAAGGACTTTGTGTCTATTTGCATGTTCATTTTGTCATTAAACTCTTTTAATCGCTTTCTTTCTCCGTTTGAGTCTCTCCAGATTTAACTTAAGTTTCTGCTTTACGTTTTCTAGTTGAGAACAGATCATCCATGGCCAGCATCTCCAAGTTATAATTCTATTTGCCTTGTAAGCAACTATCACACTACTTAATGAAGAAGCATCTGTGCACAACCTGGAGGAAAAGGCTACATGCTAATTATTAAAATAATAATAAAACAAACATTAAAAAAATAATGAAAACTTGTTTTGTGCAAATGATTATTGTCAATGTTTAAAGTGCAAAGCTAAATTACATGCTTTTAAAAGTGTTTTTAATAAAGGACAAAGGTGCGCTTAATGTGCTGTACAACGTATCACAGCAGAAATGGTACCAATAACCAATAACAAAGACCTCTTCATAACAGTCTGACAAAATGGCATAAGTGCCTACAGAGAGTAGCTATATAAAAAAAATCTGGAATCAATTGGAAGTTTGTAAGCCTGAAACATATACATCCTGAAGTCACAAACATTCCTTGAAATTATCATTGCCCACAAATAGAAGAATAGAATAGAAGTACTTTATTCATCCCAACCGGGAAATTACTGTGCAGTAGCAGCATACACACACACAGAGATGAAGTTACCAATAAAAATAAAAATACTATAAAAATGTAGAATGTAAATGTTCCAGCAAATATAAATTAAGTTACAATAAATTTTGAAATTAGTAATATGTTCCTCCATATTTTAAAAATGGAGGAACATATTACTAGTTAATGTAGGTGCAAAAACATTACATGCACATACAGAGATTTGTGTGCCTTAATATTGGGTTCCATTATGTCATCAGTCACTGTCCGTTGGCTCCACGTGAGGAGAAATGGTGCACATGTTTCTGGGCAAATAGGATCACACACACTTTAACACACTTTTAGAAATACTTAAATGAACTACAAACATAGGAAGCCTTCTCCCACTAATAATTTATCATTTCAAATAGCAAATATACCAGAGGTAGAGAGACTAAAAATAGAAGTCAGGCTTAAAAATATTAAAACAGGAGAAAGTTCAAACAAAACCTCATATGACAACCTGAGAGGAAACATTTGATCTTCCGTTTTACTATAGACTATGTCAGAGTTAGGTGACTAAGCAAAGGAAAAAAAAATTTCAATCAAAGAAGTGCAACTCTAGATATTTGACAGCAGGGTGTACTACTGTTGGCATGACATTTATTATTATAAAGTTTATTTGATAGGGACAGACACTCATCGACATAGACAAAATGAATAAAAACAGCAGTCCCATGTTTGCATCATGGTGCAATAGCAACAGCTGATTTGAAGCACTTGTCTATAGTTGGGCTTCTTAAAAAATAACTAAAAATTGAAGTGATAATCATTTAAAATAGCACAACACAATCAATCAATTAATCAAATTTTATTTGTATAGCACATTTCAGCAGCAAGGCATTTCAAAGTGCTTTACATAATTAAAATAAAAACAGCATGTGACCTTGAATAAACAGTGAGAAAGAGAAAGAAAAAGTAAAAATAAAAACTTTAACATTTAAAACCTCTTTAGTCAAACCGCCATTTGACAAGGCTTTAAACGAGAAAGAGATTTTGAAAAAGATTAAAAAAGATAAAAACATTATTAAAAGTAAACATAAAAACATCGATCCATGTGAGGACTTGCCCTTTTGGGGTCTCCTCGAACAGAGATTTAGCAGAGCAACATCTTACAAGGATTCACAAACCTAAGACATTAAAACCCACAATTTAGCCATAAGCAACTCTAAACAGGTTTTAATTTGAGATTTAAAGGCACTCAGTCTCTCAGCTGTTTTACAGTTTTCTGGAAGTTTGTTCCAAATTTGTCATGCATAGAAACTTAATGCTGCTTCTCCTTGTTTGGTTCTGGTTCTGGGGATGCAGAGGAGACCAGAACCAGAAGATCTGAGGGGTTTAGACGGTTGGTACAGCAATAACAGATCTTTATTCTGCACAACAGCATGGATCAACAGGATCGCCACATAGCTGAGGATACAGTTTCTGAGGTCTGAGACCGGGGACCAGATATTATCTTTACACCAGTTTTCCCCCAGAATGCATCTGGTCCCCTGGCACTGAATAGCAGGACAATACCTGTCCGGATCACTTCAAGACAAGATATAAAAAACAGAAACACAAAAAACGGCTGTTTTCATTCTAATCTCAGAATGATCACCTGCCTGAAGGAACCTAAGATCGAAGTAATCCCAGTCTCTAGGTCACTCAAACTGGCTCTTTTAAATACCAGGTCTCTTTGTGCTAAAGCTTTATTAATTAATGATTTCATCACTGAGCATAATATTGATTTTTTATTTCTGACAGAAACATGGCTGAATGACATTAATGAAGCAATCGTACTAATTGAATCAACGTCTCCCACTTACAACTTTTTAAGTGAAAATAGAAAACTCAAAAAAGGAGGAGGCGTGGCTTCAATATTTAAGGATACCATGAACTGTAGCAAAATCTCTCTGGGTCAGTTTATGTCTTTTGAGTATCTTGCAATCGAGGTAAAAGGCCACAAACAAACCTTGACCCTAACTTTATACAAAAGTCCAACATATGTGGAACATTTCTTTACGGACCTGAATGAGCTTCTATCTCTCATATGTATTGATTACGACTGTTTAATAATTGTCGGTGATTTTAACATTCATGTTGACAACCCCCAAGATCGAGGGACTAAAAAGCTTTGTAATATATTAGAGAGTTTTGGTCTGACACAACATGTCAAACAAGCAACACACACTCATGGACACACACTGGACCTGGTTATGTACAGATTGTACATACAGATTAATCATCTGATCTTTTGAATTTTCTCTGAAAAGAAACTGGAAAACTTGTTGCAGGCAGCATTAGATTGAAGTTCAGGTGGTAACGTCATCGTTACCACGATGACGGTTGGGTAGGGTCTATTTTCACTTAAAAAATTGTAAGTAGGAGGCGCTGCTTCAATTAGTACAATTGCTTCATTATTGTCATTCAGCCATATTTCTGTCAGAAATAAAACATCAATATTATACTCAGTGATGAAATCATTAATTAATAAAGCTTTAGCACAGAGAGACCTGGTATTTAAAAGAGCCAATTTAAGTGACTTGGAGGCTGAAAGCTCTTCGGCCTGAGGTTCCTTTAGGCAGGGGATCATTCTGAGATTTGAATGAAGACCGCTGTTTTTTGTTTTTCTGTTTTTTCTGTTTTTTATAACTTGTCTTGTAGTGATCCAGACAGGTATTGTCCTGCTATGCAGTGCTGGGTGGCCAGACACATTCTGGAGGAAGACGGGTGTAAAGATAATATCTGGTCCCTGGTCTCAGACCTCAGAAACGCAGCCAGGATCCTCAGGGAGGTTGGCGCTAAGGAGAGTTGTGCCGAGGTAAACCTGTTGATCCATACTATCCTGCTGGGAGGAGGAAGAGTTCGTCCCTCTTCCTCTCTGACCCGGATCGTCCACCAGCATCAGTAGGCGGGTCAGGTGCATCAACGCTCTCTTTAGTGATTGACTTAGGGGAGAAAGAGAAGGGAGGGGGGAAAGGAGAGGGAACCAGTCAATCTGTCCATAGTTGATGTTTTATCGGTTTGTTTTGGGACACCGTGTTCTTGATAAGCAGAGGCTTCCATCCTAGTCAGACATCCTTGAGCATGTTCTTCTGAAGCAATGGTTACATTGTTATTCTTGTTAATAAAATGAAAAATGTTTGCAGTGAGCACACTGCAAACATTTTTCATTTTATCAACAAGAACAACAACTTATCAAATGTTTGTTAAGATTGCGTCCGCCCCTTACAACGTGGTGAAAACGCTGCCAGTAGATCCAGAAGTTATTGATGTAGGTCACTGAGCTGGCAGAGCAGGTTTTAATCAGCCATTTGTTTATCATAAGTAGCATGGCATGTTTTTTGTCTCCTCATTGAGGCGATGGAATTGGACCACTGAGAAATAGTTTCACGTTTAATTTTCCCAAAGCGTCCAGAAGAATATTAAAGTCTTTTTTCAAAATCTCAGATTTTGCCTTTGCCAGATCGTTGGCTCCAACATGCACAACCAAACTCTCCAAGTTTGGCTGATCAGTGGTTAGAGAGCACTTTGTGAGTCAAATCGGATACAGTGTCACCAAGAAAAGAAACCACTCTCGTTTTCTTCGGATTGCAAACATGACCGATTCCATTAACTGTCTCATCTCCAACAATAAGCACTCTTGGCATACCTTTCGTGTTCCTGGTGGTCGCTTCGTTGTTCTGAGTTTTCCGCGGTAGAGGCGTTGGTTTAGCCTCATTGTTGATGTTTGAAGGTGGGTTTTCACTCAGAGGCTCGTGCTGAAGTGCAGAAAATCTGTTTTCCAGCGGGATTCCCACGGAGTCGGAATGTTTTGGGGCTTGGGCTGGTCGCGTTGTCCTTGGGGTCGGTGGAGCTGTTTTGGCTCTGGCTGCTTGTTTGCTATTCTTTGGCGGAGCAGGTGTTGAAGTCGAGGGTGTGTTTCGGCTCAGAGCCACGCTGATTCTTCCAGGTGAAGGTTCTCCCTGTTAGTCGTCTCATGGGATCCGTAGTGTGAGACTTTTGTTTCGGCCTGGCGCCTTGAGCGATCCAGGCTGAGCTGCTTGGTGCGGGGTGTACGACCTCTCCGCTGATTTGAGGAAGAGTTGTTTCATTTCCACAGGTGGCGTTGATCTCAAAGTTCACCTCCAGTCGTTGAATCTTTGTTTCTAAAAACTGAAGTCGTTGTAGAATACTGCTAATGTCCTTGGGGTCGAACTGGGTCATTTTGCCCTAGTTCAACTTGGAGGTGAGGAAAAGTAAAGTAAAAATAAAAGTGAGAAAGTCTCCCGGTCCTTGGGTTTGAAGTAATCCAGTTATGATGTCGATAA
>CM065358.1:10000-125000 GCA_033032245.1 Poecilia picta | reverse complement strand
GCCAGCTGAGAGACAGTCCCTCCAGCGTGTCCTGGGTCTTTTTTATTTCCTATATTTAACCAGGTAAACCCCATTGAGATCCAGATCTCGTTTTCAAGGGGGACCTGGGTCTTCCCCGAGGCCTCCTCCCGGTGGGACGTGCCCGGAACACCTCACCAGGGAGGCGTCCAGGAGGCATCTTGACCAGATGCCCGAGCCACTTCAACTGGCTCCTCTCGACGTGGAGGAGCAGCAGCTCTACTCTGAGTCCCTCCTGGATGACCGAGCTTCTCACCCTATCTCTAAGGGAGAGCCCGGCCACCCTGCGGAGGAAACCCATTTCGGCCGCTTGTATCCGTGATCTCGTTCTTTCGGTCATGACCCAAAGCTCATGACCATAGATGAGGGTGGGAACGTAGATCGACCGGTAAATCGAGAGCTTCGCTTTTTGACTCAGCTCTCTCTTCACCACGACGGACCGGTACAGCGCCGCTTCACGGCAGACGCTGCCCCAATCCGCCTGTCGATCACCCGCTCCCCTCTTCCCTCATTCGTGAACAAGATCCCCAGATACTTAAACTCCTCCACTTGAGGCAGGACGACCCCCCTGACCCGGAGAAGGCACTCTATCCTTTTCCGGCTCAAGACCATGGCCTCGGATTTGGAGGCACTGAGCCTCATCTCGGCTGCTTCACACTCGGCCGCGCACCGCTCCAGCGAGAGCCGCAGATCACGATCTGTTGAAGCCAACAGGACCACATCATCCGCAAAAAGCAGAGATGAGATCCTAAGGCCACCAAAACGGATCCCCTCAACACCTCAGCTGCGCCTAGAAATTCTGTCCATGAAAGTAATGAACAGAATCGGTGACAAAGGGTCTTGAATGGGGCCATGTATCGTCAAATTATGAGTGAAAACCTCCTTCCATCAGCAAGTGCATTGAAGATGAAACGTGGCTGGGTCTTTCAGCATGACAATGATCCCAAACACACCGCCCGGGTAACGAAGGAGTGGCTTCATAAGAAGCATTTAAAGGTTCTGGAGTGGCCTAGCCATTCTCCAGATCTCAACCCCATAGAAAATCTTTGGAGGGAGTTGAAAGTCTGTGTTGCCCAGCGACAGCCCCAGAACATCACAGCTCTAGAGAAGATCTGCATGGAGGAATGGGCCAAAATACCAGCAACAGTGTGTGAAAACCTTGTGAAGACTTACAGAAAACGTTTGATCTCTGTTATTGCCAACAAAGGGTATATAACAAAGTATTGAAATGTACTTTTGTAGCTGACCAAATACTTATTTTCCACCATATTTATCAAATAAATTCATTAAAAATCTGACAGGTAGGACACTTCCACTACATGCATGGAGCTCTTTAGTTGCTGCTAATAGGTAACATTTTTTGTTCCTTCTGCAAAAGACTGACTCAACTGTGAGTGTTGAACGAAAGCTGGCATTTTATACATGTACAAGAAAATACAATTTGGCAGAGCTAAAATGTATTTCACATTATTAAAATGTGAAACCATGCCTCTTTCCTTCTACTTGTTTTTCTGAAAAGAAAATAAATAAATAAATAAAATGCATATTAGTTTATGGTTGCAAGTATCCTACATACTTAACCAACCTCCAGGTTAAAGCTCAGCACAACATCAGATTTGGACAGTACGTCTCCTTCATCCCCTATATCCAAGAAAGAGTTGTTCATAGAGGAGCGCTTAAGCTTCTGCTTGAAGTCTGGACCTCCTTTGGACACGGGCAGACTCTCCAAGTTAGCCATCAGCAAGTTGACAGAAGAACGCAACTCTTCAATGTGCAAAGCCTCCATGTCAGTAGAGACAAACTTTGGGTTTGTCCTTTCCTACAGTATGTACAGAGAAAAGTTACCTTTTAACCTTCTTAATTGACATATAAAAAACACCTGCAAACACTAAACTTTTCAAACTATTAGTAAAGTATTTATGAGCAGCCAATATCAAATGTGTGGATCATTTTAAACACATATTGTGCTATAAATTCTCACCCTAGCAATCTTCTCAGCCAGCTGTAGCCTCCCGTCCAGCTCTCTGCGGATCTGAGCAGCTTGTTCATCCACATTGTCAAGCTGTAGAAAACGCAAACAAAAGTTAAACAGAAAAAAAGAGCATTGTCTAAAAGATGAAAAACATCCATGTTTTGAAGCAAATTTAAAAATTGTTTCTTGTTTGGACATGTCAAAGCCCTGCGGTAACATCTTAAAATATAATTCTTGTTTTACTCATCGCTGCCTGTCTTTACTGCTCTATACACCAACAGCTTCAGTGACTAAAATAACAAGTCACGGATAAAGGGTAAAAAGAATAAAATTCAGAACACTTTAGGATGAAACAGCTGAAGGGCAAAATATATATATTTTAATTTTCTTATTTTTTTAATGTTTGCCTTTTTTAACTGTATGTTTATTGATTGTTTTTCATTTATCAATCACATACAGCACACAGAACAACTGTTGACGAGAGAAATGACTTACATTCTGACAAAGATGAACGGTTACAAGATGAAACAGCATGTGGACACTTGACTAAAGTGTCCACATTTTTTGTCACAGCATTTAGAGTGACAAAGGATAAGAGACCTCATTCAGTTATTGTTCTCTAGAAATCTAATCCAGTGGTCCCCAACCCCCGATCTGTGGACCATTTGGTACCGGGCCGCACAAGAAATAATTAAATATTTCTGTTTTATGTATTATTTAAGTTTGGAGGATCTTTTATTTTGAAAACCCTTTAACCGGATTCTCTTGGTTACTTGCGCACCAACATTGAGCCACAAGCAGCAAAATGAGTAAGAAACAGATCAGATGTCTTTGGAAAGTTTCTTTGCAAAGGGGAAAAGGTCCAGAGAGAGAAGAGACAGCAGAATGGATTTATCCCGGACCGGTAGGTGAATCATACATTACAAGCCGCTCTGTGTAACATGCGGCGACCGGCTGCTAATGAGGCAATGATGCTTCAAGCTGCTTCGCCACGTAGAGACCAAACAGGCTGTGGATATAAGCAACACTTCAGGTGTCATTGACTCATCACTTTCAGATGGAACCATCTCGTTGCAGAGAAACAAGCTCAGGGCTCTGTTAGTCATTATCGTGAGTACGCAGTTTTCACGAAAGTAAAATGTTCGTTTAGCTTCTGTATCTTATTTTGAAAGGATATGTAAATGTTACCATAGTGGGAGTCTTAAGTATGGTTTAGACAGAAAGATTTAAGAATTGTCAGCAGATTCTCCAAACCTCTGTGACCACAGAGCTGATAAAAGTCCAACAGGTTCGATCGGTTCATGTCTCCAGTCACAAGGCAGGAGCAACATGAACTGATTCCAGTCATGAACATCCCGATTCCAGAGGATAATCCAGTAAAACGGGAATTTAGAATGACCAAACACAGATGACGATGTAGAAACAATAGTGATAGTTTGTGGAGTCATTTTAAGAGATAAAAGACAAGAAAAGGCGGCTGGATAAAAGACGACGGGAGCAGCCGCTTTATTTGCTGCACTATGATTTGGAGGTGAATATGTTTTTGCATAGTTAACATTTTTAACTGAATAAACATAATAATGACCTTTAGATTTAATAACAAACAAACATTTCCACATATCTCCGATATCCACCGGACTCTGTTGCGCAATACGTCAGCTGTTTGGGATTCCCCTCTGTTCTTACGTCACCGGGCTTTCTGATTGGCTACCTGTCACATTCAGCAGGTTGTATTCTCGGTCCCAGTCAGGGAAAACCCTACAGGCTGCGATAAAAGGGTGAAGACAACAGAAATTCGGTATATTCAGGATTTAGCAAGAACACCAACATCCAGAAGCCTTATCTGACAGATCACCCTCCCGGTCCGCAGCAACATTTACCAAGTCTTGACGGTCTGCGGTAGTAAAAAGGTTGGGGACCACTGTTCTAGTCCATTTGCTCCATCTCTTTTTGTACAGGTTCGGTTGCAGTCTCAGCATGAACATTAATTTTTCCATTTTGTGAGTTTCTTCCAAAAGTTCCAGCCAGTTCTTTAGCATTGGTGGGTCAGGTTGAAGCCATTTCCAAGTGATAATTTTTTTTGGCTGTGGCACTGAAGATTTTAATAAGTATTTGTCACTCATGTTCAGACCCTCAGGAACTTCTCCGAGCAGCAATAACACGGTGGGTTGTTGGAATTTAAGACCCAAAATTGACTCAATATTTCACAAAACATCCTTACAATAAGTCTTGATCTTTATGCAGGACCAGAGAATATGGGAGTGATTTGCCCCTTATCCCCGCCAGCATTTAGATGCATTGGGGTTTCTACAAAACTGATCCTTTGGTGTTCTAAAAAAACGTAACAAATGTTTCCAAGTGAACTCACGCCAATAGTTTGAGGAGGAGGTTGAAGCAGGGGATTCACACATAGTGTCCCACTGATCTTGAGATATTTCAGTATTCAACTCTACCACACGTCTTTACCTAACATAATCTGTTGACTTTACTTTGGATCTCAAAAATCCCTGATAAAGTATGGAAATGGTGATTTTGCCAGACTTGGAGTAAGCTTGTGAAATCAATTGAATTATCTCGTTAGACTCTGAGATGCAGTCTTGTCTTTCAATATGTTTGAAAAAATATATTGTCTAAATTGCAAATATCTAAAGAAGTCCCCTTTTTCTAAATCTTATTTTTGAAAGCTTGGTAGTGTATTTTTGTCCAGGGTCCTGCACTGTGCAGTTATTCCTTTCTGTGACCAGTTTTTAAAACTGGAGTCTAATTGGTTGGGGATGAAATCTGAGTCAAAGGCGGCCAATCTGAGAACTCGTATCTGGTTACCCAAGTTTAATTCCTTAACCACTTCAAACCAGGTCAAAAGGGTAAATGACATTAGGGGATCTAATTTTTTTTGGCATGCTGCTGCAAGTTTCTGATCCCCATTCATTTCCTTCTTTCCATCCCCATCTTATGTTCATTCCTTCGCCTGCCTCCACCACCCAAAGCGACATTTCCCATATTCTCAAACTCAAAGCTGGACAGGTATGGGGCAAGGTGAGAGTTCAACTATAAAACTCACTGAATACATAAACTAAAAGCTGGTGTATAGACAGTTTTTACAGTATAAGCGCATTTGTGAGCCTGCCACTTTATTATTAAATTGAATATAATTTCTGATTTTTGTAAAACTTTTCTTCAAGTTAACTTAGAAAGTGAGCTGTTATTGTTACAGGTTAATTTCCTAAATTGCAACAAAACTGTTAGGAAAGCTCAAATGAAAAACTGGACTGATAATAATATCCAATAGTAACCAGATTTACAGTATACCAGATTTACCAGTATTTTATTTTATACTTTTTTTATCCGATTACTCGATTAATTGTAAGAATAATCAATAGATTACTCGATTACTAAAATCTTCGTTTACAACAGACCTATTTCACACCCCCAGCTCAAAACTGCAGCTCTGACAGGACTTTGACCTGCTGCATCACTTCTCTCTTTATTGCTGAACAGAACAACCATGCAGAGAGTTGGGGTAATTCATAACAATATGAATCTGGCCAGGTGGACACAGGCAGACCCGGTTAAAGGAGCTCTAGTGGAGAAGTGAACTAAAAGAGTTTGCTTAATCTAATTGAAAAGCCACCATTTAAAAAATGCTGCAAACATTTGATACCCAGTACAGTGTAATAAGTTTACAATTTTTCACCAAAATAGTAAATAGTAGTTGGCTGCTTCTTCTGCTTTAGGCAAATGACTAATACATTTTAAAGGGCAAGTTTACTTAAAGAGACTGTGAAATCCATTTTATTTATTTATGGTTTATTTATGTAGTTTGGATATTTAAATTGTCTTCCAGTTTCAGAGTTAAATAATCTCTAGGAATTAATTTATTGACCTTTGAGAAAGTGTACTAAAATTATTGCTGTTCAGATGTTTGACCTTGTGAAGAGATCCTGGGACTGGAGTCCTTCTGCATGGAGTTTGCCTGACTCCGTGTGTGGGTTCTCTTCAAATAATTCAGCTTCCTCTCACAGTCTACAAATATGACTATTAAGTTGATTGGTCTTAGGCGTGTGTGTCTTCATGCAGACAGTCATATCCTTATCAAGTCAAATCATTGTACCATATTAAGTCATTAGAAGGGTTCTGTAGAATTTGACTGCATGATGAGGAGCTAATTCAACCCTTTGTTTCAGGTGTTTTGGATGAGAAACAATTGAAATTTACAAGTCAGGATAATACACATTGGGGAAGCACTGATATGTACATTTGGGACAATATCTACTAAAACATAACTACTCCTGTTATGGCCAATAACCAATTTTAAAGATGTTAACACACCATGGAAAAATGACCACATCACTGATATTGTTTATGTGCTTCTAACACCTGTCAATCCTGAGCTGGTGCACCATCACTGTCAGATGACCAAACAAACACCACATGACCAACCTCCTGCACACCCCCTTCCAGAAACAAAAATTGGTTGTTAATATTAGCCCAGTTTTACTTCTGGGACAATTACTGACATGTTAAAAAATATCAGCTGATAAATATGTTAATGCATCCCTAAGGTGAGGTCATCTGCTGACAAAAATCCACTAACCTGACAGGCATTGTATAGCAGCTGATGCTCAAACTTGCGGATGCCCAGTATCTGCTGGAACATTTCATACAGCTGCTCTTTACTGAGGATGAGCTCTGAAACAGCACTCAGGTGTGCCCGTTGTGGTTGGCGCCGCATGTCTTCCTCTCCACGGTAGATGGTATCATACTTGGTAATCCAGGAGCTCAGCACAGTCTCTTTACTCAAGCCATCGATCTCTGGAAGGCTGCGCACCCGGCGCTCAATGTTTTTCTTAAAAACCTCACGAAAGTCATTGGCTGAGCACCCACCGCTTTGAACCATTCGGGAAACTCTCTCACTCTTCAGAAAACCCTGTTTAGAGAGAGAAGGAACATACTTACTCATTTATTCATATAGTCCACTGAAATATCTTCAACGTGTCATCACTTTCAAAGGAGAAAAAGGGAAATTGTTTAAGTTCAAATGCAGTCTGGCTTGTTTGCGGCCAAATAAGTCCCAGCCACACCATGGTCATTTTGGTAAGACTGAAAGAACATCAGTAAAAATAGGGCAAGTTAATTCATTACCAACATTTCCATAGGTCTTTAAGCTATCAATGAGCCAACTTACTCCCACAGTGCCTTTCAGATACTGTGGGAAGAAACACTACGAGTAAAACGGGTAACACTTTATTTGACGGGGTGTGAATAAGACTGGCATGACACTGTCATGAACATGACATAACACCTGTCATGAACATAAAGAAGTCTTTATGAATATTTATGGCTGTTGTCATAAAGTGTAATTCGGTAAATGACATTTTTAATACAAAGTTGACATTATTCAAAATGTCTTTGTTGTGACAACTTGACATTAACCAAGAAATCATGATCTGTCATAAATTTGTTATAAAAGTATTACCAATCAAACTTTAAAAATTATGTGGCTTTATCTGGCAATATTATATTGCTCTGCCATTTTGTTTAGTCTTAAATTTCTAATTGATCTAATTGATCGGACGTTTTACAGCAAAATGTCTGCAAAGCACCTATGAACTTTGCATTTGAAACATTATTTAAGGCTGCTTAAAGTAGTGCAATACACCATTTCCACCAGTGAGAGGCACAAACAGGCGTGCAGTATGTGGGTGAAGAAGAAATCTTCCATATTGTGGGGCCACAAATTATATCCATCCATCCATTTTCTTCCGCTTATCCGGGGTCGGGTCGCGGGGGCAGCAGCTTCAGAAGTGAGGCCCAGACTTCCCTCTCCCCAGCCACGTCTTCCAGCTCCTCCGGGAACCCCAAGGCGTTCCCAGGCCAGCCGAGAGACATAGTCCCTCCAGCGTGTCCTGGGTCTTCCTCGGGGCCTCCTCTCGGTGGGACGTGCCCGGAACACCTCACCAGGGAGGCGTCCAGGAGGCATCCTGACCAGATGCCCGAGCCTCAACTGGCTCCTCTCGACGTGGAGGAGCAGCGGCTCTACTTTGAGTCCCTCCCGGATGACTGAGCTTCTCACCCTATCTCTAAGGGAGAGCCCAGCCACCCTGCGGAGGAAACCCATTTCGGCCGCTTGTATCCGTGATCTCGTTCTTTCGGTCATGACCCAAAGCTCATGACCATAGATGAGGGTGGGAACGTAGATCGACCGGTAAATCGAGAGCTTTGCTTTTTGACTCAGCTCTCTTCACCACGACGGACCGGTACAGCGCCGCTTCACGGCAGACGCTGCCCCAATCCGCCTGTCGATCTCCCGCTCCCTTCTTCCCTCATTCGTGAACAAGATCCCCAGATACTTAAACTCCTCCACTTGAGGAAGGACGACCCCCCTGACCCGGAGAAGGACCTCTACCCTTTTCCGGCTCAAGACCATGGCCTCGGATTTGGAGGCACTGAGCCTCATCCCGGCCGCTTCACACTCAGCCGCGAACCGCTCCAGCGAGAGCCGCAGATCACGATCTGTTGAAGCCAACAGAACCACATCATCCGCAAAAAGCAGAGATGAGATCCTAAGGCCACCAAAATGGATCCCCTCAACACCTCGGCTGCGCCTAGAAATTCTGTCCATGAAAGTAATGAACAGAATTGGTGACAAAGGGCAGCCTTGGCGGAGTCCAACTCTCACCGGGAACGAGCCCGACTTACTGCCGGCAATGCGGACCAGAGACTGACACCGGTCATACAGGGACCTGACAGCTCGTAAAGGTCCCGGTACAAATTATAACCAGACATAATATACACTGGAGGAAAAGTGGAATTTTTGACCCTGTATTCTGACGCAAACCCACCTAGTCAGCGACAGATATTGACAGCAATCGACAATTTTGCATTTTCACTCACAGGAGTCTAATTCGATTGTGGAATCCTTGGAGGGGGGAGTGGCGGTGCGGGGGAGCGGGAAGTGTTAACGACTCTACTTGGCATACGAATAGCCTAGCATAGGCGCTTCAACAGACCCACGTGGATTCTCAGTCACTGGATGAAAACAATGACATCAGAGTTCATCATTGACATGTGATTGGTTGGTTGATGTGTGCCCATCGGATAGCACTTATGACTTTATAAATAAACCCCGCCCCAATCATTAATAGTTTTAATGCTGTATTTTAAAAAATCTATATAAAACATAAATGCTGTGTTAAAATATATTCATTTGATATATATATACAACATGTTCATATATGAGGAACATAAAAGAGACAAAGAAGGTTTTTTTTTCCTTTATTTCATTTTATTGTTTTTACTGTTTGCACACAAAATAAGACATAAATGCTTGTCCATTTCTGGACCATCTGGGAGTGTTTTTTGTCCAAACATGATCAAACATTATGCTGCGTTCAGGACAGGCCCAACATCTCTGCTGTAGTTTAGACCTGACGTCTCTTCCTGTAATGTAGTCCTGATGTCACTGAGCTCCTGGTTGGAGGATCTTGAGGTCTCAACCTCACCACAGTCCATTATCCTGACACCGCCTCATAGCTGCTGCCATCCTCCCAGAATGCCACCTCCTCTGCTGTCAATACTCTCTGCCTTCCTCCATCAGCTGTTAACACAGAACAGACCATCATTATGAGCTACAGGCATCTTTTAGTCATTATGAAACTACAGTGAAATTGTTTGGCAACTTCCAGCTTAGTATGCACACATAACTCATTAAAACTAAAAAAACACATTAATACATTCTTACAAAAAATAAAAACTAATGAAAAAGAGAAAACATTTGGAAACAATTGGAAAAAAATAAAGAATTAAAAGCAGTTGGTAATAAATAGTAAAACATAATTCAACAAACTGAGGCAGATAATTTGCTTGGATGGATTTTAATAAATCACAGTACTTTAATCAGATTCTAGATTAGTAATAAATCTTACCTGCTTCTTTCTTTAGCTACATCTGGATGACTGGCAGCAGGTCCTGGATGCAGCTGGAAAACATTTTTGTGCATTGTCAATACATAGCATAATTACATTATGTACATAAACAATATTGAAGCATAAAGTATCATTAACATTCTAAAATTCAATGCTTCAAATTCTGCTTCAATTTTCCCCCGCAACACACAAATGTCCCCATTCACTCAGTGCGTTATAGTTCAACATCGCTTAGGATTTGTTGCTGCGCGTTTGCGCAGTGAAGGAAAGAGGAGACCAGCTGCACAGGCCGGCTGAGAAATGAGATGCAGGTGATCGGTAT
This sequence comes from Poecilia picta, assembly GCA_033032245.1. NCBI lineage: Eukaryota > Metazoa > Chordata > Actinopteri > Cyprinodontiformes > Poeciliidae > Poecilia > Poecilia picta. Next base: position 114,763 of record CM065358.1, on the reverse strand, counting down.
CAATAACAGTGATAACAATAACAATGATCGCCGATCATGCACTTTTTCACGAAAATCGGCCGATTATGATCGGTGGCGATCGATCGGCATAACTCTAATATATATATACTAGAGAGAGAGAGAGAGAGAGAGAGAGAGAGAGAGAGAGAGAGAGAGAGAGAGAGAGAGAGACTTGAACATGGAAGAACAACTGAACCTAGAATGATCAAATTAAGAAATAAACATAACTAGAAACATTATACAGGACTGACAATAAGGAAAGCAATAATATAATTCTAACTACACTAAATACCTCAAATAATATCAAAAGAACCATAAAGGGCTAAACCAGGGGTGTCCAAAGTCGGTCCTCTAGCGCCGGCATCCTGCACTTTTTAGTTCTCTCTCTTGTGGTAACAACCTTTTCAGCTAGTCAATGTTCCTTAGACCATCTAACAGCCATCATTTGATCGAGGTGCGTTAAACCAGGGAGAGAACTAAAACATGCGGGATGCCGGGCCTTCAGGACCGACTGGGCACCACTAGGCTAAACTAAAGAGAACTAAAACATGAAGCTAAATAAAATGAAGAGCAAAACAAACCCAAAAACCTAGTGTCCTGACAGATGCCAGATTATATAATTGTTTACTTTAATCACATAAAATATTTAAAAATATAATTTATCACATGTATGTTTATTACCCGATATATTTTAAATATCAAATTTTTACTTTAAATGTGATTAATTTCTTCACCTGTTTACATGCAACTTGAAGTGCTTGAATCAAATGTTTCATGAATGTTTACCACATGAAATTATTGAATGAGCGAAAACAGCCACTTCCAACTGTATATTTCTGCAGCCTTGCTGAGCTTCTCTCCTGGTTTTTCCTCGTCAGCCTCTCCAACTTGCGCCTCATTTACAGCCTCTTGTGGCATTATTTACCTCTTCTGGGGTAAATAATAAAAACAGTCTCTGTAACTCGCTCCCCCCCTTGTTGATGGTTTTGCTGCATCTCCTCTTTAATTGACGGCCATGTTGTTGACCTTAGTGACCCATATTCAGCACTGGACCCCAGTCAGGATGGAGTTCATCCATTTCATAAGTCGGTTTGCCTTCAAGAGTACATATCAGAAAACATCACTATGAATACTGTAAATTTGATAACACTAGTAAAATGGTTTACTTCACAACAATGTAATAACCGCGATGTCCACTGACAAAACTCGGACTATGCTACATAAATAATATTAGCCCGACCTAATATCGTCGGGTTAATATTTAGCCCGACAATATTAGGTCCACTTAAATGAATTCAACATAAACTGATCACGAGAACACCCGGACAAAATTATAGCAAAAAATTATGACACAACACTAACAAAGCAAATTCAGACACTCACCAGAACGGAAATGTCTGGAAGAAACTTGTAGGTATCTGTGGATGTTGGAGAAGGTGATATCAGGACGTCTCACCGCTGACACCAGGATATTCGTCTTCTTTTCGTTAGCTCCGATAGCTTAGCCTCCTTGCGTGGTTTCCAAGCAGGAAAATAGTGAAAAGAAAGTCTATTTTCCATATTTTTACCTTTTCGGTCATGTGATCGGACATTACATTCAATAACGCAGCAAGTTCGTGCCATAGCTAAAATATCTGTGAGACAGTCGTTTTTGTCGGTGGCAACAAAGATGGCGCTGATACCCCTCAGACTAGAGCAGTGACGTCACGCTCCGAAGCTCTATAAGAGTCACAAGGCGATGCTCAACAGTTGATTTGCATTTGCATGGCACTCAGCAACTTCATTTAAATACGAAAACCTCTGCTAGGCACAAGGGGAGGGGGGTGATAGGGGAACACCGTGTTCGACTGACAAAAACCTCTTGCCGAAAGCCCTCAATCTCCATGAGCACGGCAGAACAAGGTGGGAAGAACAGAACAGAACCTCCCAGAACAGACTGGGAGGTACTCTGGGAGCCTCATGGGGAGGACATCGATTCCATGACCAATTGCATCACAGACTACATCAGGTTCTGTGTGGACACTGTCACTTGTACCCGGATCGTACGCTGCTTCCCTAATAACAAACCTTGGATTACATGCGACCTGAAGGCACTTCTAAACAAAAAGAAGATGCTTTCAGGTCTGGAGACAGAGAGGAGCAGAGGAGAGTGCAGCGTGAACTCAAAGAGACACTGAGGACATGCAGGGACAACTACAGGAAGAAGCTTGAGTCCAAACTTGAGCAAAACTGTGTGAGAGATGTGTGGATTGGTTTAAAACACATCACTGGGTGGAAGGGGAAGGACACACTGACAGCAGGGAGTTTGGACAGGGCAAACACCCCCTGCTGCTCCCCTGTCACCTCCATCTCCCCACACATCCTCACCGTCTCAAGCCGCTCCAAACACCTTCAACACCTTCAAGCTTTCTCCTGCACGACATCCCCCCATTTGCTCACCCCTTCCCTCCTCCCATCCCTCACCTCCTCACCTTCCTCCACTACAGACAATAACACCAACTCTCAGCTAACGGTGACCGCAGGCCAGGTTATGAGGCAGCTTGAAAGACTTCATCAGGGGAAGGCGGCAGGCCCAGACGGCATCACACCATGGGTCTTAAGGACCTGCGCCAGCCAGCTGTCTCATGTACTGGTACATCTGTACAATCTGAGCTTGAGTCTGGAGAGAGTCCCGTTGCTGTGGAAGACGTCACACATAGTTCCTGTGCCCAAGAAGGCGAGACCATCTAACCCTGAGGACTACAGACCAGTCGCTCTCACATCCCATGTGATGAAGGTTATGGAGAGACTGGTCCTTGCCCAGCTGAGGCCCCAGGTGATGACATTTCTTGACCCTTTACAATTTGCCTACCAGCCCCACTTAGGAGTTGATGATGCTGTCATCTTCCTGCTGCAACGAGCCCATATGCACCTTGATGATGGAGGAGACACGGTGAGAATCACATTCTTTGATTTCTCGAGTGCCTTCAATACCATCCAGCCCCTGCTTTTGGGTGAGAAGCTGCGGGGATGATGGGTGTCGGTGACTCTGATCTCCTGGGTTACTGACTACCTTACGGGCAGGCCACAGTTTGTCCGTCTGGGCAGTGTCCTGTCTGGTGTGGTGGTCAGTGACGTGGGAGCTCCGCAGGGAACTGTGCTCTCTCCTTTTCTCTTTACCTTGCACACCAACGATTTTCAGTACAACTCTGAGTCATGTCATCTACAGAAGTTTTCTGATGACTCGGCGATTATCGGGTGTGTGAGAGATGGAGATGAGGGGGAGTACAGGACACTGGTGGACGGATTTGTGGAGTGGTCTGAACAGAATCACCTGAGGCTCAACATTAGTAAGACCAGAGAGATGGTGATCGACTTCAGGAGGAGGAAGACGCCTTCACAGCCACTGAAGATTAAGGGGAGAGAGGTGGAGGAGGTGGTGGATTACAAATATCAGGGAGTGGTGATCGGCAACAGACTAGACTGGACATCCAACTTGACGCTGTGTGCAAGAAGGGGATGAGCAGACTCTACTTTTTGAGGAAGCTGAGATCCTTCAATGTGTGCAGCAAGATGTTGGAGATATTCTACCACAGCGTTGTTGCCGGTGCCATTTTCTTTGCTGTTGTGTGTTGGGGAAGCAGCATCAGATCCAGCGACTAACAGACTGAACAGGGTCATCAGGAAAGCTGGCTCTGTACTTGGACTGAAACTGGAGACCCTGGAGAATGTGGTGGAGAGGAGGACATTGAAGAAGCTGTTGTCTATCATGGTCAACGAGCTGCACCTTCTCTACCACACAGTGGACAGACAGCGGAGCACTTTCTCACACAGAGGCTTCAGCTCCGTTGTCGTAAGGACAGATACAGGAAATCTTTCCTGCCACAGGCCATCACTTTATGTAACAATAGTTGGTCACCATTACACAGATTGTTCACATAGCACTATTGTATATATTGTATGTATTATTAACATATAGATTATTATTTATTATTATTTTCTGAACCTTACATCTTACATTCTACATTTTTATTTTTATTGGTAACTTCATCTCTGTGTTTGTGTATGCTGCTACTGCACAGTAATTTCCCGGTTGGGATGAATAAAGTACTTCTATTCTAAGGTGTCAATAGCTGTCGAAAATCCCATTTTTCGTCCTGTGATAAGGATAGATGCCTCATGCACCGCTCTCACCTATTGTCGTTGAGGAGATTTAGGACCACAATCTTGGAGCGGTCTACCACTCCACTCAGCGTTATGTGTTTAGCAGGCAAAATGACGTATCAGCGCATTTAATCAATCATAACACACTTTTTTGTTACTGGAAACCATATTCAAACATCTATCAAAGCTACATTTACAAACAATTATATTATTTAAGTATGTGTTTAATACATAGTTCAGCATATTTAAATATGCTTAGTGGCTTTAACTATAAAATAGGAATGGAATATTCTGATATTGCTGTATGATGAGCATATTATAAAGCACACAGCCGTTCATAATTTATTTAATGAATTATTTATTTAGAAATATCAATACATATTTATACAACTATACAAACAAATAAATAATACTGAATAATATATATTGGATACATGTTTATACAGACACACACACATATATATATCAGTGACATGCGGTCAGGGCATTATGGAAATATAAAATCATTTATATTCCTATTTTCAGCCTGTGGTTTTGTACTATAAAGTATCTATTTTTTACTTAGCTTAACCAATTCTGATGAATTTTTCTTCAAAATCGCTGGATTTTCGCATTTTCCAATTCAAATGCTCAGAAGCGAAGCGGAAGAGGCAGCAGAAGCTCAGCCTCTCCTATGACGTAATCGCTCGCTAACTGCACTGGCTGCTGTTATATGACAGCATGTTCGTCCTGTCTGTACGGCGGCAATAAAATGGCTAAGAAACACTTAATACAGTATATGGACTGATTTTCCATAATTTCGCTTATGTATATAATGTAGTGTTTTTTGTCACCAACTGTGTGTGTATTGCGTTTTATGTGTGGAGGAGTGATCAGAAACGACAGAACAGACTCCAGGGGAGGCAGGCAGTTCTCTAGCCTCATGGCAGGGGGCGCTCATGTTCACAGATATTGTGACTGCACAACTGCAGAGTAAGACACAGTGAGCTAGCCATGGAGCTAACCATGGAGCTAACCATGAAGCTAGCCATGGAGCTAACCACACAGTAAATAACTACAGTACAGCGATATTTGTCAACATGAAAGGATAGATTTCTGCACTTAAACAGTTTTGTAAAGTGGATTTTCAATTGAAACAGGAGATAATAACTAAAGGAAGACCAACACAGAGCTGAAAGTTTTACTTCAAGACAGATTGATGATTCACAAACGGAGTAGAAAAGACATGCCGAGGATAAACTTGACTTTGGATGAACGGATATTTTGTGCAGAATTAGCGGTGCATCGATTTCATGGATAAGTGAAGGTAAGACAGCATTAAGATGTTTTAGTTTAGTTTTTTTAATTAAATTTTTTTTTTTGTGGGCTACAGTTAATGTTTAAATAATTCAGAAACGGTAGCTAATCTACCACAGCAATTTCATTTTCTTTTTCCTTTATTTAACCAGGTAAGCCCCATTGAGATCTAGATCTCATTTTCAAGGGGGATCTGGGCAGAAGTCTGCAGTACACAACATACACACACTCACACCTAGGGACAATTTGGAGAGGCCAATTAACCTGACAGTCAATTATTTATTAATAAAACATTAAGCCTAAAACATATTACAACAACAAACTAAATGTTCTGTTCTGTGTGCAAAATTCTTGAATGTTTTGGTGTTAAATCCTGAAACATGAAGTGGCATTGTTGTCAGTTGCTATGGCAACGAGTCTGCGTAGCTTGGCAAATATGGATCACTTGGCTGTGGATCATAGCACAAAATTAATACCTACATTTCTAAGTTTCACTGAGTTAACGTGGCTATGGATGACATGTAAATGATTAGTCTTTTTGCCCCCCAGCGTTGTACGCATGCGCGAAATTTCCTTAAGTCCAATAACATGGATGGTGTCCAAGTCATAAGTCAGTGCCTCACCAGCAATGAACCTTACCGCATGTCACTGATATAGATAAATATATGTGTGTATCTGTTTCAATCGACGAGTTCTAGCTTCAGAGATTCAGCAGCTGAGATTGAGTCCAAAATCTGATGCGAGATTCATCCGTGCTGCAGTGAATCCGTCTCTCTTTATAGATTCTCTCTCTTCTTCCTCATATCTTGTCTTTATGAAACTTTCAAAACAAAAACGGAAGATTTAGGATGCATCTTACTAGTGAAAGAATTACATATGAATAATAGTCTTTACCACCTGTGTAAACTTTGTGGTGAGTGTTATAACACATAATATACGTTTTATAATATATGTTGCATTGTTTTATTTCTAATATAGGCTCTTGTGTCAGATAATTTAAGTCAATGTTAGAGAATAATTAATTTTTTTAGATTTACGGAATCTCAGTTAGCCTTCATAGCGGCAAGCACTCTAGCTAATATTAGCTGGTATCTTGCCGGTGGACATAAATACAGTAAAGGAATATTCAAACCACAAAATATACACAATAGTATGTCCATCTTACTTGTGAAATGTTTGTGGAGCCCTCACATCAATAGTCCATCGATCCGAACAACAATATCCCTCAGTGTTGAGGCATCTTCTGCTCTTTTGATTGAGCGCATATTTCCTGCGCCGGAACAGCCAATGCGGGGTCTACTCTTATATTATGTCTATGGTTATAACGGCCACACCTCCTGTTTAAAAAGAAGCTGAAGTTTGTCACCTAATACATATGAGGTATGCATCTTATTAACTTTAATTTTTCTTTAGAAAATAGCATTGACTATGTTCTTTCTTTGTAAATGTTAGCTATGAGCAATTCAAGCCAATCCTACCTTTGTTAGTTAATGTTCACTAAAGGTATAAAACTCCATTACTGCAATGTTAGCCCTTAATATTAAACATATTTTAAAGGCAGACAAATAGATTAAAATTGGAGGGAAAAAACTCTCCAATTAAATGCTAATACGTTAGTCAAAGTTATCCTTTATGTGCATTATTTAGCAATTTGGCTGATGTGACACAGTGCTTGTGTTCTTTGCTTTGGCAACTTTAGCCACATGAAGACCCATGTTAGCCGAGGAAACGTGGGGGGGACAAAGTTGGCTAATGAAGACATGCTACGAGTGTGGAGGATGATAATGAGGACCAGCCACCAGAGAAAGAAGTTCCTGTTTGACCAAAGAGAAAGAAGCAAATGAAATATTTCCCCAAGAAAATCAGATAAGTCATTTTGTGTTACTATTTTCTTCAGGTGAAGTGGGGTGTGAGGAGACAGGAAAGTGGGGAATGGGGAGCAGGAATCAACAGCCACTAGTTAAATTAACAAGTTACATTTTAGACAGCTAATTGTTGTCAGATGTAAACTGGTGTTTAATCCATTTATTTATTTATTAATACACTTTGTTGAGGAAATATAATTGTTTTTAGCATTTAGAAAATATAACCATCTTTTAGTATTTAGTTAGCCGAATCTTTTACTTAAATTTTGAAGAAGTTGTGTTACCGAGTTAAAAAGCAGGAAGAGCCATGACTGGGTTCAAAATACCAAAGAGTGATGGATTGGGCAAAAGCTTTTAGCTTGGGTCCTTGTGGCCTTTATCACACAAGACAGGAAGTCATAAACTAATATATCTTGGGACCTAGATCGTGCTATCTTTTTAAAACATCTTGGTATAGGAGGTACTAGGTCATGGAGGAGAAAAGTTTTCAGTGAACCCTTAAACTGTTGAACTATTAACATCATATAGATTACTCTTAGTATTGCATGCTCTGACTGAAAATTGTATTATTTAGCTTAGAAATTAACTTAGTCGATCATGAATGTATTTGAAAAGGTTTTGTTCTCTATTAGAAAATGTTTAGGATTGTTTAACTCTTACTTGAAGATTAGATTAGAAAACAGGAGTTGTATATTCTTTTAATGAAACATCAGGACGGACTTTGGAGAGAAACTGAACAAAAAGATTACTTTCTGGAAGATAACCTTTTATTGAATTAAAATACAGAATTAAAGGTTGGTTCCTGGTAGAACGGAAGAGAAAACCAAAATTTCACAGCTATCTGTGAAATTCCTTAATTTGTTTCTCCTTGCTCAAAAGGCATGAAGCCAGATAATGGGAGAAAACAACTTTAGAATAAAGAAAATCTCCAGAAAACATTATGTGATAAGATGTAACATGACTTAGTGAAATAGCCTGAGTATAGTTTTAAAATGTATAACTTATTCTGGCATATTGATCTATAGTTTATCTGTAAGTGAACTGAAGTATTTAAGAGCACACATCTGCTCTTTTTAGGAGGGAGTACCAGTTATCTTTCTCTTGACATCGAAGGCCATAAAACAGCAGGAATTTAGGAGTCAGCTCCTCTTCTTCAAACAAAAAAGAGAAACGTGTCTTTGGTCGTCCGAACAGGTTTCAGGGCGGTACTATATTCAAAAACAGTCAGAGACAGCTTCCAGTTGGTCAAGCAGAGATGCGCCTTATTTGAATAAATTATAAAAGAAGATAAAACTTTCCACACAGAGTAACAAATCAGATTTTGCGCTTGCAATTTCTCCAAGGACGTTCTTGCTTTCTGTTTGTCTTTTTCCTCTTCTCAGATAAATTTATGTGTTTGTGCTCCGAGGTTTTCTGATTTTTTGTGATGTGCTTTTCTGGTGATAGTTTCCATCTGTCTTGAATAAATGCTGATTATTGTGACGCTGTTGTCTCTGCATGATCTTGGTCCTTGCGCACAGCATTTTTCTGAACCCGGGCAGAGAGGATATAACAAGTCAAAGGATTTTAAAGTTTTAGAATTTTCCTCTCTTAACAACTTCTTAAGCCATAAGCCAGAGTATCTGGTTGGAAATAATTTAGAATGCTCATTAAGTGAAAACATACACTCATTTGCCTAAAACTATACATTAAATGATGCATTCTGAATAACTGGCTGAATAACAGGCTGCATTTCTGAAAAACAAACATTTGATCAGAATAATTTTTGTTCAGCTCCAGTCATTATGCTACTTGTGTTAAGAAATAATTGTATTGCACTATATAACAACCAGTCATTTTAAGTAGTCCTGTGTTTTCCACTTCACTTGAGGTAAGACTTCACATTAATGACCATGTTAATATAGCACTTGACAATGTAATGACTCTTAAAGACATTTTCATAACTGTTGCTACTTGTTTCACTTTACTTGAGGTAAGATATATTAATGACACTGTAATAACACTTAATGACACCTTCATATTTGGTGCTACTTGTTCCACGGGATTTAAGAATAATTATTAATGACTCCAATATTAAATCATTTGACAGTGTAATAAAACTTAATGAAATCTTTATTGTTGGTCCTACTTGTTCCACTTTATTTCAGGTAGGGGGAAATGTTAATTACTTTTTTGTTAAAGCTTTTTGACAGTGCAATAACACTTAATGGCATTATTATGACCATTATGAGAACACATGATGATTCTTGGTTAATGTCAAGTTGTCATAAAGACATTTTGAATAATGTCAACTTTGTATTAAAAGTTGAAGCCAGATAGTGGGAGAAAACAACTTTAGAATAAAGAAAATCTCCAGAAAAATCAAGTGTCGTGATTTTCCGAATGACACTTTATGACAAGTCATAAATATTCATGAATACTTACTCATGTGCATGACAGTGTGTGTCATGTTTATGACAGTCATGTCAATCTTGTTCACACTCCATCAAATAAAGTGTTACCGTAAAATATCTAAGGTTCTCTTTACCAGAAGAAAATAGTCTGAAAATTCTTTTCTTAACACAAAGTTTATACCAAGTAATTCAAAAAGAAATCCAAACAAATACTGTCATGTCTGGTACAGGGGTCTGAAAACTTTAAAATCCCAAGAGCTATTCTTGTTCTATGTCCAGCAAAGTAAAATTTAGAGGTGCATGACTTGATCTTTAAAAAAAAAAGCTAAGTTGGCCTTTACAACTGTCTGAAACCCATCCAGAGACAGTGACAAAAAAATAAAATACACTTAATCCAAACAAGTTAGCAAACATGAGCTGCCTAGAACGAAACAGTCCCAACCCTCCAACGAGCTTCAACCTCAACTCCACCTCCCAGGTTCCAACAGACTCCTGCCAACTGTGGGTTTCCACCCTACGGGGAGCACCATCTTCACTAGCACAAAAATGCATTTCAGTCTGTGGCCTGCATCAGGGTCTTCTACCTCTTGATGATCTCATTCTGACATTCAAATATTCATGAAAGCTAAAACAATGAAAAATGTAATGAAAACAACTTTAAAGCACACTGTTTGGACAAAGGCTGAAGCTCTTGGTCTATTGTAGCAGTTCTCAAAATGGGCGGTACCGCCCCCCGGGGGGCGTTCAGAGGATGGCAGGGGGTGCTGGCTGACATTTTTACAAAAGGGCGGTGCTGGGATGCCTTTGGGGGGCGTTTGGTCGAAGGTAAACTTTACACCTTAAATGCACAACGCCAGTTTAGACTTTGAGCAACTTGGTAAAACTGTATTGTGCAACATTAACTCATGCTTGGCTGCAACTGTATCGATGGCAGCTCTTCTTCTATTCAGTGTTTTGTAGCTTCTATTAGCTTCTTGGCGCAGCTCCGTTCTCCTGCTTACGATACCCTCACTGTGTATCCCTCTGAAAAATGAACCGATTTAAATATAGAAACCCCTCCATGGGTGATACCACGATAGAGATCGTTCATTTTATAGCTTTAACACCGGTGCTGTAAGTGGTCCGGTATGAAACGGGGGCGATAGAACAACACAGCACTTTTAAATTTCAATAATCAGAATGCAGAAATTGTTTTTGTTGTTTTAAAAGATTTATGTCAGTCTGCCTTTTCCCCAAAAAAAAGACGCGCACATTGCGTAAATCTCTGAAACAGGAGAAGCAGGACATAAAATGGAGTGAAAACTAGATGTGAATTATGGCATAAAAGCAGAGAATCCGATGCTGAACAGTGAAAAAATCAACACATGATGTGAAACATGACAATTAGGCGGGTCAGCAGGTGTGAAGTGAAGATTATTCGTCTTATATTATTCGTCTTATAAAGGAAAAATAATTAAATAAATGTAGCAACAGGAAAGAAACTAAAGTGGACAAAGCAATAAACCAAGTGAAAATAATACTAATCAAAGGAAACTAAATGGAAATGAATGAAGAACAAAATGCAAGAATAAACTAAGAAACTAAAGTAAATACAGAGGAATAAACTGGTATGGCAAGACCTTTCTAGCTTAATACAGTATGGCAAGAATAAACAGACACTATTTCCTGATAAAAGGTAAAATAATATTGTTGAAATGTCATGGGTTTGTTGAGACCACATCTAGTACTGAGAATAAATATATTTTACAGACCACAACAGTGAAGGACTGATCACTTATTTATGTTTTAAGCAGATTTGATATATTTACTTCTTCAGTATTATATTTCATATCAGTGTTAATGTCATGAGGCTGATGACTCCATGACTCTTTCAATTTGACTCATTATTAAGAACCAGATTTGTTCTTTGTAATTTCTCTCATATCTGTATGGCATTAAAAGGATCTGGAACTTTTGTTTTTCCACTGAAAGCTCTGGTTTGCACAATAAATGCCACGTGGGTGAAGTTTTATGGATGATGCTCTGATGTCCCATTCTCCTGAAGGCAGCACAGAGCTGCACCACCAGAAACCGACAGAAACACTGAAGAAGAGCTATGATTAATATAGTTACAGTTCTTTCCATGTTTTAATGTTGCAGAGCTCAATCATTTTGCAAATAGTTCAAAGTTTTAACCAGTATGTTGTTCATCTTTTATCTGGTCATTTTGTGCAAGATTTAACAACTAGAAAATGGCACAAAATAAGAATTTTTTTCCCTCTGATTGGCTGCTGTTAGGTCTACCAATTTTAACTTGAATGTTCATTGCATTTTTCGTAGACGCCTGTTAAAATAATTTCTATTGACATTACTTTTTTGTTCCCTGGGAAATTATTTTTGATGATAAATACAGAAATAAGCATAGAAATTAAAACAAACACAATAGTGATAGTAATATTAATGATAAAATAATAATCAGTGCAACGTAGCCTACAAATTCTTTGGTGTGGGCGGTGAGGGACCTGGATAAAGGCTAAGGGGGCACTGGGCCGAAAAAGGTTGAGAAACACTGGTTTATTGTATCCAATAATCTTCAGATTAACCCTCATCCTGCTTCTGATTTCTATATGTTATTTTCCATTCTGTAGCGGATCACAAATGCCAGCCATTATTACGTATAAAGTGATCGGCAGGAGACTTCCTCCCTCCCTGCTGCTCAAATTAATTGAGGTCTTAAACGTCACTAAATTATTTACACAGGAGAAGACAAAGATTAGAGTCACACAGAGTGTCTGTAGGCTGTTATCTGTCTGTTGAAGAATAAGTCCAACTAAAACAACGAGACCAGATGGAAAGAATGATGGAAAACAAAACCAAGAAAAAACACTTGTTTCAATTCGTCTTCTTACAGCTTCTTCACATGAACACAATTGGCAGATCTGAATTTGAAACCACTTTAGTTTTGTCATATTTTAACAGTACATTTTAAAGCAGACACAGAGACATCAAACTTGTACTGGATAACAATCATACAGCATTACAGAAGTAACAAAGCATCTGACCTTGTTACATCCCCAAAGCAGATGTACAGGTGGGAGTGTAAAAAATAAATGTCCAAGGAATTAAGAAACAAAAAACCTGATTACTTATAATGAATCATTTAAAGAGACAAAGGTTGCCTCCTACACTTTCAGAAACGGTTATAACTCTTATCCTGAAAAAAGACAAGGAACCTTCAGAATGCAAAAATTATCGACCTATTAACTTAACATCATATGATAGTAAAATATTATCAAAAATCCTCACTAATCGTTTGGACCAAGTACTAACCTCATTAATTCATCCGGATCAAGTTGGAATCATATGTTCTCGCACCTCAGCTGACAATTTTAGAAGACTAATAGACATTATGTGGGCAGTTCGGGAAATCCAAGACCTGTAGCTGCTTTGTCGTTGGATGCAGAAAAGGCATTTGACAGAGTTGAGAAGCAATATCTGTTTCTAACTTGGGAAAGCTTTGGCTTTAGTAAAACCTTTATAGACTGTATACGGCTTACATATGCTCGACCAATTTCAACTGTCCTAACAAATGGGGTAATTGGCCAACCATTTGAACTTAAAAGAGGGAACAGACAGGGAGACCCCTGCCTCCTTTACTCTTTGCATTAGCCTTAGAACCGTTAGCGGATGCTATTCGGAAAGAGGTTAATTTTCCTGGTATTACTGTAGGACATAGTTGTCATAAACTGATGTTGTATGCTGATGATATTCTTCTTTTTATGTCGGACCTGGTGAATTCCCTTCCCTCTTTGCTGTCTTTAACGCATTCTCAAACATTTCTGGTTATAAGGTCAATTGGACAAAGTCGGAAGCCCTCCCACTTTCTGCGTTTTGCCCTAAAAATACATTTCCATCTAGCATGTTTTCTTGGCCTAGGAGGGGTATTAAGTACCTTGGAATAACTTTTCCACCCCAACTGACTGATTTGATCAAGATAAATTATGAACAAATACTAGAAAAAATTAGGGTGGATGTAGAGCGTTGGAGTCTACTATATCTTTCCATGTGGGGGAGGGTAAATACTATTAAAATGATCTGTGCTCCCAAATTTAACTACCCGCTACAGGCTCTCCCAGTACATGTCCCTATAATATATTTTAAACCAGTGGTCCCCAACCTTTTTACTATCGCGGACGGGTCAAGACTTCGTAAATGTTGCTGCGGACCGGGAGGGTGATCTGTCAGATAAGGCTTCTGCATGTTGGTGTTCCCGCTAAATCCTGAATATACAGAATTTCTGTCGTCTTCACCCTTTTATCGCAGCCTGTGGGGTTTTCCCTGATTTGGAACGAGAATACAACCTGTTGAATGTGACAGGTAGCCAATCAGAAAGTGCGGTGACATAAGAACAGAGGGGAATCCCAAACAGCTGACATATCGCGCAGCTGAGATGATATGTGGAAATGTTTTTTATTAAATCTAAAGGTCATTATTATGTTTATTCAGTTAAAAACGTTAACTATGCAAAAACATATTCACCCCCAAATCATATTGCAGCAAATAAAGCGGCTGCTCCTGTCGTCTTTTATCCACCTTTTTGTTGCATCTTTTATTTCTTAAAATGAGTCCACAAACTATCACTATTGTTTCTACATCGTCATCCGTGTTTGGTTATTCTAAATTCCTGTATGCCATGTTGGGGGTTTTGTGGATTTTCTTCTGGAATCACGATGTTCGTGACTGGAATCGGTTCGTGTTGCTCCTGCCTTGTGACTGCAGACACGAACCGATCAAACCTGTTGTACTTTTATCAGATCTATGGTCGCAGAGATTTGGAGAATCGGCCGACAATTCTTAAATCTTTCTGTCTAAACCAGACTTAAGACTCACAAGCTCTCATCTCCTCTCGACCACTGCCCTAACGCTCTCTGACTCTGGTCACTATGGTAACATTTACATATCCCTTCAAAATAAGATATAGATGCCACAAAAACGAACATTTTACTTTCGTGAAAACTTTAACTCACAATAATGAGTAATGGGAGCCCTGAACTTGTTTCTCTGCAACCAGACGGTTCCATCTGGGAGTGATGAGAAACAATGACACCTGAAGTGTTGCTTATATCCACAACGTGGATAACCCTAACCCTAACCCGCATGTTACACAGAGCGGCTTGTAATGTGGGACTCACCTACCGGTCCGGGATAAATCCATCCTCCTGTCTCTCTGGACCTTTTCCCCTTTGCAAAGAAACTTTCCAAAGACATCTGATCTGTTTCTTACTCATTTTGCTGCTTGTGGGCTCAGTGTTGGCGCGCAAGTAACCGAGAGAATCCAGTTAATGGGTTTTCAAAATAAAAGATCCTCTAGACCAGGGGTGTCAAACTCAATTTCACCGAGGGCCACTTGAGCATATTGGCCACCGTCAACGGGCCACATTGACGGTACAAATCAGGAGAGCCCAGGTTCAGTCCTTCAGATTCTGATTCATTCAATGGCGCATTAAATTCAAGTCTCCATTACAGACCAGAGAAAACTAAAGAGAATGCAACGTTGTGTTAATCCATTTGAGGAGCCGGCAGTTTATCTTGAGCAAATAAATGACGACACAAAAGTTAATTAAACTGTGACATGCGCAGTCCGCAGCTCAACCACTGCGGACGCGGCTACGGCGCTGCAAAGAATTAAAAACCACTGGAAGTAACTGATCCAGCGGGTTTAACAAATGGAGCCTCTGGGTCCACGTTACCCAGGAGAGCGGCGCTCTGGAGGAGCTGCAGACTTAACATCTGTCTGTTTAGGAAAAGCGAAAAAAATAAAAAAATAAAATAAACCTGGTAAAAGCCACAGCGACCGCGAAGGGTAAAACACTCACAGATTTCATTTGATCTGTTTGATCAGCGCAGATTTTTCTGCAGATGGGAACCAGGAGGAAGTGGTTCAGACCCCAGCGGGGGAAGTGATGCTAATTTAAGTGAAGTCGCTTAATTTATTTAAAGTTATTGAGGCCACAGTCAGTGGTTTTTGTCACTACGGAGAAAAATGTAGATACATTTATCTGCTTAATTTGTGATGGGATCTGGATTCACGGCAAATATTTGCTAAACCGCATAAGATGCGGCTAAATAGCCGATGACTGTAATTTCACAGATAAAAATAGTACATGACCGATTTTTTTTTTTTTAATGTTGTCTGTCAAGATGACGGATAGCAAAAAAGGTCTAGCGCCACCTGCCGCCCTGACACCAACTCACACATCTTCATTCACAGTCTTACTTGTAAATCGATTTCTTTTCTTGGACATTTTGATGTTAGTTTGTCGATATCTTGGTTTTATTCGCTGGTAAAATCAATAAGCAGCTTGAGGTGACTCTGCTGGTCTCTAGTGGTGAGAAGCCATAATGTGGGCCGGTAACAATCGCAATTCATTTTGGGAGATGTAGTTTGTAGTCAATTCGTGCTCAAACCATATTTTAAGTCAATCATGGGCCTATAAAACACTGGGGGGCCACATAAAATGACATGGCGGGCCACATGTGGCCCACGGGCCTTGAGTTTGACACATGTGCTCTAGACTCAAATAATACATAAAACAGAAATATTTAATTATTTCTTGCGCGGACCGGTACCGGTCCACAGATCGGGGGTTGGGAACCAATAATTTAGAAATGCAACATTACAAACTAGATCAGTGTTTCTCAACCTATTTTGGGCCAGCACCCCCCACCCCCAGCCTTTATCCAGGTCCCTCACTGCCCCCCACCAAATAATTTGTAGGCTACTTTGCACTGACTATTATTTTATCATTAATATTACTATCACTATTGTATACGTTTTATTTTTAAGCTGATTTCTGTATTTATTATAAAAAATAATTTCTCAGAACAGAAGTCATGTGAATAGAAATTATTTTCACAGGCATCTACGAAAAATTTTATGAACATTCAAGTTAAAATTGGTAGACCTAACAGCAGCCAATCAGAGTGGAAAGAATATTCTTATTCTTTGCCATTTTCTAGTTGTTAAATATTCCACAAAATGATCAGATAAAAGATGTTCAACATGCCAGTTTAAACTTTGCACTATTTGCAAAACAACTGAGTTCTGCAACATTAAAATATGGATAGAACTGCAACTACATTAATCATAGCTCTTTTTCTCTTCAGTGTTTCTGTCGGTTTCTGGTGGTGCAGCTCTGTGCTGCCTTCAGGAGAATGGGACAGCAGAGTATCATTCATATTATTCTTCCATTTTGTTCTTCATTCATTTCCATTTAGTTTCCTTTGTATTATCCTCTCTTGGTTTATTGCTATGTCCACTTTAGTTTCTTTCCTGTTGCTACATTGACCTGCCAAGAAGCTACAAACACTGAATAGAAGAAGAGCTGCCATCAATACAGTTGCAGCCAAGCATGGTTTAATGTTACACAATACAGTTTTACCAAGTTGCTCAAAGTCTAAACTGGTATTGTTGTGATTGTCAGGGGTAAAGTTTACCTTCAACCAAACACCCCCAAAGGAATCCCGGTGCCCATTTTGTAAAAATGTCCGCCAACTTTCCGTCTGTCCCCTTTCCTTTGCCCAGCGCCACTTCTTTTTAATTCCTTTCTCAAGTAAACGCGTTTCTTTACCGGGTCAGACAAACTCCATCTTCTTTCATTTCGCATTTGATTTAACCACCAAACCGAACGAATGCTCTTCTTTTCTACAAACCGTTTTACAGTCATTGGGCAAGAACACGGGAGCTAGAATTCTGATTGGCAGACATCTTTGTCTATTATCTACAGTTTAGTTGAGACGGGCCATTTGGTCCAATGCTCGCTTTGCTTAAAAGTCTGGCCCCCAGACGGAGCTCTTTACGCCCAAGTTTCAAACATCTGACTAAATAAATCTTCCTTATTTTAATTGTAAGTTGTTCTTTAAATGTCATATGAGATGATATACTTACCCATGTATCCATAACAACTGGAACTTTCAATATCCAGCAAGTTATTTTCGCAATTTACTGTCTATTAAACGAGTGCCCTCCGGATTAATTACACTCTCTGCAGCTGCCCAATACTTGCTGGAAAGTGCAACGTCTGTTGGAATTTTTCAGATAGCGCTACGTGTGGCAGAAATACGGTACTTCAAATTTAGATGTGTCGCCATCAACACGTTCCGGTCTAGAAGGGTCCCGGGGAGTTTGGTTGAGGTGGACCGTTTGGTCAAAAGCCGGAAGTCTGGCCCCCGGCCGGAGCTCTTTAAGCCCCGAGTTGCTGACTTAATTTGGATTCAACAGAAGTTAAAATAAATTACATTTATTTTACTTGTATTTTTAAGACTCTATAATGGTGGGTTTAAGTATTTTCTGCAATGTCTCCCAATTACATATATAATTACCCAGTAATATTTTTACATTTCCTGTCAACTCAGCATCTTTTAAAACAAAAACATGGTGGACTGCCTTGGTGCATTAACCACCGGGCTTAGCAAGTCCTCTGAGGGAAACCCTGTACATTTGAAAACAAAACTAACTTGAAAGAAACTTTTCAACAAAATCTGAGTTTGTTGAAAAGTAAATTCTTTTAATATTGATTTTAATAAATACTATTTCACTTAAAACATTTTTCCAATGTTACAAGTGAAATAACCTGCCAGTGGAACTTGAAGTGAATACACTTTTTACAGTTTGTTAGTTCCCTCAAAAATGTGATATTTTTGTTATAAGCAACAGTGATATAAGAAGGAAATTTAAAAAGATGTTCTACTTCTATCACTTTATTATTTTGCTCTTTATTTACCAACACGTTTGACTAGAACTGACTGATTGGAAACAACTGATTGACAACTCAGGAGAACAAGCCACAATATATTTGGTAAATAATTACACTTCAGCATATTAACAGTCCTCAATGTCAAAGTTTCTTTTTCACAAATGTTTAGTAAGTTAGCAAATAAGTACAAAGTACGGACTCATTCTAATTTATTGAATAGGTCCATGGTTATGACAAGAATCAAGGTGGTTGATGAGAATCAGAGTTTCTTTGACCAAAACACATTTCTGTTTCTGAAATACAGGCATCATTTACATGAAGCTTGTGTCCCCTCACCTCATAGTAGTTTCTCACAGCATTGCAGAAAGCTTCATCAGCGATAATCTGAGTCTCTCCATTGAGGAAGGCCAGGAAGTGCTCCTTCACTGTCTGCAGCTGCTGCTTGTTGACCTTACAGAAAAAAAGAGGAAGCAGGAGGTTCAAAATTAAAACTGTGAGACTCAATGAGGAGTAAATGACTGGAAAAATGAGTTCCATATAAACATGGGGTATACAACAATATTCTACGGAAAAGGGTAAAAACAAAGACATAACATCAACATTATTTTTATAAACAGATTATGATGTTACCATTGTATTACACATGTTTTAATGAGGATAAAAGCAAACTATGGTAACATCACCTGAACTTGTGATCTTTAAATATTAATACGTCTAAGATTCATAGTCTGGACAAGCAACACAAGGGATTGAACATTTGGGAAGCAAATTAAAAACATGTAATTTGCATTTTAATTTCAAGCCAATAACACATATTAATAGTTTCAACCCTGTTCCTGTGCTAATTGAGTGTGGCTCATCTAACCCCTTAACCCAGTGGTTTCCAAACATTTTCTGGGCCCACCCTGTCCCTGCCCTGGGGGAGGGTGGGGGAGGGGGGGCAACTTTTTTGGGAGCAAAATGAATATACATAGCTGAACATAGACAACAACATCGGTAGCCTACAGGCTACTTGATAAGCTTAAGGTGCTGTATTGTTATTAGCTAGTCATCTTTTAGCTAACATTACCTGCATCCAAAAGCATCACTCAACTCAGTCTGATAGTTTTGGGGAAAAAACTGTGTAAAGTTTTTGTGTTTTGCTGGTTTGCTGCCATGATTCTAACACAGTGGTCCCCAACCCCCAGTCCGTGGACCAATTGGTACCGGGCCGCACAATAATTAAATATTTCTGTTTTATGTATTATTTAAGTCTGGAGGATCTTTTATTTTGAAAATCCTTTAACCGGATTCTCTGGGTTACGTGCACGCCAACACTGAGCCACACGCAGCAAAATGAGTAAGAAACAGATCAGATGTCTTTGGAAAGTTACTTTGCAAAGGGGAAAAGGCCCAGAGAAGAGACTGGAGAATGGATTTATCCCCGACCGGTAGGCGAGTCCCACATTACAAGCCGCTCTGCGTAACATGCGGCGACCGGCTGCTAATGAGGCAATGAAGCTTCAAGCTGCTTCGCCACTTAGAGACCAAGCAGGATGTGGATATAAGCAACACTTCAGGTGTCATTGACTCTCATCACTTTCAGATGGAACCGTCTCGTTGCAGAGAAACAAGCTCAGGGCTCCGTTAGTCATTATCGTGAGTTAAAGTTTTC
This sequence comes from Poecilia picta, assembly GCA_033032245.1. Lineage (NCBI taxonomy): Eukaryota > Metazoa > Chordata > Actinopteri > Cyprinodontiformes > Poeciliidae > Poecilia > Poecilia picta. Next base: position 94,677 of record CM065358.1, on the reverse strand, counting down.
ACGAAAGTAAAATGTTCATTTTTGTGGCGCATCTGTATCTTATTTGTAAAACGTTACCATAGCAACCAGAGCAGCCGCTCTATATGCTGCACTATGATTTGGAGGTGAATGTTTTTTCATAGTTAACATTTTTAACTGAATAAACATAATAAACATAATGACCTTTACATATAATAAACATTTCCACATATCTCCGATATCCACCGGACTCTCAGTTGCGCAATATGTCAGCTGTTTGGGATTCCCCTCTGTTCTTATGTCACCGCGCTTTCTGATTGGCTACCTGTCACATTCAACAGGTTGTATTCTCGTTCACAGTCAGGGAAAACTCCACAGGCTGCGATAAAAAGGCCAAGACAACCCAAATTGGGCATATTCAGGATTTAGCAAGAACATCAACATGCAGAAGCTTCATCTGACTGTTCACGTGTGCACCCCTCAACTCTCCCGGGCCGCAGCAAAACTTTCGCGGTAATAAAAAGGTTGGAGACCATTGTTCTAACACACACCTGTGCAGCTGTGCACAGCAGCAGGTCTCCTTCGCTGCCGCACAGGTGTGTAAACCCAGCGCGAGTGTCGTAGCGCTCATGTTGCGTTTAAAGGCGGTTCGGAAAAACAGGTTACCACATGTTAACAACGGATGAAACAGTTTTAACTGTTGATAAAAGTGACTGAGGACACAGATATGGGAAGTGTGGAAGCCCCCACTGTATCAAATTGACATAAGAATAACAGAGAGTTGGCCGTTCTAAAGTAAAAACCCAGTGCATACAGCGTCCATGGTTGTTGTTTTTTTCATCCAGAGGCTTCCCACGCCCCCTCTGCAATGGCATGGCGCCCCCCCTAGGGGGCGCGCCCCACAGTTTGGGAACCTCTGCCTTAACCTAACAGTATTTTGCCTTTTCTGTGATAAAGTTTGAGCTGGAAGCACAAACTTTTATGCGAGTCATCTTTACATCTAGTGGCAGTGTTTTCATACATACAGTTTACATAGCATTGGTATTCTAGAGGACTTGGTTCTGCCACGCAACATGTAGTATATCTTAAACTTGGGCTGGACGATATTGCTGAAAAACATATGTCATTATTGATCTGTATTTATTGTTTTTCTTTGTTTTAAATATCTGAAATACTACCAATTATCTTATCCACAGTTTCTTCTCAATTTCTCCCTTCACTCCACGCCATTTATTATTTTTAAGCAGTTACTCAACAGGTTTTTCCTAGATTGCCAACGAGTGAGTTAGTTGATGCCAACTTTGAGTAGCAGTGTTATGTTTTTACACAAGATTGTAAAACAGGCATTTATTCTCAACATCTTTAATGTTGAGCAAATTTGATTATTAGATCAGAGGGGGCGAACCAGTTCAGCATTCACAACCAAATTCAGCTCATCCCTGTAAAGAGACACACAGCAATTTCAAGATTAGCTTTATACCACATTGCTTGCTGAAACTTTTTTTATTCCCTAAAAACTTACTGAGACATCTGACAGTGTTTCTAGGTTTGTTTTGTACTCTGTTAAAGTTACTCAAAGTAACCCTTTCCCATGTGCAGGTTTCCCCCAGTATATTATAGGTCTGGCGGCCGCCATGCTTTGCTAGCCCCAGAACCAAGCTAAGCCTTTTGTAGTATATTTAAAGAATGCCATATAAATAAATGGATCAATTGGGCTGGTTTCTCAGAAGACTAGCATTCGACTCATGAAGGAGACACGGAGTCTGAAGATTTGCAGTGTGCCAGTGAGTTATATTCACGGTGAAAGACAACAAAACATACAAATCCAACAAGAAAAACAAACATCTAAAAGGCCATACAAAAAAAACATAAATATGCGCAATACTAAAAAAGAAAAACAAAACAACAAAACCAAAGTAAATTAATCCCCACAGTTGACTAAGCCCACACCCTTCAGTCCTTTGACCCCAAGCTGGGGTGATCAAATCCCAAGACAAGCTGACTCTGGGTAAAGTGCTTGACTTGATGTGGTTTAGGTCCCAGGTGGGAAATCCGGAATCAAGATGAGACAGAAAAAGTTCTCAGGCTACAAGGAGCCTCCTACCATCCTGGCAGGAGAGCGGAAGTCTTCACACACGCAAGTGCAATCTTTTTCTTATGGCTCTAGGCCTGGACATTTAGCTCGCCATCTTCTGGCCTGTATAAATAAACAGGACCAATAAACTTTGAAATCCAATTCAATCGTTCTGATGTGTACACAAATCTATATTCAATAATTATTAAGTTCATTATCAATCCAATCAATATCCTATTTAGAAAGATTAAAACTTAATCATTCAACCCAGTGTGGGTTCACTCAGCCCCACACAACCAAGCATATTGCTAACCGCTACGTCAAAACAACACTCACCAGATCCGCCGGTTGTTCTACATATAATTGACATCTCTCCTGGCTGGTCTGGTGGTAGTCGTCTCCTATAGCGGCATTATAGTTAGACGATTTTTATATAAAATAAAATAAGGTTAAGAATATAAAGAATGACGCTCAACAAACCTGTAGCTCTGCTCTGCTCTGTTTCCACCCAATGCATCTAGTGTTCAAACTTCCTGCTCAAATTAATATAGCCAGCCAATAGGTTGCAATACTACATGTGACTTTGGAAACTGGGCAGTGATTGGTTGCTTCTTTTAAATGTCAAATTTAAAAGGAATGTGAGAGCAATTAAAAAATAAAAATCTGAAGGGAAAAAAAAATGTATATGTATTCACTGCCGAACTTTCCACATATTGGCTATAACTGCTACTATTTGTTTAAAATTAGGCCTTGAGGTCTGTATACATGACTGATTGGCATTTATGAAATGAATGTAGGCCAAAGGCATTTCACTCAGTAATCATACTCATATTCTATACTTTATCCCAAAACAGAAAAACTCCAAAATCAATTTGTCATCTAATACATGAACACTTAAAATGATATATTTCTAGATTTGTGTGTCATAACAAAACACCTGAGAACGACACTATTATCAGGATTATCACGTGATTTAATGAAGAGTTTAAGAAACCGGTGAAAGCTAGAAATTTGCACCCGGGTTACACCTTCTTGTTTATGTTTTTAGGAAAATAATAATACATTAAAAAATCCTTTTTTTTCTTTTAAAGTTGGATTGCAAGCATCTCTGTTGCTCTGAGCATTTCACTGGCAGAGCAGATTTATTCCTAAAAGATATGTCTATAGAAACAAAGTTTATAGTTTATGCATGTAAAGCCAGACCAATCACATCACTGGCACCTCTGCACATTGCCTCACACGCTACAGCAGCTGGATGTCTTTCACTCAAACTGGACACAGACTGACCTGTATGGATATTTACATCAACCCCCTGTGAGTAATTATGATTCTTTCCAGTTTTTGACCAAGGTAGGAGTTTAAACCCCACCGTGTTAGTAGCTGTGGTTGCGCAGCTCTATGTGAACCACAGGAATAATTTGTAGTGGCGCTTTCAGAGATGCGTTGAGCAAGTAGTGAAAATGATTTATATTTGTGGGCAAAGAATTGTGAGTGGCTTTTCCATCTCAACACACTGCCCAGCGTTTGTCTCTTTGTCTGTCTTCCCTGTAAAGTTTATGTATGTGGTCACAGTTGGTCAGAGCATTAGTGGTTAACACACCAGCCCTAACCTCATCATGCATGTTCAGCCCTCTGAGGAGCTTTCGTGCTCGCCTCGTAGTCACGCATCATGCTGGTTTTATATTATTTCATTATTATTTTTACGGTTACAAAGCATCAAACCATATCAAATGCTTTGTCTACTTAGTCAGATAGAGTTAATGGGCGCGGAGATCTGAGAAACCCATCCCATAAACTGGACCAATCAAAATAGTTTTTCTGTCCCCTTGTTAAAAACTCAACAGACACGAAATGGAAGAGCTACTAAAGTCACATTAGCAGCATTAAATCTGCTTGTTGCGATCTCTGCGCAGTCCAGAGGATTTAACTCATCATGCAGGACCGGTACAGGGTTGTATGAGGCAAGCATCAGAATTTGACTTTGGGGCCCCTCTTGCTGCTAAAAACATCAGCATCTCTAACAGCTTCTGAGTTGGATTTAGTGAATCTGGGAGGAGGGGAGTAATTTAATTGGCCAATCTAAAAAGCTATAAGTTTACTCATTTATATTTGTGGAAAAACAGAAAAACAATCTTGTCACAAATATATACATGACTGCTTCCAAATGTGGTTTGGCTCGTCCGTCTACACTCCATTTTCTCCTAAAGCAGTTAACACATGAACAATCCAAGCTGCATCACATAACACAAGGTATATGTGAATTGTGAATTATTTACACTTACTGACACTAAGTTAATATCCAACCCCCACCGTTGCTGAAAGCATGTGCACAACCTGATTACGAGCTTAATGACACAGTAGCATGATTTAATACCTTCTAAGCTATTAAAGCAAATAGGCCTTTGCAGCGCTTTTGCTACTCGGGCCTAAATATTAACAGTCTCATCGAAATATTGCAGGCGGTTTTGTGTTTTGCTTTAGACCTTTGTCACTGTGTAAATCTGTTAAATGTTTTCTAAATTAGCTCCTATTTTAGACACTGAATTTAATTTCTTATTACTTTTTTGTACTGAAATAGAATTCAAATAAAAATTTTAATATTCTTGCTTAAAAATGATAGTTTATAAAACAGTCGTGTCAATGACACAGATGATCTCACAGTATTATGAACGACACTCCCAGAGAAAGGCACAGTTGGTAGCACTATTGCCTTGCAGCAAGAAGGTCCTGAGTTCAATTCTCGGTCCTGGGTCTTTCTGCATGTAGTTTGCCTGAACTGAACTTGAGTCAATACAGGGTTTTTTTCCCCAGAAAACTTGCTAAGCCCGGTGGTCGGGGCGTCGAGGTGGTCCAATGTGTTTTGTATTGAAAGAGGTTAAGTTGACAGGAAATGTAAAAGTATTAGTGTGTAAGTATATGTTAAGGGAAAACATCTCCAGTGTAGTATTTAAACTCACAACTAGTCTAAAAACAACAGATTTGCACTTCTGTTTAATCCAAATTACGTGAGCGGCTCCATCAGGCACCCAAGGGCTTCAGGGGCCCCATAAAAGCCAATATTTTACAACAGATACATAAATGTAACACTTGTTTATTGAGATTATCAATGCTGTTAAATTTTATTCAATTGTTTAGGCATACATAAATTAAAAGATTTTAAATTGTTTGGCATTTAAATGTAAGATTTTAAGGCGCTGGCAAGTTTACTTTGTAAAATGTCAAAGAACAATATTCATTGTTAGATTGTTTTGTTACCATAGTAACAATCTGATGTTGTGAATTTAATCTTTGAATTTACACAAATTAGGAACCGGTCCTGCATGATCTGCTGCACTATGTAGCGATGCGCAACAAAAGGAAGATTTAATTCAATACTGCTAATGTGTCTTCAGTAGCTCTTTTATTTCATGTCTGCTGAGTTTTTAATCGTCACAGAAACTATTCTGGTTGGTCGAGTTTATGGGACAAGTTTCTCAGATCTGCACGCGCATTAACTCAAACGCATTTGATATTGTTTGATGAATCGTGTAACCAGAAAAGTACTAAAAATAGTAATAAAATAATGTAAAATCAGTGTGATGCGTAACTCCAAGGAGAGCGTTAAAGCTCCTCACCAGGCTGAACTTACATGATGAGGTTAGCGCTGCTCGTTATCCACAAACTCTCTGGCAAAACGGGACCACAACTTTACAGGGAAGACAGACACAGAGCCACATGAGCAGCATGTTGAGATGTAAACGTTGCATATAATTGTTCGTTCACAAAGATAAATCATTCTCATCACTCCACAACGCAACCTCTGAATTCGCTACAAGTTATTCCTGCGGTTCACATTGAGCTGCGCAACCAGAGCTAACGCGGCGGGTTTTAAACTCTTACCTAGAATTCTCCAAAGAATCATAATTCCTCACAGTAGGTTGATGTAATTATCCATACAGGTCAGCCTGTGTCCAGTTTGAGTGAAAAAAGGCGCGTGCAATCCGCGCTGAGGTAAAGCAGCGGCAGCGCGCAAGGCAAAGGGCAGAGGCGCCAGCTGTGTGATTGGTCTGCGCGCTGTCGGGTTTAAATGTATAAACTATAAACCTATCTATTATAAACCTATCATTTAGGAATAAATCTGCACTGCTAGTGAAATGCTAAGAGCAACAGAGACGCTCGGCTCCTCTCGCTTTCCTTGCGTTTCCACCGGCCATTTCAACGGGGGTGGCGCTGCTTTTTAGGGTCCTGCTTCAGAGCAGGGCCAGCCAGGCCAGCCCTGGTGTGGTACGTGACGCAAGATTCGCTGGTGTTCACTGATTGGCTGAGTGCATGGACAAACGTAGCAGCGAAGAGAGAAGAAAAATGAAGGCGCAACGTTTGAAACTCACTGCAACACGGATGTGCTGGAAGATACAAACAAGCCGTTAACTAAAAAAAAGACGCCGGCTTTTTTCTTTGCTTCGGATTTCAATATGAGCGGCAGCTCGATGGAGCCGTGAGGAATGAGGCGTTTTTATTAGTAGTGGAGCGAATGTAAAGCCGTGTTAGCCCCTTCAGAGCCAACGGAGCCTCACGGTGAACACCGACTCAGACCAGCTAACGCCGCTGCTGCTCTCAGCCAGGTGAGCAGTTTGCAGATATATCGGTCTGGTTTTTACTACATTTAAGGTTGTATACATACAGTCATGGAAGACATTTAAAACACAAAGTTTGCTGTATTTTTATTGCTCAAACACAACATGCGCATTTTCTGAAGACACTCTGTTGCACATTAGTTATAAATAACTCAATTGTACAGCATTTTACCTTCTTGTTTCTTAATTTTGGCGTGAGTCAACGTGCTTCTATTGTTTCTCATTTTGCTGTTGCATCCGAGTTTCCCCCATTGTGAGATAATAAAACATGTCATATGACATCCTATTGTAAAATGGCTAGATATCAGTTCTCTAATGAAATTGTTATAAATTATTAATTGTAGAATGAACAATAAACCTGAAGAAAACGATGGTGGTATTATATGCATGGCTGTATGCCTGCATAGGTCTAAAACTTACAAGTAATTACATTTTGTCTTTAATTTACACAACTATTCCAGTTATTTATAATTCTGTATGGCTGGATGGTAAAAAGAAGTGTATGTATATATAAAGTGACATGTCTGTTTTAAATAAGTCTTTATGTGTATGTAACGTCCACATTGGTAACTGTTATTTATCTACATTTATGTGCTATAAGCTATAACATCTGATTACCAGGGAGCAGAAGGAGCAACATGGCGACATGATGGACCATCTGAACACCTGGATCTCCTTCAGCAGGAAGCAGCTACCAGCTGAGATGGCAGAGCAACAAGGAGAGTTGAGACAAAAAATAAAAATAAAAGTTGTTGTGTCTCAGTAAACAAAGTCTCTTTATTTCTGCTCACTCCACACTTTATTGTACTTACTGTAGTTTATTACAAGATACTAATACAATCCTCCCAGAATGTGAGGAGCTTTAGCCAGAGTGAAGAGAATATTATATAAATATTTCATTGAACTTAACCATGTTAAGTTCATTGACATTAGCCATCCAAAACTGAATACATTATTCAGCAACCAAACATTTTGACATTATCAGGGCAGCTATTAACAAGAACCCAAAATACAAATCATGTCAGTTTCTACTTTATACATAATCATGCTATCCACTCACTGTTTATCTGTCTTCCTGCAGAATCTTCAATGTAAGAAAATGTGTCCAAAACCTGTAACCTTAATCAGTGATAATTAAGACTGAGTTTAAACTTTTAATTCTTAGTGTCCAAAATGTGAAAAAGTGGAACTAGAACCAGTCAGATTGGAATGAATAAAGCTTTATTTGTTGTCAGCTATAACTTGGACGTCAGGTGAATCATAATTAAACGTATTGAGAAGTTAAATACAACAGATTGTTAATGCACTTCAACTCTGTAAGAACATCAGACATTTTTTTTTATCAGAAATGTTTCATCAGCATATTGGGGTCATGTGATTCCTGCTCCAGAAAGGTGAAGGTCTCTGGACATCCTGAAGGTCAAAACTGCCCAGGAGGCAGGAAGACGGACACTGATGAGATCCTCCAACCCAAAGGAAGAACCACGATGGTCTGCGGCGGCAGTTTACCAACATGAAAACACATTGAAATATATTATGAATTAATTCAAAGTTTAATTATTAATTAATTAAATTATGACTTATTAATTAATTATTTTTAAGTTATTTGCAACACCATGACTAACATTAGCTCATGTATATTCGGCACTATTACAAGTTTTATCGCAGTTTAATACAAAAATCATCGTTATCTCACCTGAACCGTCTGAACCTCCTGCTTTCCTCCAGCAGGGCGGAGATCAGCTCCTCCTCACCACATCGCAGCTTTTCCTTCCACTGTCACATTTTCTTGAAGTCTCAGAAAAATTGTAATCAGGCTACAAAGAAATAGCTCCGCTCTCTCTTCTTCTTTTGTATCAGAAAAACAACTCGCATGTAACGAAGCACAGCACGTGGCTCCTGGAGGCGGGGCGCTACACCCCATAGATGGAAAACGGACTTTAGTTTCACTATTTTCCTGCTTGGAAACAACGTGAGGAGACTAAGCTATCGGAGCTAACAGAAGAAAACAATGTCCCGGTATCAGCGGTGAGTCACTGATTTCACCTTCTCCAACATCCCAGATTCCTACAGGTTTGATCCAGACATTTATATTCTGGTGAGTGAATAAATTTGCTTTGTTGGTTTTGTGTCATAATTTATTTTGCTATTATTTTGTCCGAGTGTCTCATGATCAGTTTCTGCTGAGTTCATTTAAGTGGGTCAACCTTGTTTAGGTCGGGCTAATATTGTTTATGTAGCAAAGTCCGAGTTTTGTCCGTTGACATCGAGGTTATTACATTATTGTGAAGTAAACTATTTTACTAGTGTTATTATATTAACAGTATTTATACTGATGTATCTTCTGATTTGCCCTCTTGAAGGCAAACCGACGTATGAAGGTAAACGACACATAAACCGGACCGACATGGGTGTCAATTAAAGAGGAGATACAGCAAAACCATCAACAAGTTACAAAGACTGTTTTATTATTTACCCCAGAAGAGGGAAATAATGAAAACACAGTGGAGGCAACAGAAGAGGAGCAAGTTGGAGAAGCTGAGGAGGAAGAAACCAGGATTTGAGCTCAGCAAGACTGAAGAGGATCAGGAACCATTTGGGTTAAATACAGTATTAGTGGCTGTTTCTCTATTTAATCATTTAATGTATTAAACATCCATGAATCGTTTGATTCAAGCACTTCAAGTTGCAGGTGAAGAAATGAATCACATTTTAAGTAAAAATTTGATATTTAAATATTTCAGGTAATAAACATAAATGTAATGAGATTATATTTTTAAATAAATATTTAATTTGATTAAAGTAAACAATTATATAATCAGACATCTGTCAGGACTCTGGGTTTTTGGGTTTGTTTTGCTTTTCATTTTATTTGCTTCATGTTTTAATTCACTTTAGTTCAGTCCTGCATGGTCCTTTTGATATTATTAGAGGTATTTAGTGTAGTTATTGCTTTTCCTTGTTTGTCTGAGTCCATGTCAAACCTTCTTTAATAACTATAGTTTAATTCTATTTTATCCTCCTAGTTATTTCTCATTTCATCCTCCCTGCAGGGTTTCTAGTTATGTTTATTTCTTAATTTGATCACCATAGGTGCAGTTATTCTTCCATGTCTGAGTCTGTATCTTTCTTTAGTCATTCTAGTTGGGTTATTTCTTTAGATCTTCTAGTTTCTCTTGCTCTGTGATCCTTAGTTCTTATTGTTAGATCAGACTTGTTTCTACATCCACATAAAGTAAATACACTGCCTGCTGCGTTTATGTCCATCACCACATCATGACAAAAACCAGATGAAAGAGCCCATCTTTAAACATTTAATGTGTAATTAAACAATAAAGGTGACACATTTTATGAAATAGATCACACTTTAATAAATATTTGTTGTATTTAACATATTTCAGGTAAGTGAACATGTAATGAAATTGATCCTGTCCTAGAATTTTATGCAATTGAACATTACGGGTAACAAGTGATGATCATCTGAGGTAATATATTTTATGAATTTTTTTTTTAAATATAATTTTGGTTAAAAAATAAAAAGGGTCAAAATGGAATAAAAATATGCCTAATCTATATAGTTTAGTAGAATAATTTAACACAGATTTTGAGTTAATAGGTCTCATGACCTACAAGCTATTTAAGAAAAATACAAAAAGTGTTAAAATATAATAAAGGTGAATGAGCCTCATCTATACAGTCTAGTAGAACAATTTCAAACTGAGTTAATGGGACACGATTTGGAAGCTACTGAAGAAAACATTTAATATTAAAATGATTGAATATGACTTAAACTTTTAATAGAGGACAGTGAGCCTCGTGTAATAGCATGAATGTCCACTTTTTTGCATCAGTTGGTCACAAGACAAGGCATTTATTTACAGGAGTTCGGAAATAGACAGCAGCTGTGAAACTCCGAGGCTTGAGGAGGGACTAGTAAAGAACAGCTGACCGAAATTAGCGTTCAGAAATCGGATCAGCCTTGAGCTGAACGTCCCTGACTCAGTGGAGCGGGAATATCCAATATCCAACTTGGAAACAACTTCACTGCGGTCGGTAACACAATGAAAACACCGGTGATGTTCTGAATAGTTCATTTGGGCTGTGGACACCAAAGATGGCGCCGAGCGACGAAAACGTCATATCCCGTGACGTCAACGCAGATTCTCTATATAAGAGCAGACCCCGCATTGGCTGCTCCGGCGCAGGAAATACGGCGGCCATCTTGGAGCGGTAGTCCCTCCTACTTTGCCAATCAAAACAGGAATATTGTTGTTCAGATCGATGGATTATTGATGTGAGGCTCCACAAACAACATTTCACAAGTAAGATGGACAATATATATTATATATATATATATATGTATATATATATGTATATATATATAGTTCCCAGTAACAAAAAAGTGTGTTATGATCGATTTTGCGGCTAAACACTTAATGCTGAGTGTTGTGGTCTACCGCTCCAAGATGGCCGCCGTAAATCTCGTCAGCGACAATAGGCGAGAGCGGAGCATGATGGTCTATCCTTATATTATGTCTATGACTCCGAAACAGAGTCGAGTCGAGCCGGGTTGTTGAAGTAGAGCCGGTGGAAAAGGAGCATAAGCTCCCAATGTTGTGGGTTCTGACAGAGGCACTGTCAGAACCCACAACACCCTGGCTTAAAAAAAATTATTCCAGACTGCTTAAGTGTCTTTCATTGTTTTTGCATTATACACATTGCTCACACAATTTCCTAACGGACATAGCATTAGATCTACAACACTTTATGCCATGTGTTTATGTTTTGGAAGCATTTTTAAAGTTGGAAACTTTTAGGTTTCCAACTTTAAAAGTGCTTCCAAAAATTACCTTTTGAAAACCAAATTAACTTAATGTGTTGTAGAAAAAATGAAATTATTTGTTTTTCAGTCATTTGAGGTTAAGACTATGCTTAACTGTTCTGTACATTATTTTCATTTCAAACCATGTAAAATTAGTAAAATTATCATGTTTCAATGGTTGGCTAAAGAGTCCGCTCTGTTTGGTTGAGACTTCTCTAATAGAAGTTCCCTGCACAGAAAAGCTAAAGCGCAGTTGACCAGCATCCTGTCCAGCCTCACCTTCTGCTGTCTGCGGGTCATGTCGGTGGGCTGCTTGGCGTTGAACGGATAGGAAATGCACCGCAGAACAAACACATAGATCTGCAGCTTAGTTCTCCTCTCCTTTTCCTCCTGGAGTCGCTCTCGCTGCTTCTTGTCCTCATCGTCGCCTGTAGCGGGACAGTCTTTGGCACCTTCACCGGGGGTTTCGACGGGCTGCAGCTGCTGACCGCCCGCCCGCCCGCCGTCTCCCTGTTTTGCTGCCTCTGAAAAGGCGGACGGTTTCCTCGGAGGCTCGCTGGTAACTTCTGTGTCGGACTCCCCGCCCGTGTCTTCACTAGAGGACGGATCCAGCATGGCGACAGGTGTTAAGACTCAGACAACTCCTGTTGACTCTTTAGTTGACGTGGCGCTACCGCCTCCTGTCAGCGCCGTTTTCCTGCTGGAACAAGTGCTGCGTTTGAAGTCACGACCCGGACTAAATGCTGCTTGATGGTGACGTCAGGGCAGGCGGGGTTTTCCGGGTAAACGTGAGCTTCGTTCCTTCACGCACAGAAAATGTGTTGGTATGGCTGCGAGCAGAGCTATGCTACAGGTGAGCAACCTGTGGCTGCAAACAGAGATTGAAACAGCGAAGAGGTGTCACTCTGGGTTTTATTTTTAAATGCACCAAGCGTTTTCCAAATTCATAGTTCTGTATGGTCAATATATGATTTAAAATTCCATCCATCCATTTATTATCTTACAAGATTACCTCGGGAATCCCAAGGTGTGTTAAGATTCTATCTCCAACCGGTGAGTGGCAAGGTCACCCTGGACAGGTCGAGATAAGATTTTATTTTCATATTTAGAAATAACAGTTAGTTGTTGGACAGCCTTCTCAGTTTTTTTTTAACTCCAGTGTCTTTAATGATAACGAGCAATGTCACCATTCGATTTACTGGTTTCCACTGTGTAAGCTTACACTATTTTCTAAATCTTGTTAATCAGTGATTCTTGAGAATAGGTGTGTTGTCCTGAAGACATTTCTATAAATAAGTACGTTCATAAGGTTAAATAATTCTAAAAGTATTTCAGTGTAATTAAAAATGATTGTAAGTTTTTAGACAAACAATTTATGCTTTATATAAGTTTGTATAAAAAAATACATTATCGGTAAATTCTACTTCTGGTTCCGATTATGTACTTCCGATATTCCATTTTTGCTTCAAAACAAAGGTTCATATGCAAGAGGCAGCATGGAAATGTTATCTGATGCCATCCACTCTGAATTGTTATGCAGGAACACTGTAAGTTACATCATATGGCAGTTTATACTGTTTAGTTGGATGTTATTGTTGATTTTCCTGCAATGTTATTTTAGCAAACTTGAACCACTTAATTTGAGTATATGTTCATGTCTCTATATGTTGAGATAGAGAGTATTTTTTGTCATTTCAGTTTTCACCACATGTTCATGAAGACAATTAAAGAAGCTGCAACTAAACTCCAGGGTCTTCATTTGTGGTTTAACTCAGTGTCACCAACAGCTACATTGAAAACACTACAGTGAAAGGCGTCTATTGATCTGGATGAGTACTTACGCTCGTGCTAAAGCGGAAGCTGCTAAAGTTAGAGCATCTTATGCAACCAAAGAAGCACAGTTGCAAGTTGAAAGAGCACAAAGTGAATTGGAAAAAGCTAAAATAGAGGCAACATTGGAAGTGATAACATTACAAAAGGAAGCTGATGCTGCTGTGGCTGAAGCCCAAGTGCTGGAGGAAGCTGAAGCAACACAAGAGGAGCCCGACAGGAGAAAACCTCTATCAGAAAAGTCAATATTAGAACATACAAGTGAATATGTACAATCTCAAATGGGCATAATACAATCTCCATGCCCTGAAGAAGCACCAACCACCTCTCGCCCATGAGTAAGCTCACTTGATACATTTGTATCATGGCATCCTCTTGTTGAACACAGTATAGAGCTACAACCCATCAGCTCTGAACAAAAGCTCACTAAGGACAACATTGGGACTAAGGACAAATATGCCCAGTCAGCCTAGAAGTGAAATGAAACCAAATACTCACCTCAACCCAACTTGCTCGCCGTTCATGCATCATTGTAATACCTCAGCCAGCATTCCATACCCAGTTGAGCTATTTGCTCAATACATAGCAAGACGAGATCTAATCACTTCAGGCCTTTACCAGTTTGATGATAGGCCAGAAAATTATGGAGCATGGTACTCTTCATTTTCTTGTGCCACAGCAGAGGTTTCCCTAAGTCCCATTCAACAGCTAGATCTCATGACAAAATGGTTAGGGAAAGAGTCGAGTGATCAGGTAAAACGCATACGCGCAGTACATGTCAACAACCCTACACTGGCTCTATATAAAGCATGGGAGAGACTAAGCGAATGTTATGCAGCTCCTGAAATAATCAAAAAGTCGTTCTTCCAACAATTGGACAGTTTTCCAAGAATAACGGTCAAAGATAACATCAAGCTGCGTGAACTAGGGGATCTGCTACAAGAGATTCAAAGCGTCAAGGAAGATGGCTATTACCCTGGCCTACAATATCTGGACACTTCTCGCGGAATTGGGCCAATTGTTGAAAAGCTCCACACAGACTACAGGAAAGGTGGATGTCACATGGATCTCAATATAAAGAGGAAAATCAAGGCTGTTTCCCACCCAGTATTTCTGCCAATTCGTGTGTAAAGAGGCTAAGAGACGCAATGGTCCGAGTTTCCACCAACAAAACAGCCAAACACACTCGAGGCCAGAAAAACTATATTGAAAGAACTTTAACTCTAGTAAACCTATTACTGTACACAAAACCAATATCTCTCTCCCAAACAACGACTTTAACAGGAACTTCCCACTGCATAATAAGCCACACCCACTCAAAAAATGCAGGACATTTCGGAACAAACCACTCATTGAAAGGAAGGCCTTCCTCAAAGAGAAAGGAATATGATTTAAATGCTGCTCTTCAGATACTCATCTTGCAAAGGACTGCCACGATACAATCATGCATCCTGGTTCTCCACCCCAGATCAACAAGGCTCCCTCACTGACACAAGAGAATGATGGGGAGGGAGAAAACAGTCCTGACACTGTCGATGTCACAACAAGCTGCACAGATGTGTGCGGTCCAGGTCAGTGGGGTCGTTCATGTTCTAAGATATGTCTTGCATGTCACTGCTCTGTTCTTGTAACCCTTTAGGTTACAAGAACAGAGCAATCAAAGCTTATGTAATATTAGATGATCAGAGTAATTGTTCCCTAGCCAAGCCAGAGTTTTTTGAACTTTTTTACATTAAAACTGAACCTTTCTCCTACAATCTCTGAACATGTTCTTGTGTTGTAGAAGCATGGGGTAAAACGGCTCAAGGCTTTCAGATTGAGTCACTAGATAGGTCGGTAGTTATCCCTCTACCCCCACTCATTGAGTGTCAGGACATTCCCAACAACAGAAGTGAAATCCCAACCCTTTGCGCAGTGCAGCACCAGCCACATCTTCAATCCATCGCAAAGTAGCTCCCAGAACTAGACCCTAAAGCTGAAATACTCCTGTTACTAGGGCGAGATGTTTTACGGGTACACAAGATCAGGCAGAGGATTAATGGCCCACATAATGCACCATTTAGCCAGCGTTTAGATCTAGGATGGGTCGTTGTCGGGGAGGTTTGTCTGGGTATTCTTCATAGGCCGACTGTTAGCACTCTCAAAACAGTTGTCTTAGAAAATGGTTGCCCAACAGTTTTTGAGCCATGCGACAGCCTTCTGCAACTAAAGGAAATGCCACACACAAATAGGCTGAGTAAAGCACCTGAGCAAGCTCTGGGACAAACTGTTTTTAACCGGACGGAAAATGATAAGCCAGCTCCCTCAATACAGGATGCCATGTTTATCAAAATAATGGACAATGCTATGTACAGAGATGACGAGGTTTAAAGAACCTCGTCAGCAACTGCCAAACAATAGAGAACAGGCACTCGCAAGATTCTCATCCTTAAAACGCAACCTAAACAGGAAACCAAAAATGCAAGAGCAATATGTGGCCTTCATGGGAAAGATTTTTTCTAATGGCCATGCTGAGTTGGCACCCCCACTGAAAAAGGGAGAGGAGTGCTGGTATCTTCCAACATTCGGAGTTTACCACCCGCAAAAGCCCAATCAGATCAGAGTTGTTTTTGACTCTAGTGCTCAGTACGAGGGTGTCTCACTTAATGTTAGAGCCATAAATGGAAAATATTTAAGTTATTTGTAAGATGGATTGTTTGTATTTTATAAATGTTATTTAGGACGATTAATATTGTTTAGGCATTTTTATTGTGAAATTTAGTTTATATTGAAAGGCTTACTTCCTGTCGGATTGTTTTATTGCCTTAAACAGAAGGAACCATTTTTCAGATTGATTAGACACGGTTGTATTATTTAGACACGGAGCAAAAACAGTTTTTGACCGTGTAAACTGTGTACCGTGTCAGTACACTGTCAACAAACGTTTGTTCTAACCATCTTCCTCATGGAGATCTTTGGATTGCCCCCGCTGTCACACTGGATACCAGTTCTGGGATTATCAACAACGGTCTGCTACAGAGATGTGAAATTAAGAACTTGGCTGATTCCAACAAGACAAAAAGACATGAGCCGGCCCGACGTAAGCCAAAGACATTACATATGGAGGCAATAAACAAACAAAGACAGTATTTATTTTTTCAGACTGTTAATCATGCTAGAGTGGTCTGGGACCCTGCACTGAAGCCTAAAGGTATTTTTGGAGGACATTTAAATATAAGAAGTCTCTTACCCAAATGTGAGGAAATAAGAACATTGCTAATGGGATCTAATCTGGATTTTCTATGTCTAAGTGAAACTTGGCTAACTGATAACATTCCAACTAATATGATTGATGTACCTGGATACACATGTTTCAGAAAGGATAGAGTTGTGGGGTGATGAGGGGGAGTATTAATTTACATAAAAGAATCATTTAACGTCAACGAGATAATCATAGATGAGCATATATCAATAGAATCTGTATGTTTAAATGTTTGTCTTTCACCTCGTATGAATTTTAACATTGTGGTGGTGTATAATCCACCATCAAGTTGTAGCACAACTTTTTATCATAACTTAAAGGAATTGTTATCAGGATTTAGAAACAACATTGAAGTAATCATTTTGGGAGATTTTAATATATAAACTGGATGGACAATAAATTGAAAAAAACACTTGGAGAACTGACAGCAAAATTTGATTTTCACCAGTTAATTCAAGGTCCCTCTCGTATCACTAAAAACAGTCAAACTAATAGATTTAATTTTTTCAAATAAACCTGGTCGAATCATAAAATCCTAAAACTTGGTGTGTGGCTTATCTGACCACAATATTACTCTCATTGCCAGAAAATTGTCTCAAAATCGCTTTGTCAGTTGCTATAATACTCAGAAACAGACTGTAATACAAATTCCAAGACAGGATGTACCTAAATTTGAAGCCGAATTAGCTAAGATTAATTGGGATGACGTTTACAGCCATAATCAGATAAATGATTGCTGCAATACATGTATTCTCAACGTTTGTAATACTATGAATACGTTTCTTAAAACCCATACAAAGGGCCGAAGAAAAAAACAGCTACCTTGGATATCGGATGACATTCGGCTGTTAATGAGAAAGAGAGACTATGTTTTAAAATCTTTTATTTTTTAAATAAAAGGACCACAGATTGGCTGCTTTTTAAAAGTTTGAGGAACAAAATAGTTAAAGAAATGAACAAATCCAAAGCTAAATATTACACAAATGTCTTATCAGAAACTGGAGGGAATGGTAAGACGATCTGGAAACAACTAAACAGTTTACTGAATCCCATTGCACACACTAAACATAAATATGAACTTGCAACAGCAGGAAAAACCATAACTGATCATGCTAAGCTGGCAACAATGTTTAATGATTATTTCCTCTATTCAGTTAAAGATTTGGCATCACAGTTTCAGCTCCAATGGAAACACACCGTATAAAACCGACCAAAAAGTGTTCTGATCTCTTTGAGATTAAGGAAATTCATTACTCTGATGTTCAAAAAGCCATTAACAGCTTAAGTAATTCTCACGCAAAGGATATGTATAATTTAGACGCTATGTTTTTTTAAAAAAATACAGTAACATTTTAGTAGAACCTTTAACTCATATAGTCAACATTTCCATCAGAACAGGGTAATTTCCCGATGCGTGGAAAAAAGCTTTGGTGAAACCGATTTTTAAATCAGGAAGTCGACATGAAATCAGCAACTATAGGCCAATAAGTCTGGTTCCGATCATGTCAAAAGTGCTGGAGAAAATTATTTTGGAACAACTATTACTACATTTAGTAATAGTTGTTCCAACTATTGGTTGACGCCTGAAACCAAACTGAAGCATCCGCTTCAGTTTGGTTTCAGGCGTCAACATTCCACAGAGACGCTGTAAGTTTGCTGCTTGAAAAGGTTAAACTATCACTCGACAAGGGACAAATTACTGGTGCAGTTTTTCTTGATTTGAAAAAGGCCTTTGATACAGTGAACCACAATTTACTAATTTCAAGGCTTTCATCATTTAATTTCTCAGAACGGTCATTGTCTTGGTTTAAATCATATTTGGAAGATCGTGAACAATGTGTTGTCATTAATAACAGTAAATCTGTCTTCTGCAAAATTGCAACAGGGATTCCGCAAGGAACCATCTTAGGTCCGGTCCTTTTCAGTTTGTATGTTAATAGTCTTCCTGACATTTGTCCTGAAGTCAATCTGCAAATGTATGCTGATGACAAAAGCGGTACTGTTGTCAGTGAAAAACTTCAGAGCAGTCTGCAGAGATTATCAACATGGCTAAAGGACTCTTGCTTAACTCTCAATACAAACAAAACAAAGTGCATTTGCTTTTCAATTAAGAAAACCTCATTACAGTCTTTGAATATGCAGATCAATGGGGACCCTATTGAACAAGTATCACAAGAAAAATATTTAGGAATAATTCTGGATGCTCAGTTAACTTTTAAGAGCCTTGTCGATAAAATCTGCAAAACTGTTCGATCAAATAGAAACTGTTCTAAAATTATTAGACATTGTTTGACACTTCACTGTGCAGAAATGTTTCTGAACTCACTGATCCTCACATTTTACCTATGGAGCTACTGTCTGGTCTCAGACTAATCAAACTACTCTCAAACCACTAGCAAGTCTTTATAATCGGGCCTTAAAGGTTTTATATCAAAAGCCAATTAGATTCCATCATTGTCACATTTTGGCTAAATTTGGCATTTTGAATTTTACAAATTTCCTAAATTATAACGTTTTAAAAATGATTTTAAGTGTTTAAATGGACTAGCACCAATACCATTAAGCGATTGCATACAGAGACTGCAGGGCAATAGCAGATCTACCAGAGCAGCTTTTCTGGGGGGGAAACCCTGAGGTCCCCTTTCGAAGAACCACTTTTGCTCAAAGTTCTCAGTCTGTGAGAGGATCTGCAGCCTGGACCTCACTTCCTGTTCACTTAAAGTCTGCAACCAGTTTTAGTATGTTCAAAAATCAAACAAAGCTCTGGTTATGTCAAAAACAGACCTGTACTCATTTTTAATTTTTTACACTTCTCTGTTTGTATATATTATGTTGTGTTATTTCAAATGATTTCACATCAATTTTTAGAGTTATTTTTTAAAAAAGCCAATCTAGGGACAAATGCTGCGAATTAGCTGTTGCTATTGCACCATGATGCAAACATGGGACTGCTGTTTCATTCAGTTTGTCTATGTAAATGTGTGTCTGTCCCTATCAAATAAACTTGTAATAATAATATTTTTGTAAAGAAAGAAAAAGGACCGAGCTATTGTCAATTTTGTATTTTGTATTTTTGTACAGATAAAGAGTTTTTTGTTAAATGCACGGTTCGCACACGTCCTTTACTTCCAGTGTCTAAGGAATGACACAGATATTGGATCCGTTGCCATAACATTAGTCAAAAACTGTCTCCAGGAGGATAAAAGGACATTCAAGAAAAGAGACGAATGAAAGGAAGATTTTGGGAAACAAGAGACTAAAAGTCATTGTATTACCGTGAGTAACTGACCTGCTAACATGCTAATGTCAAAGCTAACTATGCTAATGGAGGGAGCGTCTATTAACACTTTATGAGTCGTTTGCAAGTTAAGAAAACATTAAAGTTGAAGATTGTTTACGTTCATGGACTATAAAGGCCCTTAGTTTGTTAAAAAGCTTGACAGACATTGTCAAGATTAAAACATGGAAGAGAAACGATCGTTTGTTGCCTCGCCGGACACAATGCAGGCGAGTGACCACAAGAGGGAGCCAAAATACACACAAAAGGCACTCAATGTGAAACTCCGAAGACTTATCGGACAAAGAAGGGCAAAATTGGCTCAGATTACAGCTAAAATTAAGGAAGTGGACAACATGAAAAATAATGAAGAACATGTTGATAAACTGGAATCAGAAACACTTAAAAGTTTGTACAAGCTGCATGAAGAGTTCATATTGCTAAACAACAATGTTGTACAGATGTTATCTGAAGAGGAAGCTGAATCAGATCAGCGAGACTGGTACGAGTCAAAGGCAGCTACTATTAAGCAGCTTTTACATTAGACTGACAGTTGGATTCAAGAAAGTAAAAGAAATGTTGAAAATGAAGACGAGGTTACTCTACATTACAGTATATCTGTAATAGCTGATCTTTGTCATCAAAGAAATAAGAGCAGATCAGGTTCCAGGACTGAAAGTTCTTCAGTTGTGTCAAACACTAGTTTGGTGGCTCGCATGAAAGAGGAGGCTAAAAGAGCAGCTCTTCTTGCACAAGTTGAATCGTTGAAAAAGAAAAGGGCAATACAACTGCAGGAAGCAAAGTTAAAGGCTGAGTTGGAGGAGATAGAGATTGAAACTGCAATAGCAGCCTCTACAGCTAAACTCAAAGTTTTCCAGAACCATGAGGACCCCCGAGATGCAATGAATGAATACGTGAAATACAAGCTGGAAGAACATTTGTCAAGTCTTCATAGCACCCAACCTGTACATGAAGTCCATGCTCCAATGATAGCAAATGCTGAAGAAAAGAAAGATCATCCGATGTATGATGCGCTTGCTAGTATCACAAAACATTCATCTCATGCATATTTGTGTCATCAGGATCACTCGGATAGAGCCCCACCAACATATCCTCAGGAGCCCACATCTACAGATGACAGGATCTATGAGGTGATGCATCATCAAAATCTGATCACTGAAATGTTGGTCAAGCAGCAAAGCCTATCACTGCTGCCCAAGAGAGACATTCCTGTGTTCTCAGGTGATCCACTCACCTATAGATCTTTTCTTAGAGCATTCGACAATGCTATTGACAATAAGACACAAAATGAGAAAGATAAACTCTTCTTTCTGGAGCAATATACACGTGGAGAGCCACAAGATCTGTTGAGAAGCTGTGAACACATGACCCCAGAGAAGGGTTACCGGAAAGCCAGACAAATGCTTAATAAGCAATATGGCGATCATTTAAAAATAGCCATGGCTTACATTGAGAAGGCTTTAAAAGGCCACAAATAAAGACAGATGAGGTTAAGAGTTTAAATGCTTATTCTCTCTTTCTGATTGGATGTCGAAACACGATGCAAGATGTTGACTACATGGAAGAAATGGACAACCCAACTAACATGAAAGTCATTCTGTCCAAGTTGCCATATAAGATGAGAGAGCGATGGCGTAATGTGGCATTTGAAATGCAGGAGACTAAAGGAAGAAGAGCAAGGTTCACAGATCTGGTAGATTACATTGACAGACAAACAAAGCTTGTCTCTGATCCATTGTTTGGTGATCTACAGGAAGTCAGTCTATCTGTAAAACAAAAAGAAAGGAGCTGTTTTGTGAAGAAAGCAAAGGAAAGTACACCAAGCAGTAGCAGTTTTGTTACAAGTGTTGACACAGAAAAACAGAAATGTTCACAGTCAAACCAAATTGCAAATACTGATGATGGCAAAGTATCTAAGAATAACTGTTTGTACTGTGACAAAAATCACAAACTTGAAAAATGTGAAAAGTTCCAGAAACTAGCACACAAGGACAAGATTGAATATTTGAAATCCAAAGGTTTGTGTTTTGGATGCCTTATTCAAGGTCATTTGAGTAAAGATTGTTCAAGAAGACTGACATGTCAGTTCTGTTCGCGGAAGCATCCAAGCAAAGAAGAAAAGACATCACCAAAAAATGAAAGAAACATCTGAACCTCAGACCACTAATGCTGTAAGCCAGGAGATGTGTGAATACACTGGGGCCGGGAGCAAAGAAGGAGTTTTGGCCATTGTTCCAGTAAAGCTCAAGTCCAAGAAAGGCACACAGACAGATAATAGAGACATATGCCTTCAGAGATCCTGGCAGTTCGGCAACGTTTTGCACAGAGAAGATCATGAGAGCATTGAACTTAACAGGCAAAAAGACTGACATTTTTCTCTGAACTATGGGACAGTAGAAGCTTGTCCATAGTCACATCGTGTCAGAACTGGAAGTCAGTGGATTTGAAGAGGAAAAATACATTGACCTACCTTCAGTGTTCACACAACATGAAATTCCTGTCAAAAAGGCGAACATTCCTGAGCAGAAAGATCTCTGTAAGTGGACTTATTTGGATGAGATGCACCTTCCAAGTATCAAGGCAGAAATTGGCCTGTAGATTGGTGCTAATGCTCACAAAGCAATAGAGCCTTAGAAAGTCATCAATAGTCAAGGAGACGGTCCATACGCAGTGAAAACATCGATTGGATGGATCATCAATGGTCCTGTAAAGGGGGAAGAGGACGTCCAACATTGTGAGAATGAGTTGCCGAGGTTACAGCAATATAATTTGGATTTCACAGAATGTAGCTGTGAAGACAAAACAGAGATGTCACAAAATGATCAACAGTTCATGAAAGATGTGAAACAGTCTTGTCAGTTCATCGACGGACATTACTGTATAAGTCTCCCATTTAAGAACAAGCCTCTGAAGATGCCCAATAATCTCAGTTTAGTTGAGCAGAGGGCTATCAATCTCAAGAAGAAACTCCTAAAACACCCTAAGTTTCATGCTGACTATAAAGCCTTCATGCATGACATCATAGCAAAGGGTTACACTGAAAAGGTGCCTGCAGACAGTCAGTGCAACACCGGAGAAGTGTGGTACATCCGACATCATGAGGTGCACCATCCGAAGAAGAAGAAAATATCAGAGTTGTTTTTGACTGCAATGCAACATATCAGGGAATTTCACTTAATAACCAGTTACTCCAAGGCCCAGACCTCACAAATACCTTGATTGGAGTGTTGACAAGGTTTAGGGAGGAGAAGGTTGCATTGATGGCCGACAGAGGCAATGTTTTACCAAGTCCGGGTACCCTCAAAGGACTCTGATTTTCTGCGTTTCCTATGGTAGCCTGATGGAGATTTGAACGGAGTACTGGAGGAGTACAGAATGACAGTACATATTTTTGGAGCCACGTCATCTCCCAGTTGCGCTTGTTTTGCCTTAAGAAACAACCGAAGACAAAGAAGTTGAGACAACAGTTGAAGCATCTAAAACAATCAAGAGAAAGTTTTACATGGATGACTGTTTGGTAGCGGTGGCTTCAGAGGACCAAGCAATAGCGCTTTCACAATCTCTGAAAGCTCTATGCTTGCAGGGTGGATTTAACCTGACAAAATGGGTCAGTAACAGCAGAAAGATTCTGTCATGTATTCCTGAAAAAGAAAGAGCTAAAGAAATGAAGCATTTAGACTTGAACAAAGACGTTCTGCTTACCGAAAGAGCTCTGGGGATACACTGGTGTACAGAGTCAGACACTTTCACATTTAATGTGAATGTACCAAAAAAAACTGCCACAAGGAGAGGAATTCTCTCAGTTGTTAACTCAGTTTATGATCCTCTGGGTTTAATTTCCCCATGCATTCTTCCTGCCAACCTGTTTTGAGGGAACTCTGTCAAAGAAAATTGAGTTGGGACGAGGATGTTGGAGAAAGAGATTTGCAAAGATGGATGCAGTGGGTTTCAGAACTCGAGGAGCTATCTAGCTTCCACATAAAGAGATGTATGAAGCCAGATGATTTCTGTCCCACATCTAAAGCAGAGACACACCATTTCTTGGATGCCAGCGATATTGGTTATGGCACTGCTTCATATCTACTGCTGATCAATGAAGATGGACGGAGGAGCTGTGGGTTGCTCATGGCTAAATCCAGAGTTGCCCCTCTGAAGAAAATAACAGTCCCTAGGATGGAACTGACTGCTGCAGTCATAGCAGTGAAGATTGACAGACTGTTAAAACAGGAGCTGGAGACCCCCCTTGGAGAGTCTGTCTTTTGGGCAGACAGTCTGACTGTACTTGGGTACATACAAAATGATGCCTCACGTTTCAAGACTTTTGTGGCCAACCAGGTTGCATTTATAAGAGAAGCTACTTCATCATCTCAATGGAGATACGTGAATAGTTCACTTAATCCAGCAGATATGGCTTCACCTGGTACAAAATTTACCACTCTCATCCAGAACCACAACTGGATTTGTGGTCCACATTTTCTTTATGAAGAGGAATCTAAGTGGCCTACCAGACCTGACATACCCAGCACTATACATGAGGACAGTGAGATCAAAAAGACAGCGCCAGTCAGTCTCTTGACCGCGACTGACATTTCACCCATGAAAAGACTGGTGGAATACTACTCTGACTGGCACAAACTGAAAAAAGCTGTTGCATGGATGCTATGCATGAAAGATCTGCTTCACTACCTTGTTGAGAAGAGAAAGGAATGTAAAGAGGTTGTTGCCCTGAAAGAGACAGAATCATTAAAGCAAGTCCAGAAAGTGCATGAAGAAATGATGAGACTGAGAAAGTCAGTGAAAGGAAAACCTTTGTCTGTGCAAGACTTAGAAGTTGCCAAAGTTGAGCTAATACATCGTGGACAAAGAGAGATGTTTTCAGAGGAGTGTCTGCACTCTTAAGTAATAATTCAGAAATAAAGAGGTCACATCCACTTTCTAAATTAGATCCTTTTCTGGACAATGGCATCATCAAAGTTAGAGGTCGATTGAACAAATCAGCCATGCCAGAGGAGGCAAGATCACAAAGAACATCACATTGCTAAGCTAATTCTGCAACAGGTTCATCGACAGAATGGTCACTGCGGAAGGAACCAGCTGGTAGCAAAGGTCAGACAGCAAAACTGGATACCAGGTCCGAACAGAGCACGGTAATATCAAAATGCATCACATGCAGTAAAATACATGCAAGGCCTGCGGTCCAAAAAATGGCAGACTTATTGGAGGAACGTGTACTCCCAGACAAACCTCCGTTCACACATGTGGGAGTGAACTATTTTGGACCTTTTAGTGTAAAGAGGGGATGCAGCATAGTGAAGCGCTATGGCGTACTGTTTACATGCTTTGCACTGAGAGCAGTCCATATAGAGGTTGCTCACTCTTTGGATACCTCATCATGCATAAATGCCATCAGAAGGTTTTTTTTTTTTTTTATTTATTTTTATTTATCCATTTCATTTAATACAAAAAAACAACCTAACACGTTTTTTGATATACTAAAAAATAAAAATACACCTCAATCCATACATACCTACATATCCGTCTGTATACATTACACACAGACATACTACATATGCATTTAAAAATTTAAAACAAAATGAAATGAAAGGTAGCAGAAAGAAGAAAAAAAAAATCTTATAATCTCTGCCCCTTTTTTCTCAGCTCTAAATCAAAACAGGGAAAAAAATGGTTATCTTCTGCAGCAAAAAACAAAGTCAGTCGTCTATCTCAACTAAACAACGATAATATGAGCTCACTTTATCCTGTTTTATACTTTGTAACGCTTGGGTTGTGTTTAAGGGAGGAGAGGAGGCGGTAGACTCGACTGGACGGTTAGAAACGGTCAACTACACTGAATTCCACAGTGTTGTCCTTTAATAAAAAGCTCTTCACCAACCTTACAAGCCCGGTTGAACGGCTACTATACATTCACACATGAGATAAGCAGAGTCCAAAACAACCCGTAACGTTACTAAACTTAATATATGTCCGTCTAGGTATCCAACTATAACACAGTTCTCCCACACTCTCTACAGAGAAGCAGTGGCGCATACATGTGACGTCATTAGAGATACTAGAAAGTCTTAAAGAGATACTACACAATTACGACTGTTACATATTCCCCCCGGGTCAGAATAGGCTGCCCTCAGCCGAACACAACAAAGGCACAGTCAATACTCAACAAACCCCCATACATGGATAAGTTGTTAAAAGTAAACCAGGAATATACAGCATAATATTGAAAAGCCGACATACATGGCAGTTTTCAACAACGGCAATATCTACTTTGACGAGCACTGTAAAAACAAAAAGATAAGGCAGTCAGGACAATCACAAAAGTGGAATTCCTTTTCTTTTTTTTCTTTCGAAAATGCTAGAACCCTCAGCATAACATATGTTAAACATTTAAACATGACCTGAACAAAATGTAAGTGACAGTCACGGAACACTACTGAAACTAGCAAAACAAAGTTCAAACAAGGTCACTTCAGGTCAAACCTGGAGGTATGAAAAGGGTTGGTCCACCTATTGACCGACCAGTCAGTGGTGACCCTCGGAACACGTCTCGGTCTAAAATTATAAGAGACATCAGCAGCACACGCATTGTCTGCTGCAAGTAAACTGTTAAGAGCCATCTCCGAAGTAGTGTCAGTGTCTTGGACAGGGTGGTGGTCCAAAAAGGCTGGAACAGGATCCGTGTATTCCAAATCAGTTTCAACTGGGACATCGTCAGAGACGATATCAGCGTTGACATCATAGTCAGGCTCTGGGTCCAAAAGGGCTGGGGAAAAACTGTCGTCTGGTGAAATGGAGACCAAATCTGCAGAAGCTGTTTGCTTTGAGCGGTTGTTAGATGAAGCTGTAGCCCAGGTGTAGAATGGTTGAAGATTTGCAACATGAAAAACTCCAGCTTTTTCTCCAGTGTCCACCTTGGTTAGACAATAGTTCACGTCAGACATCATTTTGTAGACGCGGTAGGGACCCACGTAGAGAGGTGCCAGTTTTGCTGAAAAGTTAGATGATGCATCCGACTTTGGGTGTAATTTTTCTCTGACCAGGTCTCCAACTTTAAAAGAGATCGGGCGTCGTCTCAAATCATAGTAATACTTTCGCCTTCTATGATTTTCTGTGAGAACTGTACGAGCATGGTCATGAGCATCTTGAATCGACGCTCTCAGGTGATCTGGGTAAGAAGTCTCAGGGTTGTCCATTCCTTCCCACGACGGCTGAGTGATGAGGTCCAAGGGAGTGTCTAACTCTCGTCCATAGAGCATCATTACGGGGCTCAGGCTTGTACTCTCATGAGGTGCCGTACGCAGCACGAAACAAATCTGGGGAAGATATTTGTCCCAAGAAGTGTGTTTGTCCTCAATATATGCTCGAATGGCTGTTTTCAATGTGCGATTTACACGTTCAGTTGCATTATTTTGAGGATGGTAGGCAGTTGTCATTCTGTGCTCAGTTCCAAGTGTTGACAGAACATGTTCAAACAGTTCACTGATGAAAGGTGTTCCCCTGTCTGAAATAAGGTAGGAGGGGGAACCATGTCGGGCGAATATGTCGGTGATGAACTTATTAGCAGCAACTCGAGCAGTTGCTTCCCTCACAGCACTCAGTTCAATCCATTTAGAGAAATAGTCAACAAAAACAAGGATATATGCATTTCCCCTTTGTGTGCGGGGTAGTGGGCCAATGTAGTCCACACCCGTGTACTCCCATGGTCTCTGTGGTTGGATCGGGACCATTAGGCCTGCTGGTTTTCTTTGAGTTGGTTTAGTGACTTGGCATGAACAACATGACACCACATATTTTTTTACATCAGAGTTCATGTTTGGCAAGCGTGCCAGAGTTTTTCAACGCCCAGATGTCCTGCAGTAGGATGATCATGATAATACTTGAGCAGATAACTACGGAGTGCAGTCGGAGCAAAACGTTTAATCTGCTTGAGTGGGTGAAGATCGCACTTTGTTTTTGGATCAATGAAATATAAGAGTCCATCTTGCAAAATGAATTTTTGCAGATCTTGATTATCCTCCTCATTCTGTTGGTCGTTTTTGAATTGACGGAGCAAGGTGGCTGTGACTGGGTCCTCCAGTTGCAACTGACGAAGATGAGGACGGTCTGACACAATTACAGAAGGCAGAGCACGAAGATCCATGCTTCCAATCATGGCATAGGGAGGAAGAAGATCAATGGGTGCATCCACATCTGGGAGGGGATTACGTGAAAGGGCATCAGGCACCTTATTACGTTCTCCAGGTTTGTGGATGATGCTGAAATCGAAGTTGATGGGTATTTTCTTGAACCTTCATTAAAAAGAACCACAGACAACGCATGCGAATAATTATGACAAAGCTTTTGCAAAAGGAGAAGACTCAACAAACGGCTTCTACAAGCCGTTCACCGAGCGTTCTAAAAAACCTTTGGTTACAGCTCGTCTTTTATTTTCAAGCAAAAACAGGGAGGATGGGGGACGGAGGACAGCACAGACAATATTTATCACTGCACACAGGCAGTTTCTAAAGTAGGGAGTATCCAGTTGATAAGAACACCTGTGGAAGCGTAATTTAAGGTCTGGGAAACTAGACAGTTAACTGTTTCACATGAAGACGTGGCCTTCAGGTCAGTTTATACACACAGAAGAAAGAAACACAAGCCTACCGGAGGGATTGGGGCGAGACATCAACCACTTTAGGCTGCTGTGGTCTGTGTAAATAGTCACATGTAAACCTTCAACATAGGGATGGAAATGTTCCAATGCCCAGATAACAGCCAGACATTCTTTTTCTGGAGTTGAATAGGGCTTTTCTGACTTATGTAGTGAACGGCTAGCAAAAGCCACAGCTACATCTTTGGCATTCTCATCCTTCTGCACTAACGCTGCTCCAAGTCCAGCATCACATGCATCAGTGTGGATGAAGAATGGACATGTAAAATTTGGGAATTTTAGCACTGGTGCCGAAGTTATGGAATGTTTTAGAAAGTCGACAGCTGCTTGGTACTCGTTAGTCCAGTTGAACGGCATGTCCTTTTTAGTGAGAGCAAAGAGTGGCTCTGCGTGACTTGCATAATCTTGTACAAAGTGGCGATAGTAGCCTGTTAAGCCAAGAAACTGTCGCACCTGCTTTGTCGTGGTTGGCACTTTAAACTCAGTCACAGCTCTCACCTTGTCAGGGTCAGGATGAATGCCAGATGGTGTAACACGGTAGCCGAGGAAGGTGAGTTCTGAAAGGCAAAATTGACATTTGCCAAGTTTCAATGAGAGGCCAGCAGATTTAAGCCTGCTAAGGACCTCCTCCAGGTCAAGTAGATGCTGCTCAAAAGTTGGTGATGCGACAACAATATCATCTAGATACACTGCACACGACTTATAAATCAGGCCAGCCAGAACATTGTTCATAAGTCGCTGAAAGGTTGCAGGAGCATTACATAGACCAAAAGGAAGGACTTTGAATTGGAACAGGCCACAATGTGTGATGAAAGCAGTCTTTGGTTTAGCCTGTTCAGCAATGGGACCTGCCAGTAACCTCGAGCAAGGTCTAATGTTGTCAGGAATTTTCCTCTTGATAAAAAGTCCAATGACTCATCCACTCGTGGGAGTGGGTAAGAGTCTTTTACAGTCAGCTGATTCAAACCCTGGAAGTCAACACAAAACCGTGGTTCACGGGGGGGGTTTGTTCACAATGACCACAGGAGCAGCCCGTGGTCCAGACGCAGGTTTAATGATGTCATCCTTTAGCATCTTTTGTACTTGCTCTTCAATAATTTGCTTTTTAGCTGGGGAGGTGCGATAAGGCGGTAAATTAACTGGCTTTGCATCCCCAGTGACAATGACATGTTCTGTCAAAGAAGTGCGACCTAGATGACCATCAAACAGATCACTGTAGTTATCAACTTTAACAGTCCATCTTTTTCCTCAGGATTCAAGTTAGCTTCTTCGACTTTTTCCTCAAGTGAGAGCTGTGGAGTGTTCTGTAGAGTCATTGTTCCACACTCAAGATCAGCCTCCACAAAGTCATTTTCACAGGGTTCATCCAGAAATGGGGGATTGTCATCCACAATTACTGTTCTGGTTGGGACATGAATTGTTAGTGAAGTGCGAGTCATAAAGTCCATCCCAAGAACTAAGGGGGATGAGAGGTCCTGCACTATCACAAATCGTTAATAGACTGACTTGCCCATGAATCCAATGGTCAACCAGGTTACTCCTAATGGATTGCAGTCGGTGCCGTTGGCCAGTCTTATGGGTGAGAAATGCCACTGATTCTTTAACGAGATATTTTGGGTCTTTTCGGGTATCAAGTCTGCGTTTACTGCTGAAAGCGATGCACCTGTGTCAAGTGTGGCCTCCAGAGCTGTTCCTTTATAGTTCACTTTAACCCTGAAAGGGGTATTCCAAGCTGATTGTGAAGTTCCATCTTCAACGTGATTGAGCATAGGTGGTGAACTTGGAACTGACACAGGCAATGAGGGCGGAGTTACTGACTGGGGCGAGGGCTGGCCCTGTGAAAAACTCTCCCCCCTCTGAAGTTTCCCTGCTTTCTACTCACTGGTTGTGCTTCTCTCATCCTGTTAGTGCTTTCCTGTTCTGCAGTCTGTGTTCCAGGATGCTAATCTGTAGATGGAGTTTGGGGATGCTCTCTAGCAGGTCTTGTAGAATGTCGAGTTCCCCGATACTCAGTGGAACAGTTTGGGCATGTTCGGGATATAACACCAGGCATGGAACATCTAAAACAGTAGGGACCACCATCATTTTTATTTTTCATCTGGACTCTTGATGGCTGTGATAGGCTGGTGCCGAGAACAGAATGGAGCTCATGGGCACGCAGCACTAAATCCATTACCGACTTGACCGGTGTTCCATACAGTGCCACTCTGTATTTTTCTACTGCATGTTTACAGATAAGGTCAATCTGCTCCTGCTCAGGCGGAGGGTTCCTCAGTCTTTTGAACTCACTGACCATATGGGCCACAAATGTAGGGAGAGGTTCTTAGGGTGCTGGAAACTGTCAAATATACCCATCATAATATTCTCCTGGTTGTCAGCAGGTAAGAACACAGTTCTGAAAAGTTCACAAAATCCAGTCCAAGTAGATACTGTTAAGAAAATATATTTAAAATATGCTAGTTGTAAAATGTAACCTGATTTAATGGAAAATGGTCTAATAATAGTTTTGGAATTAGAAACGTATTTTGGCTTATTGACATTTACTTTTTGGTCTAGAGTGAATTGTCGTATAAGGTTTGAAATTAGTTTTTATGTCAGGATATCACCAGTGGAAGTTCCAGCTGTTTCACAGTAATTTGTGAAGGGCCATAACCCAACGGGGGATCAGAGGCATCCTGCTTCTAACTTATTTAAAACAAAAGGAGAAGCCACGTTTCTGTCTCTGAAGGAACTGCAGGGATTTTCCGAGTTTGAAAGGGGTCAGAGACAGCTTTTGGTTGGTCGAGAGGTGTTGCACCTTATTTGAATAGAACACACCTACTAGTATAAAACCTCTTGCACAAAGAAAATGAGCCAGAAATAGTCAATTTTTAGCACCATGGGCTGACTATTTCTCCGAAGACGTCTTCGACGTCTTCGTTTTTCCTCTATCTGTCTCATTCTCTCAGGTGACTAATGTGTGACTGTGTTTTCTTTAATTTTTCTGTCTTGTTTATACTGTCCACTGATTGGATTAAACTCTGAGCTCCTGTGACGTCAACACGTAGCGTGCGTCTCTGTTTTGTGCCACACGGCTGCGGCTCCGGCTTCGGATACGAGAAAGAGCCTGGGACCAGGAGGAAAAGCCCGAGCCTAGTTGTTTTTTAATAGTTAATTTGGTTTTCCTCAACAATACATAAGAGCTGAGAATATTAAAAAATTTCCTTGGTGCCTTAGCTAGAAAATGTGGTAGTTCTCTGAGAATCTGTGTATCTGTTAAGTTCAAAGAAGTCTTGTAAGCGTTGACAGACTGCAGCCATTCCTCTGGGTGAAGACCATCCTCATTAGTGAACACAGAGGGTTCTAATTTTGCTTGGTGCAAAGCAGCAGCGAGCACTCTGGTAGTATTAATTAACTCCAGCGAATCCGAATGGGTCTGGGATGAAGCCCTCGTGGTCTGAGTGGGGTCGGGTGCTGAGTCGCACTGTTCTTTTTTTCTGGCATGTAGACTAGGCACATATGGAGTAGATGACGCTTGAGGAAAAGGCTGAGTAATCTGAGTAGCTGGGATTTTAGGGACAGTTTTAGTTTGTTGAGTCCAACGTTCCAAAATATTTTTCTGGAGATCCAATGAATCATGTAAACATTGTTGAAGCATGTCCACCTCTTCTTTCAGACTTTGCACTTTAAGTTCCAGGTCAGGGTGAGTAGCCATTATTGCACACTTATGTGAACCCAAGTCCATATAATGCAAGTTGTGCTAGGATAAATTCAGTTCTGTCTTTTCCATTTCTTTTTTTTTCAGGTACTCACGGCTTCAGTTTATATTTTCTCTGATGGACTTAAAGGCTTGCATTCCTGATCCGGTACAGAGCTGAGTACGTTACGGTAAAGGGTTTAAACCTGGGACCGTTAAAACCTGGGACCGTTTAAACTCTGCTCGTTGCCGTTCGGTTTGTTCCCACAAGATGTGGCGGCGGACGTCCACTATACTGCAAAGTCCTTCTTCCACGTTTCAAATATTAGCTGGTAGAATATACTGCATTCTGAGGTCCAAGAGAAATTGTTCGGGCGCCATTTGTAACTCTTGGGTTGTGTTTAAGGGAGGAGAGGAGGCGGTAGACTCGACTGGACGGTTAGAAACTGTCAACTACACTGAATTCCACAGTGTTGTCCTTTAATAAAAAGCTCTTCACCAACCTTACAAGCCTGGTTGAACGGCTGCTATACATTCACACATGAGATAAGCAGAGTCCAAAACAACCCGTAACGTTACTAAACTTAATATATGTCCGTCTAGGTATCCAACTATAACACAGTTCTCCCACACTCTCTACAGAGAAGCAGTGGCGCATACATGTGACGTCATTAGAGATACTAGAAAGTCTTAAAGAGATACTACACAATTACGACTGTTACAACTTCTTCAAGAATCCAATCTTTAACATTCTCTTAAACATGTATTTGGCATTTTTAACATCATTTTGCAGGTCGTTCCACAGTTTGACTCCTTGAATCGAGGTACATCATTCTTTCAAACTAGTTCTGAATTTGGGTTTCTTAAAAATCTGTGTCCCCTTAAGATTATAACAGCTCTCTCTCTTTGCAAAGAGTTTTTGGATATTTGAGGGTAATGTATTTAGGTGTGCCTTATACATAATAAACAAAATATAATCAACTAAATCATAGAATTTCAATATCCTCAATTTACAAAACAATATATTGGATGGATATTTGCCATGTTTTCGGGTGATAACTCTTATAGCCCTTTTTTGCAAAATGAAAACAGGTTTTGTACTGGTATTACATGACTTTCCCCGTACCTCAACACAATAGATCAAGTGTGGAACAATTAGTACATTATACAACATATACATTGCATGATCATTCAGAAAATCCCTTACTTTATAAAGCAATGCAATTGATTTGGCTATTTTTGTTCTTAAATAATTCAAGTGGGATTTCCATGTTAATCTCTCGTCAATAATTACACCCAAGAACTTCACCTCGCCAACGCTACAAATCTCTACACCATCAACTTTAAATGGAATATTAACAGTTCTTTGTCTCTTTGTAAATAACATACAATTTGTTTTATCCAAATTTAAAGATAATTTATTAAGTTTGAACCAATTTTGTATTTGCATAAATTCTGTTTGCATAACATCCATTCTATATCTTTACCTAGACAAAAAAGTGGTGTCATCCGCAAATAGTACACATTTGAAAAACCCTGACACATTAACCAAGTCATTAACATATAGGATGAACAACTTTGGTCCAAGTACAGAACCCTGTGGAACTCCACATGTAATTTCACAAAATTCGGATCTAGTATCATATACTTGTACAAACTGTTTTCTTTTTTCCAAATAACTCGAGATCCACTGTAATACCGGCCCTCTAATCCCATATTTAAAAAGTTTTTTGAGTAAAATGCTATAGTCAATCGTGTCAAATGCTTTCTTTAGATCCACGAAAATACTACCGCAATATTGTTTTTGATCAATAGCATTTGTTATTTGTTCTATCAGTTCCATAAGAGCCATTGATGTCGAATTGTTGGCTCTAAATCCGTATTGACTACTACTTAAAATATTATTTTTCTCAATAAATGTATCTAATCTGATTACAAATAACTTCTCCAAAATTTTTGAGAACTGTGGTAACAACAATATCGGTCTGTAATTACTAAACAAACATTTCTCACCATTTTTGTAAATGGGAATTACCTTTGCTATTTTCATGGTGTCTGGAAATTTTCCTGATGAAAATGACAAATTACAGATATAGGTAAATGGTTTAATTACATAAGACATGATTTCCTTCACAAAGGTCATGTCCATGTCTACCCAATCTTTTGATTTTTTATACACCAATTTATTTACAATACTCATTATTTCTTCCTCATCCATTTTTCCAAGAAAGATGCTGTTTGAACAACCCCCTATTGTTTGAGTCACGTCGCTATCATCTTTTGGTATCTGAGCCAAATGCCATCAGAAGGTTTACATGTAGAAGAGGTCAAGTTTCTACCCTGCCCTGCACTCAGATAATGGCACCAATTTCATTGGTGCTGAAAAAGAGCTTAGAGAAGCCATAGCTGAGCTTGATCATTCTGAAATAAGAGAGGATCTGATGTCAAAAATTATTGCATGGACCTTTAACACACCAACTGCCTCCCATCAAGGTGGAATATGGGAAAGACAGATTCGTACCGTCAGGAAGGTGTTGAACTCTGTGTTGAGGCAACAAACATTAGATGATGATGGCCTTCACACATTGTTATGTGAAGTGGAAGCAGTCATAAATGATCGTCCTTTGACTGCTGCATCAGATGATCCAAATGACTTGGAAGTTTTGACCCCAAACCATCTTCTGTTGTTAAAGAAGCAGCTAATCCTTCCTCCAGGCTTATTTGACAGTGATGATATATACTCACGTCGAAGCTGGAGACAGACACAATACATGGCCGATTTGTTTTGGTCAAGATGGACAAAGGAATATCTTCCATTGCTACAAGAGTGGCAGAGATGGCGGACTCAAAGGAGAAATTTTGTCACTGGAAATCTTGTACTCATTGTTGACAATTCAGCATCAAGGAATGCTTGGTTGACTGGAAGTATCCAAAAGACCTTCCCTAACTCCAAAGGAATAGTGCGACGAGTTCAAGTTCAAACCAAGTCTAGTTTGTTAGATAGACCTATAAGTAAACTCTGTTTGTTACAGGAAGCAGAATGAGTCAGGAAAAGACTGTTAGTTGACTTACAGGCGAACCTTGGGTGATTTTGTTAGGTTGATAAATATGTGGCTCTTTTTGAGGTGTAATTGTTATGCATCCTGCCTATACAATTAGGGGCTGGAATGTTAGAGCCATAAATGGAAAATATTTAAGTTATTTGTAAGATGATTTGTTTGTATTTTATAAATGTTATTTAGGATGATTAATATTGTTTAGGCATTTTTATTGTGAAATTTAGTATAAAGGCTTACTTCCTGTCGGATTGTTTTATTGCCTTAAACAGAAGGAACCATTTGTCAGATAGATTAGACATGGTTGTATTATTTAGACATGGAGCAAAAACAGTTTTTGACCGTGTAAACTGTGTATTTTTGGAAAAAAAGAAAAAGACTGAGCTATCGTCAATTTTGTATTTTGTATTTTTGTACAGATAGTTTTTTGTTAAATGCACGGTTCGCACGAGTCCTTTACTTCCAGTGTCTAAGGAATGACACAGATATTGGATCTGTTGCCATAACACTTAACAACGTCCTCCTTACTGGCCCTGATCTACATAACACACTCCTTGGAGTTTTTCTCTGCTTCCGAACCGAAAGCGTTGCAATCATGGCCTATATACAGCAAATGTTTCACTGTTTTATGGTGCGCGAGGACCATTGTAACTTCCTCCATTTTCTCTGGCATAGGGACAATGATTTAAACAAGGAAGTTATCAACTATCGCATGAAAGTCCATGTATTTGGCAACTCACCATCTCCTGCAGTTGCTGTTTACAGACTTTGCAAGGCCATCAGAGCAGGTGAAAAGGTCTACAGTGCTGATACTGTCAAGTTTGTGGAGAGGCACTTTTATGTAGAAGATGGCTTGATTTCTGTTCCTTCAGCTGAGCCAATAGACTTGCTTCAAAGAACACAAGCTTCACTCGCTGAATCCAATCTGTGCCTGCATAAGTTTGTTTCTAACTCACAGGCAGTTATGCAAGCCTTCTGCCCAGAAGACTGTGCACCAGTCGTTAAAGACTTAGATTTAAGTGGGGAAGAAATACAATCCCAGCGAAACCTTGGTCTTATTTGGGAAATTATAACCGACACATTCACTTACTTGGTAGCCGACACAAACAAACCATTCACCCGTTGTGGTGTTCTGTCATCCGTTAACAGTGTCTTTGATCCCATGGGCCTATTGGCACCAGTCACAATCCAAGGAAGAGCTCTGCTCAGAGAGCTCACTTCTGAATGTTCAGGTTGGGACACACCCCTTCCAGAGGACAAACAAAGTAAATGGGAAATATGGAAAGATTCCCTTCAGGACCTAAAGGAACTACATGTCCCTAGAACCTTCACATCTACTTCACTCAGTCAAGCGATGCATAAAGAACCGTGTTTATTCTCAGATGCATCCCCTAAAGCCATAGGGGCCGTAAGCTATTTAAAGGCAACCCAAGCAGATGGCAAAGTTGAGGTTGGATTCATAATGGGCAAAGCAAAGCTAGCTCCCCTGTCAGAACCAACTATACCAAGACTTGAACTCTGTGCAGCAGTCTTGGCAGTGGAAATGGCTGACCTCATTCAGGACGAGTTGGACTTACATTTTGATGCCATACACTTTTATACCGACAGTAAGGTGGTACTAGGCTATATCTGCAATGAAGATTCTATACATATGTCCACAACAGAACACAGCGCATTTGCCAGTCATCAAAACCAGAACAATGGCACTATGTGCGTACAGAGGAAAACCCAGCAGGCCATGCGTCGAGGTCATTGTTAGCAGCTCAGCTAAAAAGGTCAACCTGATTCACCGGACCATCCTTCATCTGCTATCCACCTGCAGAGATGCCACACGTCAGTGAAATGTTTGACTTAATCGAACCTGACAAAGACTCTGAGATTAGGCCAGAAATCACAACTTATGTTACTCACCTCCGAGTACTCAACAGTGAACGTTTCGAGCGCTTTTCTACTTTCAAGTCCTTAGTCAGAGCTATAGCAAATCTTATCCACATCGCAAAATCTTTCAATAGGACTGTTAAGTTTGTGACCCAAGAGAAAAACAGACTGGAGCCAGCAGTAGTAGAGTACTCAATATTTTTCTTTTCTTTTGTTCAGTTCAGTATACAGCATGGCATATCAGGTCACAACAAGAGGGAAAAAAATCTCTCTCTCATCTGGATCACTTGGTTCTTAAAGGATTGACCACCACAAAGATTAGAGGGTTGGAGACATTTACATTTCCAAAAAGAATGAATAAACATTTGCACTAAACTATATTCCTAACAAAAAAATGTATTTCACAGTTACAATTAACTCAAGCAAAACTAGAATCAAAAACAATCTGGGCCCAAACAAAATCAAAAATACATCTCTCCTCCCTCTCCAGATAATGGATTTTCCCAATGAGGCTGATTGGAAACACCAGGTCCTTGTCAGCACTGCTCATGGGCGTGCTTCCATGGCAATACATGACCAGGTGACCTCAAAGAGATAAGATGATTAAAACAAGTAAACAAATCAAACCACCTCCCCAAACAATACATCCACCCAAATAAACCAGAATATATAAAATACACAGAAAACAGTACCTATTAGGGAGGGAGTAAATCCCTCACAAGGACCAATCAAAATAGCAAATGCACGGGCATTTGCTATTTTGATTGGTCCACATACCTCGAACTCCAGAGGAGATAGCTCAGGCAAAAACTGTCATCCTCAAGGAGACACAAAAGGCCCATTTTCAAAAAGAACTTTCTGCCCTTAATGCTGACAAGCCGATCTCAAAGCAGAGCCCTATACAAAAGCTCAGACCAATCCTGCAGGATGGTCTCATTTCTGTTGGTGGCCAACTCAAACACTCAGACATTGAGAACTTGGAAAAAAGTCCATTAATTCTCCCTAAACACAGTCACATCTCTCTCCTGCTCACTCATCATCACCACGAGTTAGTGGAACATCAAGGCCATCATCTGACAGAAGGAGCCATCAGGGCTGCAGGACTGTGGCTTTTAGGGTGCAAAACACTAGTCAACTCAGTAATCCACAAATGTGTAACCTGCCGCAAATTGCGTGGGAAAGTAGAACAACAACTCATGGTGGCTCTACTACCTGAATGCCTAAAAACTTGTTCTCCTTTTACTTATGTCGGCCTCGACGTCTTTGGGCCCTGGACTATTACCATCAGATGCACCAGGGGCGGAATGACTGGGGTGATAATGGATACTTTAAAATCCTCCGTGGATCAAATCACTGTGGCATTGAGTCTGAGATCGTGGCTGGAATCCCCAAGTAAAACCCAAGGTTTCATGCTGCGTCACCGCTAGAGGGCACCACACTCAACTGTCATTGAACAAAGGATACTTCTGCACAGACAGCATGGTGTTTGAGGAGGGGAATTCAAACCCCCATAGTTTTTAAGTGATTTAAAAACTATGGGGGTTTGAATTCTATAATGGCCCTGCATAATGGCCAAGCGATGGGCCATTATGTTTACCTGCATGAGTTCAAGGGCTGTCCATATTGAGGTAATCGAATCTCTAGACACCTCCAGCTAGATAAATGCCCTCCGTCGCTTTTTTGCTCTAAGAGGTCCCGCCAAACAGTTATTGTCGGATCGGGGCACCAATTTTGTTGGGGCTTCCAAGTAACTAGGAATGGACAAATCAATGCAGAAGTATCCAACAGAGCAAGGTTGCAGCTGGGAGTTTAATCCTCCACATGGGTCTCACATGGGAGGTTCTTGGGAGCGCATGATTGGAGTTGCCCACAAAATCTTGGACTCTATGTTGCTGCGAAATAAGATACAGCTGAAGTGCTATGCACACTCGTGACTGAAATAACAGCCATCATAAACGCAAGGCCACTTGTCCCAGTGTCGTCGGATCCAGAGAACCCCTATGTTCTATCCCCATCGATGCTCATTGCACAGAAATCCTGCCTTCAACCTCCACCTGGAGACTTCTTGGATAAAGACCTTTACATCAAACAATGGAGAGAAGTTCGAGCTCTTTCCAACCAGTTTTGGACACGCTGGAGGCATGAGTATTTGCCCACATTGCAACAAAGACAGAAAAGGACTGTATCATGTAGAAACCTCCACGTTGGTGACCTAGTTCTGCTAAAGCTTATGTTATTCTTTAGTTTTTTCTTCTTAAGTTTTTTGTCAGAATCATGATGTTGTCAACACCATAACTGATCATTTACAAAACTTTGATGAAATTTTGTGAACTAAAAACTTAATTTTGGTATATTGTAAAGATTTCATGGACTTGATGAGCTACAATATGGCCTCCTTCAGATTAAAATCATGTAAATTGAGGTAGTTTGGCTTTTCGTCAACTCCATCAGTTTTTCTGACTCTTTCAGTGAAATTGTTGACGAATCTCACTGAAATGTGCAATTAATTCATTTTAAATAAATTGCATTACTTCATATATACCAAGGTTTTAATTTTAGTCACTAGTTTGTCACCACCTTCAGTTCTGTGTCAACTTCATCATGCAGTGTCAACTCCATCAGATGAACTTTTTATTGTTTTTTTTTTTTAAATAATATTTATTTTGTTTCTTGAGATGCATTTGTCTGTAAAATAAGTAAAAATATCACTAATAGGGTAATTAAAAATTATTTTTTATTTATTTTTGTCAGATAGTGATGACAACGTTCTGGGTCAGGTCGATTAAAAATGTAATTTAAAAAAAAAAAAGTGACAACTGAGCACCTGTACCTTAGCATCTTTACATTTCCAAAACATTATTTGTCATATTTGCTTACATCAGGTTGAGAAATAAAAAAAGTTATGGGAAAATTAAAACCCATTTGTCCCTATTCTTAAGAATCACTGAAGTATGTTATAAAAGCCGTACATTTCAACCAGGGGCGCAACTACATACTTTCTGAGGTGTATGCGAATATGTCATCGGCGCCCCTCCCCCCTTCCCTCCAGAATCCTCAAGCTCCCAGGCTTCTGATAGACGACCCGAGTTCAGAGGATGAAAGAGACCAACAACGGAGGGTGAGAAGGGAATATATATGTAATCTTGGGTACAACTCTAGATCCTCTTTTTACCAGATCACACAGATAAGTTTGTAAAAATGGACAGAGGCTCTGCTGCAGATTACAAACAGTTTATTGAGTTCACAAATTTTAGCAAAAATAGTCACAATTTATTTTATTATATGAAGTGACCACACTAAAAGTGGGAGTCTATGCTGACCCTGGGATCCTTAAAGCTGAAAAATAATTAAAACCCAATTAGATAAAATTAGACTGTTTGGGGGAGGAATAATAATAAAGAAAACACAAATACAACTAAATCCACCTAAGTGTTCCTTAACAAAAGCACACTCACACAAAAATCCCTGGTGAATACAAAGAAAACAAGAAAAACTCCCCTTCCACTGGTCTCAATCTACATAAAACAGCCTAAGACCCAGGGATGGCATAGGTCCAGTTTAAAACAAGCCAGAAGGCTACAACTGTAACTCCATTTTCCCTAACAAACCAAAACAAGAAAAGTTATTTTAATCAACAATAACCATCTAAAAGTAAGTAAACTAAAAAAAAAAATGAAATTGAAACAAATCATAAGCTGAAACAGTAGAAGGTAGTGATGGGCTATCTGAATCCAGGCTACGAGACGTGTACAAGTAAAAAGGGGGCGTGTCCGATGAAGCCCCGCTTACGATGCTTGTGTCGTCTTGCCAACATTGGCCCCCAACCGTTTTACTACCGCGGACCGGTCAGTACTTGGTAAATGTTGCTGCGGACCGGGAGGGTGATCCGTCAGATAAGCTTCTGCATGTTGGTGTTCCTGTTAAATCCTGAATATACCGAATTTCTGTTGTCTTGGCCCTTTTATTCCAGCCTGTGGGTTTTTCCCTGACTGGGAACGAGAAAACAACCTGTTGAATGTGACAGGTAGCCAATCAGAAAGCGCGGTGACGTAAGAACAGAGGAGAATCAAAAACAGCTGAGATATCAGAGATGATATGTGGAAATGTTTGTTATTAAATCTAAAGGTCATTATTATGTTTATTCAGTTAAAAATGTTAACTATGAAAAAACAAAGTCACCTCCAAATCATAGTGCAGCAAATAAAGCAGCTGCTCCCGTCGACTTTTATCCACCGCCTTTTCTTTTTGTTACTTCTTTAATTTCTTAAAATAACTAAGCAAACTATCACTATTGATTCTATATCGTCATCCGTGTTTGGTTATTCTAAATTCCCGCTATGTTGGGGTTTTTTACTGGATTATCCTCTGGAATCGGTTCGTGTTGCTCCTGCCTTGTGACTGGAGACACGAACCAATCGAACCTGTTGTTCTTTTATCAGCTCTGTGGTCACAGAGGTTTGGAGAATCTGCAGATATTCTTAAATCTTTCTGTCTAAACCAGACTTAAGACTCACAAGCTGGGCACTGACTCTCAGTGCCCCAAGTCAGTGCCCCAACGGTCCGACTCTGGTCACTATGGTAACGTTTACATATCCCTTCAAAATAAGATACAGAAGCGCCACAAAAACGAACATTTTACTTTTGTGAAAATTTTAACTCACAATAATGAGTAATGGGAGCCCTGAACTTGTTTCTCTGTAATGAGACGGTTCCATCTGAAAGTGATGAGAGTCAATGACACCTGAAGTGTTGCTTATATCTACAACCTGCTTGGTCTCTGCGTGGCGCAGCAGCTTGAAGCTTCATTGCCTCATTAGCAGCCGGTCGCCGCATGTTACACAGAGCGGCTTGTAATGTATGATTCACCTACTGGTCGGGGATAAATCCATCCTCCTGTCTCTTCTCTCTCTGGACCTTTTCCCCTTTGCAAAGAAACTTTCCAAACACATCTGATCTGTTTCTTACTCATTTTTCTGCTTGTGGCTCAATGTTGGTGCGCAAGTAACCGAGAGAATCCGGTTAAAAGGTTTTCAAAATAAAAGATCCTCCAGCCTGTTTGTGAGACTGCACACTGCTTTTTCTGGGCCCCGTTGCTATGGTAATTAACAATCTGCACCTGGGCTGGCTGACGAAGCTGAAGTTGGTTTCCATTTCTAGCTTCCAATAGCTAAAGGGCGATTCCACTTAATTTTTCACTACCTTCTACATCATTAATCGACTGTAGTTCAAAATCTACTATACCTAGACGCTTCAAACCTGGACTAGATTATTCTGCTCTAATAGCAGAATATTTAAAACCATGTTTGGGATTTGTGAAAACTTTTTCTGATTTGTGAAAACTCAATAAAGTTCAAAAATCACAATTTTTTGGCACCTGTGTCATCACTAAAACTGTTCTAATTAAAAATCTACAACTCATACACACTTCAAGCCTGGACTACATTATTCTGCTCGCATAGCAGAATATTTAAAACCATGTTTGGGATTTGTGAAAACTTTTTCTGATTTATGAAACTTCAATAAATGTTGATTTCAGACGTTTTCTGGATCTTGGTCACATGAGAGCTGCTCCAGCTCTAACATTACAACACCTAGACAAACTTGGACTAGATTATTTTCTTCAAGCTGGATATTTAAAAACATGTTTGGGATTTGTGAAATATTTGTCTGATTTTTGAAAACTCAGTAAAATTCGATTTAATGTTTTTTTTTATTTTTGCATCTGTATCACACAAGATATGCTCTAATTTAAAAGCTACAACACCTAGACTCTTCAAACCTGCACTGGACTTTTCTGCTCTAATAGTAGAATATTTGAAACCATGTTTGGGATTTTTGAACCTTTAATCTGATGTGTGAAACTTCAGAAAAGGGCTATTTTACCACTTTTTGCATCTGGATCACACTAGAACTGCTCCAGTTCCTAAAATACAACTCATAGACTCTTAAAACGTGGACTAGATTATTCTACTCTAATAGCAGAATATTTGAAACTGTTTTTGGGATTTGTGAAACTTCAAAAAGGGCAATATCACGACTTTTTGCATCTCTTTCATACTAGAACTGCTCTAATCAAATAATGATTGTGAAATGATTTGTGAAAACTCAATAAAGTTCAAAAATCACAATTTTTTGGCATCTCTTTCATTACTAAAACTGTTCTAATTAAAAATACTGTATATAACTCATACACACTTCAAACCTGGACAACATTATTCTGCTCTAATAGCAGAATATTTAAAAGAAAAAGTTTTCACAAATCCCAAACATGGTTTTAAATATTCTGCTATTAGAGCAGAATAATGTAGTCCAGGTTTGAAGTGTCTACATGTTGTAGATTTTTAATTAGAGCAGTTCTAGTATGAAAGAGATGCCAAAAACTTTTGATTTTCGACCTATATTGAAGTTTCACAAATCAGAAAAAGGTTTCTCAAATCCCAAACATGGTTTTAAATATTCTGCTATGCTAGCAGAATAATCTAGTCCAGGTTTGAAGCTTCTAGGTATAGTAGATTTTGAACTACAGTCGATTAATGATGTAGAAGGTAGTGAAAAATTAAGTGGAATCGCCCTTTAGCTATTGGAAGCTAGAAATGGAAACCAACTTCAGCTTCGTGGCTGGCTCTCTGTCAGACAGTATGCTGGAGATAGAAGTTTCTGTAGAGCTTTGGAGTTGACGTCATAG
Source organism: Poecilia picta (assembly GCA_033032245.1). Classification (NCBI taxonomy): domain Eukaryota; kingdom Metazoa; phylum Chordata; class Actinopteri; order Cyprinodontiformes; family Poeciliidae; genus Poecilia; species Poecilia picta. The sequence goes on along the minus strand of CM065358.1, from coordinate 50,881 downwards.
GATATGACGTTTTCGTCGCCATTTTTGGTGTCCACAGCCCAAATGAACTATTCAGAACATCACTGGTGTTTTCATTGTGTTACCGACCGCAGTGAAGTTGTTTCCAAGTTGGATATTGGATATCCCGCTCCACTGAGTCAGGGACGTTCAGCTCAAGGCTGATCCGATTTCTTAACGCTAATTTAGGTCAGCTGTTCTTTACTAGTCCCTCCTCAAGCGGTCAGTTTCACAGCTGCTGTCAATTTCCAAACACTCCTGTAAATAAATGCCTTGTGTTTGACCAACTGATACAAAAACGTGGACATTCATGCTATTACATTAGGCACACTGTCCTCTATTAAAATTTTAAGTCATATTCAATAAATTAAATATTAACGTCTTCTTCAGTAGCTTCCAAATCGTGTCCCATTAACTCAATCTGTTTGAAATTGTTTTACTAGACTGTATAGATGAGGCTCACTCACATTTCTTACATTTTAACTTTTTATATATTTTATAGCGATTTCTGTAGTCAAAATTTTGTATTTTTCTTAAATAGCTTGTAGGTCATGTGACCTATTAACTCAAAATCTGTGAGAAATTATTCTACTAAACTATATAGATTATACATATTTTTATTCCATTTTGACCCCTTTTTTATTTTTTAACCAAAATTATATTTAAAAAAAATATTCCTAAAATGTATTACCTCAGATGATCATCACTTGTTACCCGTAATGTTCAATTGCAAAAAATTGTAGGACAGGATCAATTTCATTACATGTTCACTTATCTGAAATATGTTAAATACAACAAATATTTATTAAAGTGTGATCTATTTCATAAAATTTGTCACCTTTATTGTTTAATTACACATTAAATGTTTAAAGATGGGCTCTTTCATCTTGTTTGTGTCATGATGTGGTGATGGACATAAATGCAGCAGGCAGTGTATTTACTTTATGTGGATGTAGAAACAAGGCTGATCTAACAATAAGAACTAAGGAACATAGAGCAAGAGAAACTAGAAGATCTAAACAAAGAAATAACCCAACTAGAATGACTAAAGAAAGATATTGACTCAGACATGGAAGAATAACTGAACCTATGGTGATCAAATTAAGAAATAAACATTACTAGAAGTCCTGCAGGGAGGCTGAAATAAGAAATAACTGGAAGTATAAAATATAATTAAATTATAGTCATTAAAGAAGGCTTGAGATGGACTCAGACAAACAAGGAAAAGCAATAATATAATTCTACCCTTCTTTGATATCCAACTTCAGGCCTATTTCGAAGCTTCCTTTCATGTCTAAAATCTTAGAGAACGTTGTTTATAACCAATTAAAAGCCTACCTCAATGAAAACAATATTCTCGAGGCCTTTCAGTCTGGTTTTAAAACTTTTCACAGTACTGAATCTGCATTGTTGAGGGTTTTTAATGATATCCTTCTGGCTACAGATGCTGGGGACCCTGTGATTTTAGTTCTCTTAGATTTGACTGCGGCCTTTGACACGGTGGATCATGATGTTTTAATTTCTCGTTTAGAGCATCATGTGGGTCTCAAAGCCACTGTCCTAGCGTGGCTTCGGTCTTACCTGGCCGACAGGTCTTTCTGTGTTAACCTAGATGATTTTAGATCATCTAGGTTAGGGGTACCCCGGCCTCGTACCCCTGCTCCTTTACTGTGTGGGGTGCCGCAGGGCTCAATACTTGGACCTCTTTTGTTTTCTTTATATTTGCTTCCTCTTGGGTCAATATTTAGGAAACACAACATTGCTTTTCATTGCTATGCGGATGACACACAGATCTATGTGCCCCTACATCGCAAGGGAGTCATTTCTGTATGAATTTTAATGGAGTGCCTTGATGAAATTAAAACTTGGATGGCTCTGAACTTCTTGAGTTTTAATGAAAGAAAGACAGAAGTGATTGTTTTTGGCCCTGGTACCACTGGCAGGTCTCCTCCAGTGGACGTGGGTCCGCTATCTCAATATGTAAAGCCTTCTGTCACAAACCTGGGTTTTGTAATGGATGAAAATTTTAAGTTGGACAGGCAAATCAGTGCCGTAGTGAAATCAAGCTTCTTTCATTTGAGGCGGCTTGCAAAGATTAAGAATATTTTATCAGCTGAGCACTTTCAAGTAATAATCCATGCCTTTATCACAACTCGGTTGGATTATTGCAATTCTTTATACGTTGGTGTAAGCCAGTCCTCTCTGTCTCGTCTTCAGGTGGTCCAGAATGCTGCTGCACGGCTTTTAACTGGATCGTGGAAGAGAGAACATGTTACACCTATTTTATCCTCTCTGCACTGGTTGCCTGTCCATTTTAGAGTCCATTTTAAAAGTCTTTTATTTGTTTTTAAATCTTTGAATGGCCTTGCCCCCTCCTATCGTTCTGAGCTGCTACATGTATACTGTCCTTCCCGAGCTCTCAGATCAGCGAGTCAACTGTACCTGGAGGTGCCGAGGACTTTGAGGAAGCTCAGAGGGGACAGGGCGTTTGCTGTGGCAGCTCCCAAACTTTGGAACTCTTTACCATTGTCTGTAAAGCAGGCTACTTCTCTGGCAACTTTTAAATCTGCTCTTAAGACTCACCTTTTTTGGCTGGCCTTTGATTCAGTTTGAGCTGCTGTCACTTTTAGTTACTTTTATTGTTGTTTTTTTTTTAGATTACTTATTGTGGTCTTTATTATGACTGCATATTTGGGTATGTTCTTGTTTTGTATTGTGTGTCTTCATCTTAAGTGATTGTATTTTTGGTGTTAGTGTGCTTTTAATTTTTATTTCATTTGTTTAATTTTGTGGCTGTACAGCACTTTGGTCAGTGGTACTGTTTTAAAGTGCTATATAAATAAACTTGGCTTGGCTAATAACTACACTAAATACCATGAAGCACTAAACTAAAGTGGCTAAAACACGAAGCTAAATAAAATGAAAAGCAAAACAAACCCAAAAGCCCAGTGTCCTGACAGATGTCTGATTGTATAACTGTTTACTTTAATCACATAAATATCTATATCTATATCTATAATCTCATTACATGTATGTTTATTACCTGAAATATGTAAATAAATTTTTACTTTAAATGTGATTAATTTCTTCACGTTTACATGCAATTTGAAGTGCTTGAATCAAACGATTCATGGATGTTTAATACATTAAATAATTAAAGTAGAGAAAACAGCCACTTCAACTGTATTTCAACACAAATGGTTCCTGTTCCTCTTCGGTCTGCAGCCTTACTGAGCTCCTCTCCTGGTTTCTTCCTCCTCATCCTCTCCAACTTGCTCCTCTTCTGTTGCCTCCACTGTGTTTTCATTATTTACTTCTTCTGGGGTAAATAATGAAAACAGTCTCAATAACTTGTTGATAGTTTTGCTGTATCTCCTCTTTGATTGACGCCCATGTCGGTCTGATGTTGTGGCGTTGACCTCAGTGACCCATATTCAGCACTGGACCCCAGTCAGGATTAAGTTAATCCATTTCATATGTCGGTTTACCTTTAAGAGGACATATCAGAACACACATCAGTTTTAATATTGTAAATTTGATAACACTAGTAAAATAGTTTACTCCACAATAATGTAATAACCGCGATGTCCACTGACAAAACTCGGACTTTGCTACATAACAATATTAGCCCAACCTAAACAAGGTTGACCCACTTAAATTAACTCAACCGAAACTGATCATGAGATACTCGGAGAAAATAATAGAACATTATGACACAAAACCAACAAAGCAAATTTAGACACTCACCAGAATGGAAATGTCTGGAACAAACTTTGAAGGTATCTGGGGATGTTGGGAGAACGTAATATCAGCTTCTCACTGCTAATACCAGGACATTGTTTTCTTTTCGTTAGCTCCAATAGCTTAGCCTCCTCGCGTTGTTTCCAAGCAGGAAAATAGTGAAAATAAAGTCCGCTTTCCACTTTTTTATCGTTTCATTCGTGTGATCGGACATTACAGACAATAACGCAGCAAGTTCGTACCATAGTTAAATTATTTTAAGTAAATGGATTGAAAAAATCTCCGAGACTGTTGTCTATGGACACCAAAGATGGCGCTGATATCCCTCCGATTAGAGCAGTGATGTCACACTTCGAAGCTCTATACTTTTGAGACACCCAGCATAAGTCTTAAGGACCCTGACAACAACCATAAGCCCTAGGAAAATTTTAAAAACATTTTAATATTATATCTTCTATTTTAATATTATATCTTCTGTGTCGGGTTGCACACAAAAAAACTGTAATTTATTTTTAAACCCATACATCTGGGTCACACCATGCTACCTAATGAATATTCGCTGCATTATTCTACACCTTTTAGTGTTGCTACTGGTAACACTAGTAGTGTTTTTGTTTTGGTGCACATCGATGACATGAGCTAACTGACACATTCCTGATGCTTACCTTAACAGAAACATCCTACTATTCAGATGGTCCAGACAAAGAACTGCAGTTACACAAATTAGAGCAATGAATTATTTTCTAATTTGAATAAGAACAGCACTAACAACTTTGAGGTTAAATTACAAATTCTCCTGTTGGATTTCAATTTCATGCTTGTTAAAGTCACTGAGAAAACAGGATGCTTTGCAGAAAAAAAACAATTCATTTTGGTAACCCAGGCAGTTGAATAAAGCTTCATGAGGTTATAAATGTACATACAGTATCTCTGGTGGTGATGACAACCATGATGTGGAGTACAAAAGAGATAAACGTGACATTTGTTAATAAAGCCAAAAAGCCCTGTCGCTTTAATCGAACCTCCTAATTATTCCTCTAGAGGTCCAATTAGCTTAAAAATGGCTGAACATAAAGCAAATCACTGGTTCGGCAAGATGCCGATGGATTAGATGGCTCTACTAAGGATGCTATTTCTATAGCGCTTCAGACAAGTTCGAGTTTTGAAACAAAGTTCTTCTGTTTTGCTTGCTAAACTTTAATTATTGAATGGCACAAGAATGAAACCCTTGGGCCAACACAAAGCTGGACCAACATGCAAAAGATAACCCAGCAGTCTTTTTTGCAAATAAGCTCTCGCAGATGGGCAAGCAACAAACTGTGTTGGTTCTAGAAGTCTTTCTTTACTTAAGGATAACAGGTAAGGATAACAGCCTTACCACACGTTGAGTTTAACTAACAAACTTTCACCTAAACTTAGAAATAAGAGAAACAAATTATAAAAAAGATGACCAAAAAGTGTAAGGGCCATGTGCAAAGCCAATGTTGATGTCAAAAAAGAGCTGCATAGTGTGTCCATCAGCTTCTATAATATCTTGGGCAGTTAAATTTATTTTCTTTGTACATGCAAAGTTGTGAGTCTCAGTGTGACATAAACTTGCAAACTAAATAAAATTATGAATACAAATGCATTGTTAGAATTTATAGGTAATACAGATGCAGAGTTCTGTTCATGAGAATTTGTTTGACTTACAGCAATAGCTGGAAGAGAATCCAATTCAGTGTAGACTTGTCTGCAAAAGGTTGGACAGACCTAGACATTGACTTTGCAAAGATAAATTGGTTGGAATTAATATATATATATATGCTAACTCTGTATTTTGAAATACTACTTACTACATATTTACCAATCTATGTCACCAGATGATAACTCCATGGTGGCATGTGGTGAAGAAACATTTCAGTCTCTTTTGAAATGGACAGTTTTCTTTATCTACAAAAATGGCTACTTCAAATAGCTTCCATTAATAATGCATCTTCTTATGAACCTCATCATCCAATTTTAAGAGGTGTTAAACAATGTTGATTTAAATTGATCAGGTAGACCTTTGTGACCACCTGCAAAATAAATGTTTAGTACCAAAGCAGACCCATGGAGGCACAATTTTCACTGTGACCCCTGAAGGTGTGCTGTGATATATGAAGATGTTAACAGTACCAGGATATAGCAGGTCTTTCATGGATCAGACTTGTTTAGAACACCTACACCAGATTGACAATTGGGTATTTCCCCACTGCTCCTTTCTTGACCATGTACATTTTTAACTGTACATCATCCAAGTTTGGATGTTGATAAGCATAAGTATGACCATTTCTTCTGCTTTTAATACATCTTACTTGATGGGAGATATTCACTTGCTGCCTACCATGTCCCACCAACTACAGTGAAAAAGTGACTAGATAAGAATAGGTTAGTTATAATGTTAAGCTTAATTAGTGTATAATGAGGATTTATTTTTTCGCAGTGGTGTTTCAGGAGGTGGAGTCTTGTCCTGTAAACATAAACTTCTCACTTCACCTTCCTCAGTTGTGTCCTTGGGTAAGAAACTTTGCCTGCTGGTGGTTAGAGGGCCTGTTGGTGCCGGTGAATGGCATCCTTTGTTCTGTCAGTCTGTAGCATACATTGTAGCACCTGTGGCTGCAATGTAATTCACTACCATGAGTATGTGAATATGTGTGTGAATGGGTAGATCACCAAATGTAGTGATGGAGTCCTCTGAACCTGATAATCGCTACACAAATACAGGCCATTTACCATTTCAAAGATTCTGAAAAAAGGTTTCTCACAGAATCGGAAAAAATAAAAAAAACATCTATTACTTTGTCCATCTCTTCCTGCTCTGCCTAGTTGAAAAGAACCAATGTCCAGGATTGCAAGTTAACCAAACTTGAACAATTGATATGGGCAAGCATAAAGCATACACAAATGAGATGGGATTTGCACAATCCCTCATAATCACAGGATAGTTATCTGTAGATGCATAGCAGGAAGAGTTTCTGCTCGCTCTACTCCTGAGAGACAGGCTGATAAGAACCAGGCTGCAGAACTCACTAGTTCAGAGTTAGGATCCTCAGAAGTCCTAAGTCTGAACTAGTTAGGACTCCTGAGGTTTAAAAAAACCTCCTGGTTTAAAAAAAACACATTTTTTAAACCAATTTGTTTTAAAAAAAAAGGAAGCTTGGTAAATAACTACAGTGGCTCGGCAAATTTAATAAAATTCCTCTTTCATCAGGCAATGTATTCCAGTGTGCAGGGCCATGTGGAGACCTTTGGCGGCCCAGGGGCTCAAAGTTAAAAAGGGGCGCATTGAACAAGATCTTGTTCAATGTGAACGGCAACAACCCTTATTGATCAAGAATCTAATATTTAATTGGATCATACTACATCTTTGTCATCATGTATGGGCAATACAAAGCTAATATAATTTTGCCTCTATAGAGCTTCGGAGCGAGATGTCACTGCTCTAGTCTGAGGGGTATCAGCGCCATCTTTGTTGCCACAGACAAAAACGACTGTCTCACAGATAATTTAGCTATGGCGCGAACTTGCTGCATTATTGAATCACACGACCGAAAAGGTAAAAAAATGGAAAACGGACTTTCTTTTCACTATTTTCCTGCTTGGAAACAACGTGAGGAGGCTAAGCTATCGGAGCTAATGAGAAGAAGACAAATGTCCTGGTATCAGCGGTGAGACGCTGATATCACCATCTCCAACATTCCCAGGTACCTACAAGTTTGCTCCAGATATTTCCATTCTGGTGAGTGTCTAAATTCGTTTTGTTAGTGTTGTGTCATAATTTATTTCGCTATTATTTTGTCTGAGTGTTCTCATGATCAGTTTCTGTTGAGTTTACTTAAGTGGGTCAACCTTGTTTAGGTTGGGCTTATATTGTTTATGTAGCGTAGTCCGAGTTTTGACAGGGGACATTGAGGTTATTACATTTTTGTGAAGTAAACTATTTTACTAGTGTTATCAAATTTATAGCTTTAATACTGATGTGTTCTGATATGTCCTACTGAAGGCAAACCGACGTATGAAATGGATGAGCTCAATCCAGACTGTGTTCCAGCACTGAATATGGGTCACTGCGAGGTAAACGCCACAACATCGGATGGACATGGGCGTCAATTATAGAGGTGATACAGCAAGATCATGGTGGATCAACAAGTTACAGAGTCTGTTTTTATTATTTACCCCAGAAGAGGTAAATAATGCCACAAGAGGCTGTAAATGAGGAGCAATTTGGAGAGGCTGACGAGGAAACGCTAGGAGAGAAGCTCAGCAAGGCTGCAGAAATATGTGTACAGTTGAAAGTGGCTGTTTTCGCTCATTCAATAATTTCATGTGGCAAACATTCATGAAACATTTGATTCAAGCACTTCAAGTTGCATGTAAACAGGTGAAGAAATGAATCACATTTAAAGTAAAAATTTGATATTTAAAATATTTCAGGTAATAAACATACATGTGATAAATTATATTTTTAAATAAACATTTTATGTGATTAAAGTAAACAATTATATAATCGGACATCTGTCAGGACACTAGGTTTTTGGGTTGTTTTGCTTTTCATTTTATTTAGCTTTATGTTTTAGTTCTCTTTAGTTTAGCCCAGCATTGTCCAAAATCGGTGCTGGAGGTCCAGCGTCCTGCATGTTTTAGTTCTCTCCCTGGTTTAACACACTTGGATCAAATGATGGCTCATTAGAAGGCCTAAGAGGAACATTGACTAGCTGAAAAGGTTGTTACTACCCAGTGGCGCAAAAAGTGGGTATCAGGGTATGCAACGCATAGGGGCGCAGCACCAGAGGGGGCGCGAAAATCCCTTCTGGAGGGGGCGACGTGTTTTCCCAAACACTTCAGCGCCTTTCGTTCTACCACCGGAGGGGGGTTAGGGTTAGGGTTAGGGTTGCCGGAGCTAGGGGACCAACTTTGGACACCCCTGCTTTTGGGACATTGTGATTTACTTAATTGTGGCATGTCTGGCTGCAGTTAAAATTATTGGTACAGTATTGTTGTTAATGTTTATGTGATATTTTTGTGAGCTCCAAATGCTATTGGTCGAATCTTTCTTTAGCAGTTGAGGTTCTGCAGTAACTTCTATTCACAGACTTCCAGTCCAGATCCCATCAGCAGTGGTGAGAACAGCCTGGTAGTAACATTAGGTGAAGGTGAGGCAGAAAGCGAGCAGTGAGCAGGTGGTACTGAGGCTTTAAGGTTTGTCAAGGTGACAATTGGTGCCAAGGTGACAATTGCGGTACCGTTACATTATATCAGGATGTCTGATATAAAGATATTCTTTATATCTGTCGGTAAGACTAACTCAGTCTGCTTGTAGCAAACTGGACATTCAGTTCACCACTGATAAAGTTAAATAAGAAGTTTTCTCTGCAGCTGAACTATTTCTGTAATTGGGGGTGAAGAGGGATTTTCCTTGCTATTGCGAGGACAATTATGAAAAATAAATAGAAACAGTTTGTCTAACTACCTATATTTTTATTCACAAGGAAAAAAATATCCTTGCCCATAATTTGATAGTTAGTCGGCACAGATCCTCTGGCCATGGGCCCGGTCTCTTAACAACATGGAGGCAGAGAAAATGAGAATCCTCGTTATGAGACCGAGTCATTATTAGACCGAGGGCAGCCAGAATCATTTATTTTGTTAAATTATTACTGTTAAGGGGTACAAGCAGGTCTCATGACACAGATTAAAAAACATTTTTATAATGAAAAAAACCCTCAAACAGGGCACTTGGGGCATGAAAGATGAAAAGGTGAGGGACTCCATCCCCCTTCTCCCCCATCTGGATGTGCCTGGGTTGAAAAATGTGTACGACAGAGGTGCTCAATAGTCGATTGTGATCAAAGATTTTGAGTCATTCTCGGCAGTAGGTGACAAATTGAACACCACCAGGAGGCTGAAACCAGCATGTCCTCTTCTGACACACTTATCAAAATATTCACTAAGATCAAAACATTTATAACGTTGCAACAGCTTATTGTTTTTCTCAAGATATATAGTTTTTCTAGCATTTATTTTGCAATGTTTGAAGCAATATTGGTTATAAGTCAGCTTGCCAGATGAGAAGAGATGAAAAGTAAAATTTTGCATTAACAGTAAAACAATAGGCTTTATCGATTCCTGGTGTAACCTCAATTATTGTAGTCTGGCCAAACAATAGTATTTAATACATTTATATTAGAAATATAAAGAACTCGAATAGGACGGTGTTTACAGCAGTATGTACAGGCGGATCAGTTGTTCAGCTCTCTGGCTCTGGTCTGCTCTCTCGTTCCCATACATTTACTCTTTCAGAGTGAATACAGAAATGATTCCATGGAAATAACTCAGGGAGGTTCCTTTACCATCCGTATCCCCCGGTAGTTTTAGGCTGAAGAAGCTGATTCAGAGTGAAGTGAAAGCTGCAAACTTTGCTGTGTGGCATTAGCTTTAACTGGTAGCGATGAATATTCCACCATCTTCTTAATTCAGGATTGCTTGGAAATTAATGAAAACTTAAAATCCCATTATATTAGGAAGACAACAATGTGAATAGTATTGCTTTATTTGCGTCTGAAATACAACTTTGTCTTTTCTAGCTGTCATGGTAACTCAAAGCGGGCACAAGAAATCCGCATTTTGTTGATGCGGATGTGACGCCAGCTTCGTACTTGCAAAGAGCCCATTAGCAGTCCTCTCAGGGAGGTTTCATTTAGTAACTTAGAATTGTTTATTTGAATGCAACCTGCATTTAACATAAAATGAATGTTTTCTCTTTGACGTGAAATTGTTAGCAGTTCTGTGAGATTTATTTGATTGTTTTGTATAAATTAGGCTGTTAGGGGTTTTCAGTTGTCCTTTTTACTGAATGCTGCATTGTGCCTGCAATATGTTTCATGGTTTTTGTCTAAATCTAGTGAATTTATTGCCAGATCATTTTTCCATTTTACCAGCTCACATTTATACCTAAAGCTGAAAATTAACAAATTGGCAATGATTGGTATCGGAATTGTCAGCAAAAAACCTAATCGGAGCATCTACTAAAAGTACATTTAAGATATTTTGAATGATGGTGTCATTCAAGATATCTTTAATTAGAATTACGACTAGTGAAAAATAAATTGAAACAACCAATTGAAATATTGTGTATACTTTATGGTTAGTCATTTAATTGTAGATATCATGAATTGAATTCTTCATTAAAGTCAATGGTAAATCTGATGTCCAGTCGACTAGTCAGAATGCAATTAGAGAAATCTCAATAAGTATTTTGTAGTCAAAATGTTGACTACAAAATACTAGTCAATATCTTAAATTGCTACACCGTGTAGTCATAAACCAATTTCAGAGATCTGGAATGTAAGGGCTGTAAAACCGAATTTATGTTAAAATGGCCTGTCATACATATTGTCCATATTCCAGTTGTGTCAGACCAGATTGAGCCCCGGCATGTCTGTAGGGTGAACCACAGTGACGTCAGTCCAGAACGTGAGAGACACAGACAGTTATAAAGCTGCTCGTGTCGGACTGGAGGAGAGATAATTCTCAGAAAAGCAGCAGCAGCGGTTCTCTGTACACTTCCTGCTGGGAAACAAGCGCAACATGCCCGCAATAGCAGCAGCTTCCACCGGAGCCGACTCCTCTGATCTCCCGGTGGACTTACGCCAGTTCGGAAGCCCGACACATCAGAAGTGGACTGAGGTGTATTAGAGAGTTGGCAAACTTATTATCTGGGGTAAATGTGTAATTCAGAAGAACACGTTCCTGTTGAACGGACCACAAGCAGCACACCGGGCTCTGCTGACCACCAGAACTAGTACAAGAGTACGAACTTTTTTCATTTTAAAGGATATATCACTTTTAGTTAAAGTGGTAATTCAGGCTACAATGAGTTAGTTTGGTTCTCATCTTACTCCAATTGGACTAAATATAAGGACGTGAAGAAGGCTCAGCAGCACGGATCGAATCATTTTGGTTCTGGTCTCCCTCATGCTGCTTCTCCGGCTGACCTGGACTCTGACTGCCGCCGCGGGCTGCTTCCTACTTCTCCATAACCACCTGCTGAGTGCTGGTACAGTATAGTGTGCAATAAAAACTTTGTACTTATCTCATGAAAATCGAGTTGGATCGCTCCTGGTTTTACTGAGAGGATTTGGCCATTTCCTAAGAAGTTATTCAGACAGTATGAAGTTTACTTTTGCACACATTTCAACACATCTTTATTCACAGTAAGTGTTCCCATGCTCATATTCTGCTTGTTTAGCTATTTCTCTAAACCACTATACTTTCTGACAGGTTTAGAAGAAATTTGACAATTGCAACATTTCATGCCTCAAGAAATAAAAGTACATCAGAATAAACAAAAAAATAAAATAAAATAAACGGAACTTAAAAATGCAGCAAAATTCAGCTTAATGCTGCAACAATTCCTTGAATGACCCGAGTACCTTGATTATTAAAATTCCTTGAGGCAAATTATCTGCCTCAAAACATAATTAAATTATGTTTTAGTATTTAGCACACCATGTTGCACCCATGATATTAGTGCAACACTAATAATCACCTATTTTTTATTTAATATAGTTCTTAAAAGTGTAGTGTGATACAATTATATTTAGGTATGTTTAAAGTTATAATGTCAAAAGTGATGCAAGCATGTACACTTAATACTTAGTAATACTGCGTATCTTTTAAATATATTAAAGTATTTTATTTCACTAGTGCTATATATATATATAAAGTGTACAAAGTATTATACATTTATATGTATACTTCATATACATATAAATACGTATATACGAAGTATACTAACAGCATGCTTGCACCACTTTTGACATTATAACTCTAAACTCACTTAAATATAATTAGACCAAAATACATTTTCAAGAAATATATGAAATAAAAGTATACTTTAAGTGAACAAATTAGGTATTTGCTCAATGAAACAATATGCTTTAAAATATATTTTGTGTATATGTTAAAATATAGGCTCAAAATAGATTTTTTTTAAATTCAGTTAAAGCTTATTTGAAAAATAAACTATTAAATATACTGACAATTCTTTATGTTTTAAATTACATCTCAGTATTTACTTTAGGCTAATGAAGTATGCCTTTTTAGGTTCTTAATATTCTTTACCATTTTGTTAAAATGGCCAAGAATAAAAAAATATTAATCTTTATGTTGGAACTTGATATAATGTTGTTTATCAAAGTTGTAATGTGTTCATGCCTCAAAACATTAACAGTTTAGTGACAGCGGCCTGTTCCTGTACAGCCAGGATGAGAGCCTCTGTGCTGTCCTTGAGTCCAGCTTTGTCCAGCCATTGGTAGGATTTCCTGATATCATCCACTTCAGTTATTTGTCAGTGGTACATCCCATGTAGGGGCTTGTCCTCCCATGATGGAACCTCTAGCACCTCATCCTCTGTTCCCCATTGCCTGAGACATTCGCTGAGCATATCGTCCGTTGAGGCTTTGTCCTTGATGTATTTATGGATCTTGGATGTTTCATCCTGGACAGTGGCTCTCACACTCACTAGTCCTCTGCCCCCTTCCTTACGGCTTGTGTACAGTCTCCGGGTCCTGGATTTGGGTTGGAACCCTCCATGCATGGTTAGTAGCTTCCGAGTCTTAACATCCGTGGCGTTTATCTCTTCCATTGGCCAGCTAATTATTCCGACAGGGTATCTGATTACTGGTAAGGCATAGCGGTTTATTGCACGGATCTTGTTCTTGCCATTGAGCTGGCTTCTCAGGACTTGCCTTATTTGTTGCAGGTATTTGGCTGTGGCTCCTTTCCTTGTGATCTCATCAAGGTTGCCATTTGCTTGTGGTATTCCCAAGTACTTGTAGCTGTCCTCAATGTCTGCTATTGTTCCTTCTGGGAGTGAGACCTCTTTTGTGTGGACGACCTTCTCTCTCTTTGTAACCATCCGACCACACTTCTCTAGTCCGAATGACATCCCAATGTCAGTGCTGTATATCCTGGTGGTGTGGATCAGTGAGTCGATGTCTAGCTCACTCTTGGCTTACAGCTTGATGTCATCCATGTAGAGGAGGTGACTGATTGTGGCCCCATTCTTCAGTCGGTATCCGTAGCCAGTCTTGTTGATGATTTGGCTGAGGGGGTTCAGGCCTATGCAGCACAGCAGTGGGGACAGAGCATCTCCTTGGTATGTGCCACATTTGATGGACACTTGTGCACGTGGTTTGCATTTGGCTTCAAGGGTGGTTTTCCACAGCCCCATCGAGTTTGCATTGAAGGCTCTTAGAGTCCTATTGATGTTGTGCATCTCTAAGCATTCAATGATCCAAGTGTGTGGCATGGAGTCATAGGCTTTCTTGTAATCAATCCAGGCGGTGCACAGGGTGGTGTGTCGAGTTTTGCAGTCTTGGGTGACTGTGTGGTCTACCAGGAGTTGGTGTTTGGCTCCTCTGCTATTTTTGCCAATGCCCTTCTGTGCCGTGCTCATGTATTTATCCATGTGACCACTTGTCTTAGCCACTATGATGCCTGATATGAGCTTCCATGTTGTAGAGAGACAAGTTATTGGCTGATAGTTGGATGGGATTGAACCCTTTGAGGGATCCTTCTGTATCAGGATTGTGCGCCCTTCAGTTAACCATTCAGGGTGAGTCCCATTTTGTAGCAGCTGGCTCATTTGAGCTGCCAGTCGCTAATGGAGGGCAGTGAGCTTCTTCAGCCAGTAGGCATGGATCATGTCAGGTCTAGGTGCTGTCCAGTTTTACATACCTGAGACTCTTTCTTGGACATCTGCCACAGTGATGGTTACCGGGGCTTGTTCAGGGAGGTTGCTGTGGTCCTCTCGTAGAGAGGTCAGCCACTTTGCATTGCTGTTGTAGGACACCTCCCTTTCCCATATGCCTTTCCAGTATTGATTCAGTCTCCAGCCTTGGTGGGTCTGCTCTGTTGGTACTCTGCCACTGAGAGTACACTTTAGCTGGTTGGGTGTGGAAGAGCCGGTTAATCCTCCTTGCTTCATTCTCTCTTGTGTATCTCTTCAGGCGGCTGGCCAAGGCCTGGAGCCTTTGTTTGGCAGTTTCGAGTGCTTCAGGTATGGACATCTGGCTGTACTTCTTGGGTACTGATCTTTTCATTGCACCCCTTTGGAGCTCTGACAGTTGGCTCACTTCCCTCCTTGTTATCTTGATCTTAGCCTCTAACCGTCTTTTCCATGGTGGGTATTGGGTCTCATGATTGCTCTTATAGCCAAGCATCTCAAGGATCACTGATGCTGAGTTGTATATCAGCTCATTGGTTTCTGTTATGGTGTTGGTAGGGATCGTTCTCAATGCTGCATTCACATCTTCAATTAGACTTTTTGATGGTGCTTCACTCAGCCGTTGTAATTGGTGTCGGGGTTGTCTGGTGTTCATTATGGCCATGATTCTCTCTCTCAGGTCAGTTGCTGCCTCATTCAGCTTTGGTAGTTCATTCATTACTGGGGCTACATACCCAGTCTCTGGGCGGGTAGTTGTAGTTAACTCTCTTCTGACCTGACGTCCTGGCTCGACCTGACGTCCTGGCTCCTCCCCCTTGCCGTAGCATTTGTGTTGTACCTCATCAATCTCAAGTTGTGACAGCAGTTGCCGTTTGCGGATGTTGGAACACTGAGCTACTAGTTGTTTGGCAGTTAGTGTTGACTGGGGATGTCGAACTAACCATTCCCCCCACAGTCTTTGCATGTAGCCCCTCTGACTAGGGTTACTTGAGTAGTAGCATTCCAACAGATCCATGTTTTCACCTCTCGCCCATTTCCATCTTGTCCCAGTAGCCCACTTTTCATATATATATATATATATATATATATATATATATATATATATATATATATGTGGACATCATGGCATGGATGATGTCCACATCATCCATGCCATGTTTTCCATGTCTGGTATATAACCGTTCATTTTAGCTTTTAAACTGGTTATATTGATCCTGTGTCTATAAAAAGGGGGCCGCTAATAAGATACATTTTGCTAACTCTGTTGTAATTTGTTTTTTGTTATTTATCCATCCATATTTCTACAATATAAACAATGGAAGCTGTCTTATCAAAATAAAAGCATAAAATTCAAAAACCGGAAGTTAACTAACAAAAATACAATAAGTGTAAAAAGGGGAATACAACAAATAACCCAAACAACCTGGGGTTGTTTGGAACGGTAAAAAACCCAGAATAAAATTTGAAATGTTATAATTAGGAAAAGAAAAGGGAGGTATGGCATTACCTGACTTTAGAGAAGCCGCCCAAATAACTCCCATAATTAATAAGTACCAAAAATTATAAAGGAAAATGGAAAAATATAGAACAAAGAGTCCATGGAAGAGAATTGCGAGTATCATTGGAAATACTGAGACTATCAAGAATACACTTAAGAATGTTAATACTGTCAGTAGTTTCTCACTGGGTAAATGGTTATATATAATCTGAAAATGCAAATTGGAGAGACAATTACATCTGATACAATGGCCAATCTTCCTCTGGAGTTTAATGCCAGATGCTTGACCGACTATGAAAGCGCATTACGGCCACCAACTGGACTGGAGTGTTAAATGAAAGTTGACAGAAAAAAATACATTCTAAAAGTTATTTTTTCAAACGTTACGTGACAGTAATTGTTTTTAATAATTTTTTTTTAAAATGTATAGATGTTTATTTACTCAATTCTACTTTGGGCTGTCTCCTTTTTAATTTATACAGAATGTGATTCATAATCCGTGAGTTATATGTAGTGCTTAACTAAAAAAAACTTCAAAAAAAAGAATAAACATGTTTATACTCTATCAGAAGGTATCACATACTTTCAACCATTTTGTTCTTCAATTTAAACATGAGTGTTAAGCAACTGAATACTGAAAAATCTGTAGTTTCTTAAGTCCTGTATTGTGATGTGGAATGACCACTACCACTCCAATATAGCATAACTCTGGGTCTTTAAAGCAATCAGTGAACATTAACATTAGTTTGAATATTATTTAAAAAAATACTTTATGTACAATGAACCTCTCTGGAACAAGTTTTTTTATTATTTTTTTTGATTAAGTTGTGCAATTCCTCCCATCACAAGATAAATCTTCAGATAGGGGGAATGTCAAAGTAAGATCACGTTTCACAAAGGTCTATTGTATGTGATCATGCATATTCTTCTTTTATATCATCAATTCAACCAAAACTAAGTTGTTCAGTGCTCCTAACACACATGTAATTTATATTTTAATGGATAAGATAGATTGTTTTAATATTTTTCTCCAAACATACTTCTTTATGGTGAACAGAACACTGAAAAAAGTAAGCTATAGAATTTACCTAATAAATCTGAGGTAACAATTTGCATTGACTCTTTTGGGGTAAATTCAGTATCATATATTGAGTATAAATAAACTAAACAAAAATATATATGAAATACTTAAAGAAATTAGGTAAAATTTACCTCATTTATGTATATATTCAACAGCTACTTACTCAGTTAAATTATGTAAAACTATGTCTTGTTTGCTAGTAGGTAATACCCGATAATTACAAATAAAGGTTAATTAAAATCAGTTAATAACCATTACTTATTCTGAAAAGGTAAGATTTACCCCAAAAAGACATTCAGATCATACACGTTCTCAATGTTTTTAATCCATAAAGTCATCAAAAACAAATACACAGAATAAAACAGCAGCACAACTGTGTCACAGAACATTTCAAATAATGAACCTGCGTTATAACCTAACAACTTCAAATGTTGTTTCAGTAATGTTGGACTATAAAACATATCCCTGTTTTAGGACATCCAGACTGCTCAATAAGAAAGGAGTAGATCAGAGAAAAGGAGAAGTGAGGAGAGAAGAGAAAATTAAAGGAGTGAGGTGATCAGAGCAGAGGTGCAAAGGATGTCCAATCACATGAAGATTTTCTTGTATCTTAACTCTTATATGTGCTTCTTCAACCTCATACAACAGTGACTGAGAAAATCTGAAAGGTGTATTTATACTCAACAAATAACTGAACTGCCTTGTTTATATGCAGCAATAATACACTAAATTATCAAAAAAATAAATAAATAAAGTGCAGTACAGCAGCTTCACAGAACATTTCAATGAATAAACCAGTTTTATAATGGCTTCAAATGTTCTTTCTCGATAATTTCTTAATGCAAACAACACTTTCAGAGACCCCTTATTCTATTTTAAAAACCACAAAATCCACACTCAAACTCTACAATGTTGTTATTGTGTGTGTACAGTATCAAACATCTGCATAAAGACGAATCAGAAAATCAACATTCTTTAGTTTCTGTGCTTGCTCTCATTCTCAGAGATAGGGTGAGAATAAAAGAAACAAACAAATGGGGAGGGAAAGAGGGTGAGTTCAAAATTCTTCAGGATTCACTCAGTGGTATTGACCAGACTGGCCAGTTTCTATTGCTTTTCCACTTCTGTCAATGTGGAAAAATCAGAGAACTGATTTCTCAGAGGCTGCAACATACTGATGTATCCATTTGTACATATATTTCTGTGTCTGTGTGTGGAGCAGAGGAGGGAAGAGGACAAAAATATAAAACTATTCTCCATTAAAACTCTCTGTCCAGACAAAAGATCCTCTTGGAACAAGAGGGGAAATGTATGTCTATTGCATGAGCTTGTTTTTGAGGCTGTGGACCTTCTTCAGTAGTCTTGCCCCATCAAGTTCCAAAAAATGTTTTTGAAAAGCTTCAGATGTGTTCTTGAGCTGCTTTGGATAGTCAAGGTTGAGGGCACATATTAGTCCCATCAGTAGTACACATGCCTTTGTTCTGCTTCCACATCCTTCCATCACTTGGTTTCCCTCAATCACTATCGATACATCTGATGGATCCTCCTCAGCCATGAATGTTGTGCATCACCATCACCTTCATTGTTTTGTCTGTGTAATCCTCACATTCCTACATGTTAAAAAAGAAACAAAGAAGATACACATTTTTAATTTAATTGAAGATGTTGTTTCAATACCTTTCAATTTATCTAAAGGAGAGCAAAGGGAGTGATCAGAAGATAAAAGGAAATATATGAGATATGAGAGGAGAGGATCCCTTGAGTTAATCAATCATCTGTTATCAATAACATACCTGGGAGTCATATAAAAGATCTTCTTGTCTTTCACCGAGGTAGTTAATGGACCTTACCAAGCCCCGCCCAGAAACGCCCCTCGACAGTCCCACGGACTACATGTCTCACATGCAAGCTAAGCCAGGCTTACTTAACATGGTGTTGACTGACTTTCTACAGAGTATTTCTGAATCGATTAGTGTTTCATTTCTGCCGGATTTTCAAAAAATATCAGCCACGACAATAGACAGGGGAACCAACAAGTTCATGTCATCTTTTTTGGATGATGTCAAAGTGTTTTAGCCTCCAACGTTGTGCGTGTCGCAGCTAAATGCTACCGGTCAATGAGGAACACAGCAGATCCTCAGACCCTCAGCATCAATATAGCTGTGGACAAGATCACTGACGCCTATTGTTCTAGCAAGGCTTGGTAAGTCGGACATTCATGGTTTAGAGGGTGATTTTGAAATGAGTGATTTTTGTTGTTTGCAAATGTTCAATGTGCCTCGGTCTGCTCTGATAGGACAGTGCAGAGCAGCACTAGCACTCGGTACTCGGCTAATACTCGGAGCCCGGAGCTCGGCTAACGCGATTACATTTAGTAAAAAGCCTTTTCAGGTGAAATAAAATCTTTAATGTATGTCAGATACGGTACACATTGCATATTGGTCTGTTCAGCTAACGTAAGGCTGTAACAGAGGCTTCAGGATGTAGACGTTGTATCGGTGCTGCCATTATGCTGTACGTGGCTAAAAGGTTTTCATAATGGACGTGTTTATTATTGACTATTATTTTTAGTCACTAAACACAAAGAAAGCAAAGTGATAATACTTACGCAGCAAACAATCCTTTGTTCTTATTGATCCTATGACAGTTGAGCTGCAGATGCAGTGAAAAAGGTTAATCCAAGCGAGACTTTCCATTTCAGATTTTGGAAATCTGTGAATTTTAGTTCCACAAACATGATCAGGATACCTGACATCACCTGTACAGATTCCCCACTGACGGAGAATCATTGTTTTAGAGTCCTGAGGCTAAACCTTTCTGTCGGTCCGATACTCCTCAATGTCTATTAGCTTGAGTTTGTGAGACTGTAGCCCACTGATCGCTGCGCTGTGACATCAAATGGGCATTAGCCAATGAAAAGGTCGGGCTGTGGTAAGGTCCATGAGGTAGCAGACAACTGCATCCCTTTTTTCTCAATTCTCTGTGTCCGTAGGGAGATACAATTTAGTGAAAAGACTTTTAGTGGAAAGTGGAGAGAGAATTATATACAGTAATGACGTGCTACATGCCATCTTTACATGAGTCTTTAGAGTCCCGATTGTAAAAATAAAACTCTGAGAAGTAACGCTAAACTTTAACAACAGAAACACATATACGCAGGCATGCAGGTAATCTGGAGAGCAGATCATTATGTTTTTAAACAGACCGTGGCGGAGACCGACTCTAGCAGCCATGTTAAGGGAGCTAACAGAGCTAACAGGTAAACAACATAAAACACGTGAGTCATTTCATATGTTGGCGACATATTTGTATAGTAGTATTTTATGACGGGTCTTCTCATGTGCGGCGAAAATACACTGATGAATTGTTCCTCATTAACAGCAGTGTATTTTGGTGCAGGTGATGTGGGAGCAAAGACCTGCCGATATTTAATGACCATTATACCTTAACCACACTCGGCAAAAGCTGAACTATCCCCTTTACCGTCTATGTCAGTGGTTCTTAACCCGGGTTCGATCGAACCCCAGTGGTTCGATGAGTCGGTCTCGGGTTCGGCGGAGCCTCTGCCGTGGAGGTAAAGACACACTTGTGTAAAGTTGTGATGATGCCCCGCTTTGCCATCACTTGCTGCAGAGGATCACATTACATTGTTCAGCCAATCAGAGCTGCGGAGGAGCAAATTCTATAGTCTAAATCTGCTCCTTAGTCGCATCTTTTTATATACTGGCTGCACAGTGGCGCAGTTGGTAGAGCTGTTGAAGGTTCTGGGTTCGATTCCCGGCCCCGGCCTTTCTGCATGGAGTTTGCATGTTCTCCCTGTGCATGTGCGGGTTTTCTCCGGGTACTCCGGTTTCCTCCCACAGTCCAAAAACATGATTGTTGGGTTAATTGGTCTCTCCAAATTGTCCCTAGGTGTGTGTGCATGGTTGGTTGTCCTGTGTGTCTCTGTGTTGCCCTGCGACAGACTGGCAACCTGTCCAGAGTGAACCCCGCCTCTCACCCGGAACGTTAGCTGGAGATAGGCACCAGCAACCCTCCCGACCCCACTAAGGGACAAGGGTGTCAAGAAAATGGATGGATGGATGGATGGATGGATGGATGATTTTTTATATCTTATTTACCATTCTCAAAAATCACTTGTTTCAGTGAAGGTAAAATGGATTAGCTACAAAATGAATAAGAGTCAAAAGGCGGTATTTTACAGTTGATTTGCATTTGCATGGCACTCAGCAATTTCATTTAAATATGAAAACCTCTGCTAAGTACAAGGGGAGGGGGGTGATAGGGAAACACGGACACACAACGCTTTTGACCATTTTTGGCAGTGTTTGACTCTGACAAAAACCTCTTGCCGAAAGCCCTCAATCTCCATGCGCACAGCAGAACTAGGTGTCAATAGCTGTCGAAAATCCAATTTTTTGTCCTGTGAGCATTATGTGCAGTCCTTAAAGATGGGCATTTAAAAGTTTCCAGGAGCTACAGCAAGAGTTTGCTCTAAGAACTCAAGGTCATTTTAGATACCTACAATTAAGGGACTTTTATCACAAAAAGATCAAACATAAAATAGACCCAAACAAAAATGGGATTGTCAAAATTCCGATTGAAACCTATAAAGGTAAAAAACACAGAACAGTATCTTTACTTGAAAAATGTCTGTTGGAAAATATAGACACTAACACAATGGATATTAAAACAAAATGGGAAAAGGAATTGGGAATTATGCTAACATAAGATGACTGGCTGAGTATCTGGAAGACCCAAATTACGACATTCTCTTCTAGAATTTGTAGAGAACATTGTTGGAAAAATATAATCCGATTTTTTGTAATACACAAAATTACCAGTAAATTTAAATCTAGAGTTCAACTATGTTGGAGAGATTATGGAGTATTTAATGTTAACCACAAGCATATTTTCTGGCTTTGTCCCAGAATTACACAGTTCTGGGACAAAATACGCAAAGAGATTGTAACAATATTGGGCTACACAATACCTAAGACCTGTTTAGTTTTATGTTTTGGTCTCTCGAAAAATGCTGTACTTTATGATTGTTGTTTAAAATTCTGCTGGCGGCAGCCAAAAATGTAATTACCTGGAAATGGTGCCAATCTGAACCTCCTACCACAAAGGAATTAACTCAAACTGTAAACTCATTATTTGAGACACAGATTTAAACATGCAGACTAAGAACGCAGAAACAGCAATGCAGAGACAAACAGGAAAGATGGGCAAATGTCACATCAATGTCAGGACTATTTTTTTGATATTGTTAACGGCGGCCTTGGATGGATTGTAAAGGTGCGGAATAATGACCACTCCAGGAGGAAATAATGTTGATCTTTTTTTAATGATGATAACCAAACTGGGGTACAACTGGATAGTTAAAGTTCTCTAACGCTGATGCAGACGAACTTCACATGTCCACACCAGAGTCAGCGAGCATCTAGAACTAAAACAAAACATTCCTCCCAGAACACACAACCGCTGCATGCCGCTGCAACAAAGTAAATGAACAGTAACGCACTTAAACTCAGATCAGCCAGTATGTCAGTAAGGGAAATAATGCAGAGATAAGCAGATGCATACAAGTACTACAATATAATGGGTCCCCTTGAGTTATGAGTTATTTAATTAAGAGTTTCCCTTAGTGTGCAGTTTGTTTGTTTTCGGTTGTTTTGTTTTTCATGTCCCTTATAGTTTCCATGTATTGTTTGAGCTTTTTTCTTGATTGTACTTTAAAATTATCAATAAAAATAAAGTTATTAAAAAAATAAATACTTTTCACATTTCCTCTTAGGGTACTTATTTTTATTGTCTATTTTTCAGGAGCATGTTGTCTATAAAATTTTTATATATTGACTATTTGTACAATTCTGTGGTAGTATATTTGCAATGTACTCTTGACAAATGTGAATATAATGAATGCACAATGTAATTTTGTTCAGCTTAAAGTGTGTTGTAATTAATCTTTCTGTGTTCTGGTAACCTGATATGTTTGTAGTACTGTAGTGTGTATGAAGCAGTGTTGTGGTACTCGAAGTCGGTCTTGGTCTTGATACCGGTCTCGAGACCATTTTTTGATGGTCTCGGTCTTGTCTCGGGCGCTGAGGACTCGCCATTTTATTTCAAGACCAATCGAGACCGCAACTGAAAATATCACTAGACGTACAGCAGACTGTCCAGTTTATTTGTTAACATCTTTGTTTTCAGTGGATGCAAAACGCACCGATTAAAATCCAAGAAATTACGTGTTTCTGTTACCACCCCCCCTGCCCTCCCCACCTTTCACTCGCATGCGGCGCTCCAAGACATGTGCAGTGGTTTTCTCTCAGCGGCAGGAAATGTCTGTCTAATTGTCAGTAATATAATAGCACTTAATAAATAATAAGAAATCCGATGGCCATAGCTAACTCAGCAGCGCTTCGCTTTCACAGACGGTGGGGACTACGTATAACTTTTTTCGTCACTTAGAAAAGAAGCTCAAAGAAGGTAAGCTCCGTTGACGTGATGTTAGCAAAGCTAGCTGTATAGAGACGCATAAGCATTGTGATGAAAAAAAAGTCACTCATTGCCTGAATTATTGTGCGGAGGTGTTCACTCACTTGTTGCACATATGGGACAACGCTGTGTCCAAAAGTCTGCAATATAGTGACGTGACATTCAGAAACAGTGTAAAACTCACTTAACCGCTAAGTCAGGTTGCCATATAACTGTTAATAACAAAGTGTATGACGATCTACATCACGATTCTATGTTGCTGATTAAATTAAATCTCACGGTAATGACATGTCTGACAGATATAGCCGTTGTTCTGTTAGATAGCCATATGCTGTCAGGATAGAATACATGCAGTGAGTATGCCAGCGCATGCGCATTAAGAAGTCCGACCGTAAGTGGAGTTGTCAGTTCAGCATACGCAACAAGTTATGACAAAAATAACTCATTAAATTGTTTATAATATGACATAATATGATAACTAGATATACGCATTGTTGTGGTTTCAAAGTGTATTTAAAGCAGGGTCTGACTGCAGCTGCAGTCATCTACAACACACACCCTTGTAAAACTCAATAAACTACTTTACCGCTAAATCAGGATGCCATTTGTTAATAAAGTGTATGATGATCTACGTCATGATTCTATGTTGCTGATTAAATAAAATCATATGGTAATGGCAGCGTATGTATGTCTGAGCTAAGCGTACGACTATCTGACGACTGATCTGACAGAACACCGTGAGTTTGTGCTAAGCATATGATGATCTGACCTGACAGAACACCCGTTCTTTGTTCTTGTACTGCTTTGTGTACAATGCATCATTATTTTATTCAATTATGTATGTTGATATTTAAATTATCAAATAACTAAAACACAAGAACGAAAAAGCACGCACAGAATGCACATTGCTCTTTGATTGTTTTTGTTCAAAGTGACAGCTGTAATGTCTGATGTACCAGGAGAGAGTGAAAACAGTCACGATGAGCACCTTCTGTTTGGTTACTTCTTGCTTGTTGCTACTTGGTCAGTGTTCATAGTTGAGCGTTATTTACCATCAGGGCATTGCCTCAGTTGCTGTGTTTAATGGTGCAGACAGTGGTGGTTGCTTACCTGAGCAATATGGGCAAATGCCCAGGGCGTTATCTTTTTAGGGATGGGATGAGACCATCACATGTTGTAGCACAGAAATTGCATAATAATATTGGTAAAATGTCTAAGTATTTAATATATAGGTGTTTTAAGGGAATATGGATCTTTCAGGTCAATTTGAGAAGCAATTTTTATCATATTCTACATTTTATTGTGTCATGTAGCGCGGGGTGCTGGTCTTGGTCTTGAGTCGGTCTCGACTTCCGTCGGTCTTGGTCTTGACTTGGTCTCGGACCCTAAAAGTCTTGGTCTTGTCTCGGTCTTGATACACTCTGGTCTTGGTCTTGTCTTGGTCTCAGGTTAGGTGGTCTTGAACACAACACTGGTATAAAGCATGTAATGTACAAAGTGGCAAAGCAGAATAATAGACATTAAGTAACTGAAAAGTGTACTTCATTAGCAATTATGGTAAACCAAGTGTAACTGGTTCATACTGTGATCACACTACTAACATATTAAATATGTAATGCTAATATACTTAGAAGGCATTCTAGATATATTTTAAATGTAATGTGTTCACAAAAATAGTACACTTAAGAAATACTAATCAAATACGTTTATATTACATAAAAAGTTGTGTACTTAAAGTTGACAATGTATAACTTTAGTTGTTCAAAAGAAGCATGTGATAGTACACTTAATACATTAATAAATTGTGTTTTCTACAATTTAATTACTATTAAAATAGACTAAGCACAAAAATAGTTGTTCAAAAATGACATTCAATTCAAGTATACTGTCAGGCTTTGAGTATGCCAAAACTGAACATACTTTGTATATTTATTTTTCAAAAGGGGGTGCTCTTTCTGTAAGCTCAATGTGACTGACTTTAGCTTACAGGTGTGCTGTAGTGGCGCAGGGGTTAAGCACAACCCACATATGGAGGCCTTAGTCCTAGATAAGGCCGTCACAGGCTTGATTCCCGGTCTGGTGACCTTTGCCACATGTCTTCCCTCTCTCATTTCCCTACTCTTCTGTCATAACACTCTCAAATAAGGGTCACTAGAGCCAAAAAACCTTTAAAATATTAATAAGCGGACTACAACACGTGTTACAATATGAACTATGAATGTTGAAAAATTTTGTTATTTAGAATGAAGCTATATTATTTTCAACAAATTAAAATTAGTTTACTTATAAATCTTACATAATATGTTATGTATTAACTTAAAATGTATATTATTGCAATTTTTTTAAAATTGTATCTAGCTTCAATAATGAAATCAGATCTTTTACTTAGTGAACACATCAAGTGGCATGTCAATGTCATGTACTTAGATAATTTTCTCATTAAATGTTCTCACTCAGGTCAGCTGGTTTCAGGAACCTGTGAGATCGTAACTCTGGACCGAGACAGCAGCCAGCTCAGGACAACTATCGCCCGTCAGACAGTCCGCTGTTCCTGCAGGAAAGGACAGATTGCTGGGACAACACGAACCAAACCGGCCTGTGTTGATGGTATGATTTTTGCTTCTCTCCAAAGGCTGAAGTTTTTATTTTTAATGAGAACTGCCCTAGAAAAGAACATGGACACAGGATAAGCAACCAAGAATAACGTTATCCAGAGTTCTTTCTTCATACTTCACTTTATTGTATTGCCTCAGCCAGTCCATATATTTGCATTTTCCTATATTTGCATTTTTCTTCAACACACATGCATTATACATATAAGACTTCAATTAAGTGGTATCGATAATGTAATACTCGCTATGTGTTTACAGTTAATAAAATCGTAATAATATCAGAGCTAGGTTCGGCTACTGGAGTAGTGAGAAGTGTATTTGGAATTAATGACCACAGACCAAAAAAATTTAAATAAAACAGCCGGCTTATTATTTGTAGAAAGAACAATAAAAGAACAAACAACAACAATGTTACGCAATTGACACACAATGACAAAATTCCAAAAATAGTTTCCAATTTTTTTAGAATATTTTATAAATCTAAACTAGGATACTATTTATTTTACCTAGGTTATAATTCTATTTAAGTTCTAGTTAATACTATTTATCTATTTTAATTTACAGTTTGTTTTAATCTGTTTTAATCTATTTTAGTTCTTTGATATTTTCCCTAAGAATTTAGAAAAAAGAAAAGAAAAACAATAACAGCAAAACAACAAAACACAGCAGAACAATTCTGCAAGGAACAGGTCAAACTGTGCTTCAGAATTGATGTCTTGTTTCCTCGACGATCCAACGGTTAGTTCTGTTCGGTGACCCACTGCACATGCGCACAACATAGACAGGTCATACCGCGTTGCGGGGCTGGCAATGTCCAGCAGAGGGCGCAGCTCCTACTGGATGGTCCTGAGGCTCCCGGGTTGGTTCGCCATCTCGTTCTTAGGAAGATCCAATTCAGTCCAAATCCCAGCCGAACGTAAGAGGAAAAAACAAACAAAAAAAACAAAACAAAAAGAAAGGACAAAAAGAAAAGGGCCTGTTGCCAACAAAGAGCGACAATAAACAGTTAGTTCCTCTGTTGATAAGTCGTTGAATTTCTGTTAAATAAATGGCTGTTGGCTTCAGCGGATCAGCTGTTACTCCCGCTGACTTTCAGTTGGCTTTCTGTTAGTAACAGCCAACGCCTCCGCTCCAGCTCTCCGTCCAAACTAAATAAATGTCTAACAAATACATTATCCAAAAAAAAAAAAAACATTTTCAACTCACCAAGTTCAGTTCCACACACAAAAAAAATGCTCCCGAGCGCAATCAAGGTGAGAAGAAAAAAAAAAACACGAAAAGCTCCCTCTCAGGAAATCAAAACTCGTCAGGGACAGCGAGGTCAGCCTCCCCTCACTCAGAGAACGCAGCAACTCCCGATTGGCTGAAGCCAGTCACATGGGCAATACGCAATGTGACCCTTCAAAATAAGAGAGTTCGCCGACAAAAACTCCAATCAACCAAAACATCAAAAATCAAATACAGCAATATCACTAATTGTTGCTTTTTAAATATATATATATATATATATATATATATATATATATATATATATATATATATATATATATATATATATATATATATATATATATATATTAGCAATTTTAAGATCAATTAATTCCCTATTTATTTTCCTATTTATTTATTTCCTATTTATCTAATTTACTATTATTTTATGAAGATGTTATTCCAACCTGGGTTACAATAAAAGTAATTTTGTTCTTAAAAAGGGTTACATTTTGTACTTATTTTTCTCTGGAGAGTCTTTAAAACATATTTGAGAAACTGCAGAGGAAAAGCCGAGCTGCAGTTTATTTTTATTTCATTCATTGTTTGAATGCATTCATGGACTAGAACAATTTGAAATAAGTTCTGTCAATCATGGTTGTCTTTATACTGTATATCATTTTTAATTCTGCTGAAAACCATTTCAGCATTTTACAGAGCCTGTAAGGGGACATGGAGAAAAGAAAAAAAAATACTATCCCTCACTTAATTTCTCGAGATCCAGAGAAACGTTTTTACAAACGTTTTTTCTCTTTTGGGTAAAAAAGCCTGTTCACACAGTTTCTGACAGTTTCTATACAGTAATGATGCTGGAGTTTAAACAGAAACATTGAGGACAATTTACATTTCCTACTGTCTAAAGATGTCCGAGATGAGGATATTATGAGTTTCAAAGCTGAAGTTGGTTTCCTATGGAGCCCGTAAGGGCACATGGAGGAGGGGCGAGGGGCAAGAGCTTATTTTCTCAAGCACCTGACTTACTTCCTCAAGATCTTAAGAAACGTCTTGAAAAATTGGACGCTTCTGTTTTGTGTAAAAAGGTCTGTTGTACAGTTTCTGCAAAACCAATAGTGGTGGTGGAGTTTAAACAAAGACATTGAGGTAGGGTTGCCACCTGTCAGAAATTAAAATAAGGGACGCCCACCACGGAGCGTGTCGCCTGACTCTCATGGGGTGGGAAGGCCACCGCAGAGATAGAAAATATTTTATGGCTGTGTTTTTTGTTTTCAAAAAGTGATCCATAGGACAATTTTGGAGTACAATCCAAAATTGTACTCCAGTCAGAGTAGCATACCTTAAAAATGTGTAATTAAGCAGGTGTAAAAAGTATTTGGCAAACTACTCAAGTACTGAGTCACTGATCATAACACCTGATTTAATAATCAAAATCTGTCCTCAAACAAGATACAGGTTGCAGATCCCTGATCTAGAATATGGAAAGTATGATCCTATTTCAATACAGTAGCTTAAAAGTGCAGCACTATAATTTTTAATTCAATGTTAAAGTAAAATTGTTAAGGTTAAAATAATCCACCACTCTGTATTAACAAAATACATTTATTTAGCATAATTTCTTCTGTACCCCTGTTGACCTCCATCTAGATCCGCCCCTGGGCAGAAGGTCTGTGTCTGACATTAATAATACATTAAATGACCACTGAACACTGAATTAATAAAAGATGTGAACATTTCTTTATAAAACAAACAGAAAGCCCTAACAAAAATGTTTAAAATAGGAAACATTTCCTATTTGTCAGTCTACAATTCTGACAGTGTGCAGCAAGATACATTCTTGAAATGGCAGTAATTTAAATGCTGAATTAACGCCACATTGTTTTTTGTTTATTTGTTTTTGTTCCTTTTTAAGTGACCACAGTGGATTGAGTCATCACCTGTGATGAGAATGGCCTGAAACAATTGGCCATGTTCAAATTCATGAAAAGGCTCTCACCATGATTAATGTTGACCACAACATTGCAAGAACAGCTAGAATTGCTGAGCTGGTGATTACATTTCCCGACACCTTCAAAGGGCTATTTCCAGGAAATGAAGACAACAAGAAGATCTCCCAGTTTCCAGAGCACTACAGGAACACTATAATGAAGGAAATGGTTGACACAATCAGAGCAAAGTCAAAGCTAAGATTGTTGAAACAACCTTTTTTTAATGTTAAAGAATAAATCATTCTGTTTTAGTTTTTGATTATAGCTAGCTATTATAACTATGTATAACTAAAACAGTTATAAATAGTCCAGTGTGTTCCACTTGACTTGAGGTAAGGTTATGTAACCCTGTCCGTGTGAGATGAATCCCCGCTGTTCCTTGGACTCTGCATTGTGTTCTTGAGGGTTTTTGTCGGAAGGAAACAGGAGAGGAATCTGACACACACGGCGGTCGAAATCATGGTTGGAACCGTTTATTCAGACCGGACCACCCAACAGCGCACCGGCTTCGCCTTCAGAATTCAGAGCAAATACTGCGTGTCAACATGTTTCATTTACACAGTTATTTTCGATTTACAGATACAGCACTTGTAAAAAAAGAAGAAAAAGACAAAATGATACAAAACTAACTACTTAAACATTAAAAGTAACATTTGGCTACATTGAGGAGCTGGCGGTCAGCATTGCTTACCTTCAGAATTCAGAGCAAATACTGACCGTTGCACCATTCGCACACAGTAACGAATGCCAAGTACGGCGTACTTCAAAAGACACACTTTACAAAGCTCCACAACTCAAAGAGCAGATCCAACACTTTGGTAACATGCGCCACCACATTCAAGCTCTGTCCTACAGTTACATTGAAAGACGCAGCCTCTGTGCTCCAGGACTGTTTTCAGTGCACAGATTGGCAAAGAGGCAGTTACTTATGAAGAAAAGATGGCGGACAACTTTCTCTGTTCTGGGCTTCATCTCCAAGTGTGCCAATGATGTCATCACCAAGACATCATTGGCACACTCAAACCAGAAACCCTGGCTAATTGCTGAGGTGAGAGCTCTTCTGAAAGCTAGGGATATTGCATTCAGGACAGGCAAGGCATTAGCACTCCGAGAGGTAAGGAAAGAACTGACTGCTGGCATTATGAGGGCCAAGGCCACATACGCCCAGAAAATTCAAGGTCCCTTCACCACCACCTGGTGCATGTGGAAGGTCATCAAGTGCATCACAGACTACAACATCAGGGATACACAATGCCCAAAGGACCCCTCATTGCCGGATGCACTCAATAAGTTCTATTTGAGGATCCTAACACTCCCCCTCAGCACCAGATAATACCACTACCTGGTGACACGCCTCTCTCTGAGACCACAGGGGACGTCCCTCTAGGAAAATCAATCCTCACAAGGCTGCAGACCCCAACAACATCCCAGGGCATGTACTGAGGGACTGTGCACGTCAGCTGTCTGAGGTGTTGGCAGACATCTTCCACACCTTACTATCACTGCCATCTGTACCCACCTGCTTAAAGACCGCCACTATTGTCCCTGTCCCCAAGTGCTCCACAGTGACAGGCCTGAATGACTACTGACTTGTAGCCTTAACATCAATGGTCATGAAGTGCTTCAAGAGGCTGGTCATGACCCACATCAAGGGCTATATTGCGCCAATGTGGACCCCCATTAGTAGGCCCACAGAAAGAACTGTTCTAATGCTGATGTCATCTCATTGGTGGTCAACACGGCCCTCACACACCTAGAGAACAAGAACTCTTGCATCTGTCTGCTCTTTCTGGATTTCTCCTTAGCCTTCAACATCATAACCCTGTTGTCATAGCAAAAATATTTTTGTCTAGGTTAATAAGTTGTCATAGCAAAGACATTTTAAACATTGTCAACTTTGTATTAAAGTGTCATATTTACTAAATGATATAATGACAACAGTCATAAATATTCACGAAGACTTCTTCATGAACATGATTGTGTCAAACATGACAGTGTCATGTAAGTCTTATGCACACCCTTTCAAATAAAGTGTTACCAATATGTAGCACTTTAGCATATGTCTAATTTTCTTTCAGAAACAATCTTTCTAGTTGAATGAAAATTGTACATCTCAATCTGATTCGGGGGTCTGAATAATTTTGAGCTATATATTTTGTCTTATATTATTTCCTAATATCATGATATTAGAAATGTAAATATGTTCATAATATTTAAATATTTCTAATATTAATAAAATAATGCATATTAAAATATTTTATAATATAAAATATTGTCTCATTTTTATAAAATAATATAAAATCATAGTTTATATAATTTTAATAATATGAAAATGCATCCCCAAACTGACCATTCTGAAAATAAAATATTTTCATATTTTGTGAAAATATTCATATTTTCAATTTAAATTTAATATTTATTGTTTGTGATATTTTGACAGAATGTTCTGTGTTGATCTTTATTCCCAAGTGACCAATTAAATATATATTTGCAAATTAGCCTTTCATTCAGTTTAGAGACACCTACAGAAAAACATAAAAGGAATAAAGATGACTAAGCTGATGTGTTTTGTTCTTTCCCCCCAGTTCAAATCGTCAGGAGTAAACAGTGGTGCGAAATGATTCCATGTTTGGATGATGAGGGTTGTAATATCCTGGTCAATAAATCGGGCTGGACCTGCACACAAACAGGAGGCCGAGTAAAAACTACCATGGTACGAGCAGAACTTGTTGGGCTACTGTGATTCTTTACTATCACATGATTTGAAATTATCTTTTTTAAAGAGTGAGGAAAACCTTTTTCAAGGACCAGAGAAAAATTATATATTCTTTATCAATATTTTTTGTAATGTTTTATAATGTTCAAAAGACTCTGCTCACAGAAGAGTCAGGAGAAAAAGCCTAGAGAAGAACACAACATACAATTTTTTAAGAGGGTTTTATTCCATTCACATAGGTTGACAATCTAGTTACAAAACAGATTGCAAGCATATGTGTTTGCTTTCATAAAGGAAATTAAACATTCAAGGATGTTCTTGAGGGTCAATAGCAGACAAACAAGAAGTAATTCAACAACTTTATTGTAATATAGGGTTTGGAGAGAGCTTCAGAACTTTCCCATGAGCATTACATAAGAATTATTATGCATTGATAACTCATAATCATAGTAACCTTAAACTTTTCAATCGCATTTTCTCTCTTCTGATACTAAAAAGTCAGATTAAAAAGAAAATTATCAACTTAACCTAACAATCAAAAAGAACTGAAAAAATAGGATCAGGGAAAATGTTGTAAAGTGCACAAACATGCTCTGCTTTTGTGAAACACAGAGGACTTGGTATTAACAAATCAAAGGGGCATCCTGGAAGGTGTAGAAAACAAATATAATGTTACATCAAACAAGTAGAAATTTAGATGTTATAGTTGAAGTAAAGCAAATAAAGATTAAAGCTACAAGTAGCATTGGCAGTTCTCACAGCTCAGTGCTGCTCCAGCCTCATGACTACCGCATGAGCTCCAGCAATGCCACCCGCTTGCTTTGGCCATGCTCTCATGCAATTTCCACACATGTCCACTAGGCAATGGACATAAATATGTTTTGAAGTACTCCCTAATGATTCACAAACAATCTGGTGCAGATCAGTTGACATATTAATAAGATATATCTAATGGAATAAGTTGTTCCACTTAGAGGTTTTGTTCCACTTAGTCCAACCCTATTTGAGAGTTGGCCTATTTGAGAGCCAACCCTCAAATAGTTAGGATTTGAGGGTTGGCCTTGCCCACATTTTGTGATGTAGGGTTGTAGTCAAGACCACCTAACCCAATACCAAGACAAGACCGAGACCAGAGTGTATTGAGACTGAGTCAAGACCAAAACTTTTAGGGTCCGAGACCAAGTCGAGACCACGACTGGCGCCCCGCGCTACATGACACACTAAAATGTGAAATATGATAAAAATTGCTTCTTATATTGATCTGAAGGATCCACATTCCCATAAAAGCACCTAGATATTAAATGCTTAGAGCTGAAACAAATTTAATCAATGTCCTTATCAATTCAAACTCTACATTCTGCTTTGCTTCCATCTCTGTGCCACAATCCGTGAAGGTCTCATACCATCCCTAAAAAGATAATGTCCTGGGTGGTTGCCCATATTGCCCATGTCAGAAACCATCACTGTCTGCACCATTAAACATAGCAATTAGGCAATGCATTAACAGTAAACAACACTCAAATATGAACATTGATCAAGGCGTAGAAGTAACCAAGCACATTAAGCGCATCATGACTGTTCTCACTCTCTTTCCCCCTGCATGAAGCCAGGCAGCACAGTGCTGAAATGTCTGCCACCATGACAGCTGACAAAAACAATCAAAGATCAATGAGCATGCTTTGCATGTTCTTTCATTCTCGTGTTTTATTTATTTGCTAATTCAATAAATATCAATGTATATAATTAAATAAAATAATAATGGCTACAGCAGTGTACGCAGAGCATTACTAGAACAAAGAACAGCTCTCAGTGAGGCTCCAGTCCTATCTTTTTAATAAAGAGCCATTCAGAAGAATTGGATCTTGATCACTTCACTATATTGCAGGCAGCGTTGTCCCATATATGCGTCCACCAACTATTGGACTGCATTCCAGTTGGGGGATGGACAAGGAGATATGTGGAATTTAGAGCCAAACGTATGACAATGGCATCAGCTGACTTTACTGCATTGCAATGGCCACACCCAGCACCAAAACTCTTCGTGCTTTAAGGCAAGTGAGACTAGTTTTCTGTCTTCTGACACAAGATTATCTTAATTAGCTCAAGTGGGTCAGAGATGGAGCTTTTCAAGTAAAAACAAAGTGACTTAACACTGTATTTCATCCTTGTGGAAGAAAGAGACATTATGTGGAATTTCACAATGCATGCCACAAATAACCTCTGACTTTGCACTTGAGAAAATTATCTTTTTTACTAAGAACAATCCTGATAAATTTTGGGAAATTTGGTCTGTCTTACACCTGGCTGGGCTAAAATGATATCCAACTTGACAGGGCAGATAAAAAAAGAACATCATAGTGTGATAACGTCACACCAGGGTGACATAGGACCATCAGGCATCCTACCAGGATCATTCATGCCAGATTTGGTGCCAATTGACCTTTGCATATGAAAGTTCTAACATTGGTTTGCTTTGGTGAATTCTCTAAGTTAGTCACTTGGCCGTGCCCCCTAAACATGCTCAAAAACTCATGATTTTGATAATTTTTAATGCCTCACCTCTTATCTGCACACAGACCAAAAATTATGTTGACAGCTCAAAATCCCAAAGACAAGTTTGTTAAAGTTTAAGGTGTGTGAAAACAAAACTTTTTTTCCCCGATTTAGTGAGATCTACTTGCATACCAAATTTCATATTTCTACAATGTACGGTTTGTCCTATCACACGTTATTATCTCACACTTACAGTGACAAAACATTAAAGAAAAACATTTGTATACACAAAATACTATCAATCCAAATTTAGATAAAATGTATGTGAAATAAAGTTTGACTTAAATTTTCTATTACAGAGAATTGGTATAACTCAGTGTTGTCACCTCAAATATGGCAACTAATTATTTTCTAATGCTGCTTATTTGTCTCCAGGTTCCCTGACAGTGGCAAAGAGGACAACAGAGTAATTCTTACTATTGACTAACTGCCCTCTCCATGAAAAGAAACGGGTACCAGTTCAGGTTAATTCCTGCAGACCAGTCGGGAGGTACTATATGGGGGAATTTTTATGCTATAATCCAATAGCACATATTTTTGGTCTGAAAACAGGATTTGATGTCTTTTGTTCTCAAAACTTTTAATACTTTTGTTCATGGTGATTGGTGAGAAACTCCTGTCTAAGATCAGAAGGCTGTTGGTGATCAGTAGCACACTGCTGGCAGATGTTTAATGTAGTACGGAGTAGGAAGCTGATGCCGTTGTTTCTCCCTACATCCAGTTGGTGGCACAGTTTGCTACAATCGATAGTAGCCACACAGGCACACCTGCTAGAAGGAAACAAACACACCCAGTACAACACTTTCATTCTATTGGCTGATAGGTTGTCAGGTGACTGTGCCAATAGACATTTCCAAAAGTGAGCAGAGACTAAGTGCAAGGAGAAGTTTTGAGAACAAGCATTACAAGTTTTGAGAAGAAAGATATGAAGTATTGCTTTCAAAATAAAAGTGTAAGCAAAAGTATTAAAAGTTTTGAGAACAAAAGAGATGAAATCCTGCTTTTAGACTGAAAATGTGTGCTCTTGGATTATGGCAGAAAAATGTGCCCATAGCACCATCAGAGTCAAGAAGCAAGGTAAAAACTACAGTTTAGAGAAAAAATGGGACTTTATTTTATTTTGGTGGAGTACATCAATGGATTTTTTATGGCAAAAATAAAAAAAAAAAACAAGAAGACTTTTAAAGAAAAGAGCACTTTGTTAAAGCAAAAAAAAAAAGTAGTTATTCTGTCTGTTGTCCATACAATCTGGTTAGGACATTTCCCAAATGCAAATGGGTGAATGTGACTCTAGTGTAAAGCGAGTGGTCAAATGATTGGAAAAGCGCCATATAAGTTCAGTCCATTGACCATTCCCTGTGCTGTGTATTTTTGGCTCTTGCACTCACAGAGCAAGCATTGAAGAATGTCACAGAGGTGGCCAAGGATGGCATGAAGGAAAGCCACAATAATTTTATGTAATCCATTTTTTTATGTAGCCACAGTGGAGCTTAGAAGTTTACATATACTCATCACCTGTATAAATCTCGATATATTTGGGCGCTTAATCATGCTCCTGAACGATACTTTGTGTACCATCTACTTATATCCAATAAATTAGAATTACGTGTCTCAATGAGTCTTGTTTATCAGATTAAAAGTACCTTTTTGTTGGGCTCTGGGGTTGTTTTAGTTTGGTTTGGGATTTTTGTCATTTTTGGTGTTCCTTATGTTTTTCTATATAGTTTGCAAGTTTTCCATTTCTGTTCTTCCTTTGTGATTACAGGTTTGTTTTTCTTTTCATGTATCTTTAGTCCAAGTTATTCTTTAATGTTAGAATTATTTCCTGTTCCCTGTGTTCACTTTCTCCTCCCCTTCTCCTCAGTCTGCCTTCACTCACACCTGCAATCATTTTACTCGTCAGCCCAGGTCTGTTCAGATTTGTCAGAGTATTTAAGCCACCCTCTTTCAGTCAGTAGTTTCCAGTTCCTCTTGTTACTCTCCTCTCTTTTTCTTGGCTTCCCAGGGTTTTCCTTGTGTCTCCAGTTTGGCCTTGTTTTGGATTTTCCTGTTGGACTTTCTATTTTTGTAAGTTTTTCTTTTTTTAATTAAATATCCACAACTGATCTATGTCTCTTGCGTGCTGTATTTGGTTCTGGATTTAAGCACACATCATGACACTTTTGAAAAGATCAACCTTTAAAATTGGTATTAGAAAAGTAGTTTTAATGAGAAGTATGTTTGTTTTTTTAAAAAAAACTCTTTACTGGTCTAACTGCACAGTGGTGCAGCGGTAGTGTTGCCTTGCAGCAAGAAGGGTTTGATTCCTGGTCCGGGGTCTTTCTGCATGGAGTTTGCATATTCTCCTTGTGTATGGTGGGTTCTCTCCAGGTACTCCAGCTTCCTCCCACAGTCCAAAAACATGACTGTCAGGTTAATTGGTTTGTCTAAATTCTTCCTCGGTGTGCTGGTTGTTTGTCCTGTCTGTCTCTCTTTTGCCCTGCGACAGACTGGCGACCTGTCCAGGGTGACCCCACCTCTCGCCCCGGAACTTCATCTTGTGCATGCAACATGACAATAAAGTTTTAAACTAAACTAACTTTAGCTGGAGATAGACACCAGCAACTCTCCCGACCCCACTAAGGACAAGGGTGTAAAGAAAATGGATTGATGGTGTAATGTAATATTCTTATTTTAAATGTCATATTTTCAGTGGCTGTAAGTGGAAAAATCATAATTGATAGAAATAA
Organism: Poecilia picta; assembly: GCA_033032245.1. Lineage (NCBI taxonomy): Eukaryota > Metazoa > Chordata > Actinopteri > Cyprinodontiformes > Poeciliidae > Poecilia > Poecilia picta. Next base: position 13,494 of record CM065358.1, on the reverse strand, counting down.
AGGTTTTTAAACCACCATCTGTGTGTACTTCATCTATGTAACATTTTCACTAAGTGACATAGTGAAATATGTTCACATAGTGAACATATTTTCACATATTCCAATTTGCTTAATGGGTCTGTTTCTATTAATTTGAAACGTTTAAGAAATTAGAGGCAGTCCCTTTTTATTATGTCCTCCACGTTGTGCAATGCACCAGTGCCAATAACAAAACATCTCAACATGCTGCTTCCAACAAGCTTGACAGTTGGTAAGGTGTTCATGGGTTAAAAAGCCAGAGGGGTGTTTCACAAAAGTGGGATTCAGAAATCAAGGATAAGCCATGGAGCCAGGCTTTAGATGGTGTCATCAGTTCCTCCTGGCTTTATTTGTGTCATGAGACCAAAATAGACTTAGAAGGTGCAGCTGTCAAGCCAGGCTTAATAATTCAGATTTCTTGAAAAAAACAAGGGAACCATGGATAAAAAAATTGCATACTTAAGGTGGTGAAATCACTCTTTGAGTCTGTGGGACACCATGATTGGTTCCCAGCCCACTTAGGAACCTCAAAGGGTATGCACTCTCACTTGAGATCAAGAACCACCTTGGGCAACAGGGACTACCTTTTATGGTTGGTGTATGGTGCTTGCGCCACCTTTTGGTTTGTATGTGCTGTGTGGGCTGAGTAGAGTATGGCTGGCATATTCCGGGTTAACCCTAATCCTAACCCCCTTCCCATCTTCCTCCTAACACTTTGCATTGTTGGACTAATTATATGTAATTTTGCATATATTTCAAACTATTTTTGTGTATTTTTTTGGAGATTAAGGGCCACCTAATGCCTATTTAAGTGTAAATACATGTGTAAATTATGTAAATAATAATAATATTGAAAACTATGTAACATTACTGATATTGTTTGACCTGTTTTTTTGTTGTTATATTTAACCTAAAATTTGTGTAAATAATTAGTAGTTTTCTACTGCATAAGTAGCAGTTTTTTGTTCCACCTGTAGATGGCGAGGGAGTGCCATCCTCACTGCTCCTTCGGGGAGCCTCACCCCTCCCATCCTGTTGCAATGAAACTCTGCATCCATCTTACGGGCCAATCAGAGCCCTCTTGGCTGTAAACAATGAAACTGTTCTGCTGTATGTATGCACTTTTCAACTGATCTTTTCAGTAGAGACAGCACTTTGCCTGATGAAGGTCGATTTATGACTGAAACGTTGCCTGCTGTTCTCTTTTTGCTATGAAAAGCGGCACAAGGCGGAAAAGCAGTTCAGTTTACTCTCGTTTTTTATTACGTATATAATTTTACAACCAGATTTAAAATACATTTTTTCTATACTATTTTTATGATAAAATGGCCTGGAATTTTTATTCTGATTCCACGGATGAGTGGACAACGGTTTGTTACCGTGGGGGAAGACGGCACTACAAGCAGCCCAAACAGAGGGATAACTTCAAAGGCACACCGAGCAACTGAAACCCATCGGCCCAACAACGGAGAGGCATCTACACCTCTGAGACCCATGATCCCCTGGCTAAATGCCATCATCACTCCGGTCTGCAGAGGGATCGCCCCCAGCCTCATCATCCATCCCATATACGCTACGGTGAGCGGAACCTGAAGGCAACACCACGCCAAAATCAGAACTGGCAGTAGTGACAGCGCAACCCACACCAGAGGCAGGTAACTGGGTCTGTCCATGACAACTACCAGCAGTCAGACGACCCTGACTTTTTGCCTAAAATCAGAGCCCTGTACAAGCTGCTTAACGCAACACACCACCTAAAGAATGTGTCACAGGATTGTGACCCACCAGCCATTAAACGCATCAAAGCCAACCTGACATCTGTCATCAAACCGGCAAACCCAGGCATCAGAACGATGAACCTGATTGATGACAATGCCAAAAGCTGGGCACACACAACTATGTGCATCCTTCGACAGCACTATGCTGATGTCGGGTAGGAAGAAAGAAGATGGCTCTGGTCGCTGGGTGGTGATCTGCTGGCTCCAATGGAGGTAGCTGTCAGATGGACCACACGCAATCTGGGCAAAAGATTTAAACCAGAGACAGCTGATGAGGTTCTGGCTTATCTCCAGCCGGATGAGAAAAGGGCAGACTCTCCTACCTCTTACTGCTCCCTCGATGAGCTCTCCCTGGATACTCTTGACCAAGAACACCTGAGTGAGGAGGAAGAAGCCGAGGAGGAGCTGGAGAATCAACCCCCACAGCACCTACCTGCAAACAGAGAGAAGAACCTGGGGGAGGGTTCCCAGACTTCTCACCGAGTCAGACCCTCCAGTCCTCTGTCTCCTCCTCCTCCTCTGTTCCGTCCTGCAAAGACCATCTCAGCCACCAGGACGGATCTTCCTGATGACCGGTGGTCACAAACAACAAACAGAAAGAAGAAGAATAGGGCCTCACCTCCTCTGAGTGCAGCTGATGACGTCACGCTCACACCTTGGCACCAGCAGGGATCATCTGTGAGCATGCCCTCCTCTTCCTCTTTACACTCACCTCTGGTCACCATCCCTCCACAGGCTGGGAAGAAACCCACACCTGCCAAAAAGAAAATTGGGATTTACTTTGGTGACAGAAACCAGGAAGAAACCGACAAGCGTCATCTCACCCCCACGACTCCTCCTCCTCTCTCCCAGTCCACTGAAGTTGTGCAACCTGACCATGAGGCTTTTCTGGAACCCAGAGAGGTTCCTCACCAGCAGAAGTCTCAGGTCAACACGCGGCAGAGGATCACCTTTAACACCAGGACTGGTTCGGTGAAAAGAGCCAAAACTCTTCCTAGGTCTCGTGGGCGACCCGTCTACCTAGACAGGTAATTTGATCCCTGGTTTCTCTGCAGTAGGTGAATTTTCATCTTAAAACCACCCATACTGCTAGAGTCAATTGAGGGAGAATATCAGGTCAAAACATTGTACATAGCTCTGTAATAGTCTTCCTCCTTTGTAATGCACAATTATCTTACATTTATTTTTAAATCAAAACAAACTGTAATGGGGTTCAACTACTGTTTTACAAAAACAATTGGTCTAAAATTACAACTAATACTTACCTGGATACTTACTTGGATTCCAAAACTCAAATGACATTTTACAAGCATAATCTTTGATCCTCATGTGGGTTGATTCACCACACAGGACCCAAATATCAATATAACTTTAGATATTTTAAGCCTACAATTGGGATACTTTTAAATTAATAAATGAGGATTTAATTAATTAAATAAAGAATAACTATACTTACCTTTAACCTGAAAAAATATAAAAAGTTTGAAAGCTTCTCCTCCTCAGGTCCAGATGAGCTGACTCCTTGGGACTCCCAATGGAGGTGAGTCTTTGTCCGGATGGCCCCTGACAGTACGTGCCCTTGCACCTTAGTGGGGAGAGGGTAAGAGGGGAGAGGAAGAGGGTCCTATTCTGGGTCCTTGACCTCTGACCTTGAACTCAAACCCATGCAAAACCCTAACCCAACCCTTACCCTAACCC